>CAJZHU020000023.1:0-469807 GCA_916048285.2 Bellardia pandia
TGGTCCTTGTATGGGAGCTATGACCAATTTTGGGCCGACCACCATAAAATTTAGTACAACAATTTATTTGCCTATAAGGAGTATTTATGTCAAATTTTAGCCGTTTAACATTATTTATATATGTTTTATACGTATTTAAGTGAATTTTGGAAGTGGACTTTATATGGGGTCTATGGTCAAACATGGACCGAATTAAAAAAAAATTTCGTTTTGAGATTTCTTTTTTGTATGAAACTTATTTTTGCTGAATTTTGTCTTGATATTCCAATTTTATAGGCATTTATTTATCATTAAGCCATATTTCGGGAAGATTTTTGTATGGGGGCTATGACCAATTTTGGGCCGACCACCATAAAATTTAGTACAACAATTTATTTGCCTATAAGGAGTATTTATGTCAAATTTTAGCCGTTTAACATTATTTATATATGTTTTATACGTATTTAAGTGAATTTTGGAAGTGGACTTTATATGGGGTCTATGGTCAAACATGGACCGAATTAAAAAAAAATTTCGTTTTGAGATTTCTTTTTGTATGAAACTTATTTTTGCTGAATTTTGTCTTGATATTCCAATTTTATAGGCATTTATTTATCATTAAGCCATATTTCGGGAAGATTTTTGTATGGGGGCTATGACCAATTTTGGGCCGACCACCATAAAATTTAGTACAACAATTTATTTGCCTATAAGGAGTATTTATGTCAAATTTTAGCCGTTTAACATTATTTATATCTGTTTTATGCGTGTTTAAGTGAATTTTGGAAGTGGACTTTATATGGGGTCTATGGTCAAATATGGACCGAACTAAAAAAAATTTCGTTTTGCGATTTATTTTTGCACAGACCTTAGTTTTGCTGAATTTTGTCTTGATATTCCAATTTTATAGGCATTTATGTATAATTGAGCAATATTTCGGGAAGATTTTTGTATGGGAGCTATGACCATTTCTGGGCCGACCACCATAAAATTTGGTACAATAATTTATTTGCCTATAAAGAGTGTTTATGTCAAATTTTAGCCGTTTAACATGATTTATATCTGTTTTATAAGTATTTAAGTGAATTTTGTAAGTGGACTTTATATGGGGTCTATGGTCAAATATGGACCGAACTAAAAAAAATTTCGGTTTGTGATTTCTTTATGTATAAAACTTATTTTTGCTGAATTTTGTCTTGATATTCCAATTTTATAGGCATTTATTTATCATTAGACCATATTTCGGGAATATATATATTTGTATGGGGGCTATGAGAAATCATGGACCGATTCTTACTATTTTCCGCACACTTTCTTCTTTTATAGTACAAACAACGTATACAAAATTTCATGGTATTATCTGCAATATATGTATTTCAAAATATTGCAATAAAATGGACGAAAAATATCAAATTTTTATAGAGGTGGTCTCACATATTGGTTCATAACTCTGGTTGACCTAAACCGATTTTGCTGATTTTAAATAGCAAACTTCTCGAAAGCACTTCTGACAGAATTTTTGAAGGTTTGGATCCCGAACATGTCTTGGGACTTCAAAAAACTGATTTCAACATCCAGACAGACAGACAGACAGACGGACATGGCTCAATCGACTTCGCTATCTATAAGGATCCAAAATATATATACTTTATAGGGTCAGAAAATTATATTGTGGAAATTTCACACGGAATGACAAACTTATATATACCCTTCTCACGATGGTGAAGGGTATAAAAAGGGGTACAATTCGGTTTTAGTGATTTTGCTCAAAAAAAAAAAAAAAACAAAAACAAAATCAAATAGGGCTTTTAGAGGAGATACCAGCAAAAAAAAAGTTTGTTGGCGGTCACGCCTATTTTATAGGGGGCGGGCCCTTAATGTTGAAAATATATAGGCCTATATCTCGGGAACTACTGGGTGTCTGATAATTTGTAATACATTAAATAAAAGGTATTAAAAATACCTTTCCAACGATATATATCATGATTATAAAATATGGACCGAATATGGGTTAAATCCGAAAAGAATATTTTTTGACCCGAATTTATTTGTTTTTTGGAAATGCTTCTATATGGCAGGTATGACAAATTATGGGCCGATCTTCTTAAATTTTGGAACAGTTATTTTCATGCATATGAGGATATTTCTCGTAGAATTTAACATAATAACGGTATATTTAAGATATATATTAGTATTAACGTGGATTTCGGTAGTGGACCTTATGTGGGGGAGATAGTCAAATATGGACCGATATTCTCAAAATCCAGCAGTTTGATTTAGGCATGTATGTAAATGATCCGTGTAAAATTTTGGATTGGTACCCTTATTTATAAGAGATTTATGAGTATTAAAGTGATTTTCGGAAGAGGGCTTTATATGGGGCATACGTTTAAAAATAGACCGAAATTAACAAAATTGTGTGGAATGATTTTTGTATATATGTAAATGATCTGTACAAAGTTTGGAGTCGGGTAACGATATTTATACAATATATATAGGGAAAAATGTCTTTTTCAGATGTGGGTCCTTGTATGGGAGCTATGACCAGTTGTGGGCCGACCACCATAAAATTTAGTACAACAATTTATTTGCCTATAAAGAGTATTTATGTCAAATTTTAGCCGTTTAACATTATTTATATCTGTTTTATGCGTGTTTAAGTGAATTTTGGAAGTGGACTTTATATGGGGTCTATGGTCAAATATGGACCGAACTAAAAAAAATTTCGTTTTGCGATTTCTTTTTGCACAGACCTTAGTTTTGCTGAATTTTGTCTTGATATTCCAATTTTATAGGCATTTATGTATAATTTAGCAATATTTCGGGAAGATTTTTGTATGGGAGCTATGACCATTTCTGGGCCGACCACCATAAAATTTGGTACAATAATTTATTTGCCTATAAAGAGTGTTTATGTCAAATTTTAGCCGTTTAACATTATTTATATCTGTTTTATAAGTATTTAAGTGAATTTTGTAAGTGGACTTTATATGGGGTCTATGGTCAAATATGGACCGAACTAAAAAAAATTTCGGTTTGTGATTTCTTTATGTAGAAAACTTATTTTTGCTGAATTTTGTCTTGATATTCCAATTTTATAGGCATTTATGTATAATTGAGCAATATTTCGGGAAGATTTTTGTATGGGGGCTATGAGAAATCATGGACCGATTCTTACTATTTTCCGCACACTTTCTTCTTTTATAGTACAAACAACGTATACAAAATTTCATGGTATTATCTGCAATATATTTCAAAATATTGCAATAAAATGGACGAAAAATATCAAATTTTTATAGAGGTGGTCTCAAATATTGGTTCATAACTCTGGTTGACCTAAACCGATTTTGCTGATTTTAAATAGCAAACTTCTCGAAAGCACTTCTGACAGAATTATTGAAGGTTTGGATCCCGAACATATCTTGGGACTTCAAAAAACTGATTTCAACATCCAGACAGACAGACAGACAGACAGACAAACAGACAGACAGACGGACATGGCTTAATCGACTTCGCTATCTGTAAGGATCCAGAATATATATACTTTATAGGGTCGGAAAATTATATTGTGGAAATTTCACACGGAATGACAAACTTATATATACCCTTCTCACGATGGTGAAGGGTATAAAAAGGGGTACAATTCGGTTTTAGTGATTTTGCTCAAAAAAAAAAAAAAAAAAAAATCAAATAGGGCTTTTAGAGGAGATACCAGCAAAAAAAAGTTTGTTGGCGGTCACGCCTATTTTAGAGGGGGCGGGCCCTTAATGTTGAAAATATATAGGCCTATATCTCGGGAACTACTGGGTGTCTGATAATTTGTAATACATTAAATAAAAGGTATTAAAAATACCTTTCCAACGATATATATCATGATTATAAAATATGGACCGAATATGGGTTAAATCCGAAAAGAATATTTTTTGACCCGAATTTATTTGTTTTTTGAAAATGCTTCTATATGGCAGGTATGACAAATTATGGGCCGATCTTCTTAAATTTTGGAACAGTTATTTTCATGCATATGAGGATATTTCTCGTAGAATTTCAACATAATAACGGTATATTTAAGATATATATTAGTATTAACGTGGATTTCGGTAGTGGACCTTATGTGGGGGAGATAGTCAAATATGGACCGATATTCTCAAAATCCAGCAGTTTGATTTAGGCATGTATGTAAATGATCCGTGTAAAATTTTGGATTGGTACCCTTATTTATAAGAGATTTATGAGTATTAAAGTGATTTTCGGAAGAGGGCTTTATATGGGGCATACGGTTAAAAATAGACCGAAATTAACAAAATTGTGTGGAATGATTTTTGTATATATGTAAATGATCTGTACAAAGTTTGGAGTCGGTAACGATATTTATACAATATATATAAAATGTCTTTTTCAGATGTGGTCCTTGTATGGGAGCTATGACCAGTTGTGGGCCGACCACCATAAAATTTAGTACAACAATTTATTTGCCTATAAAGAGTATTTATGTCAAATTTTAGCCGTTTAACATTATTTATATCTGTTTTATGCGTGTTTAAGTGAATTTTGGAAGTGGACTTTATATGGGGTCTATGGTCAAATATGGACCGAACTAAAAAAAATTTCGTTTTGCGATTTCTTTTTGCACAGACCTTAGTTTTGCTGAATTTTGTCTTGATATTCCAATTTTATAGGCATTTATGTATAATTGAGCAATATTTCGGGAAGATTTTTGTATGGGAGCTATGACCATTTCTGGGCCGACCACCATAAAATTTGGTACAATAATTTATTTGCCTATAAAGAGTGTTTATGTCAAATTTTAGCCGTTTAACATTATTTATATCTGTTTTATAAGTATTTAAGTGAATTTTGTAAGTGGACTTTATATGGGGTCTATGGTCAAATATGGACCGAACTAAAAAAAATTTCGGTTTGTGATTTCTTTATGTATAAAACTTATTTTTGCTGAATTTTGTCTTGATATTCCAATTTTATAGGCATTTATTTATCATTAAGCCATATTTCGGGAATATATATATTTGTATGGGGGCTATGAGAAATCATGGACCGATTCTTACTATTTTCCGCACACTTTCTTCTTTTATAGTACAATACAAACAACGTATACAAAATTTCATGGTATTATCTGCAATATATTTCAAAATATTGCAATAAAATTGACGAAAAATATCAAATTTTTATAGAGGTGGTCTCACATATTGGTTCATAACTCTGGTTGACCTAAACCGATTTTGCTGATTTTAAATAGCTAACTTCTCGAAAGCACTTCTGACAGAATTTTTGAAGGTTTGGATCCCGAACATGTCTTGGGACTTCAAAAAACTGATTTCAACATCCAGACAGACAGACAGACGGACATGGCTCAATCGACTTCGCTATCTATAAGGATCCAGAATATATATACTTTATAGGGTCGGAAAATTATATTGTGGAAATTTCACACGGAATGACAAACTTATATATACCCTTCTTACGATGGTGAAGGGTATAAAAAGGGGTACAATTCGGTTTTAGTGATTTTGCTCAAAAAAAAAAAAAAAAAAAAAAAACAAAATCAAATAGGGCTTTTAGAGGAGATACCAGCCAAAAAAAAGTTTGTTGGCGGTCACGCCTATTTTAGAGGGGGCGGGCCCTTAATGTTGAAAATATATAGGCCTATATCTCGGGAACTACTGGGTGTCTGATAATTTGTAATACATTAAATAAAAGGTATTAAAAATACCTTTCCAACGATATATATCATGATTATAAAATATGGACCGAATATGGGTTAAATCCGAAAAGAATATTTTTTGACCCGAATTTATTTGTTTTTTGGAAATGCTTCTATATGGCAGGTATGACAAATTATGGGCCGATCTTCTTAAATTTTGGAACAGTTATTTTCATGCATATGAGGATCTTTCTCGTAGAATTTCAACATAATAACGGTATATTTAAGATATATATTAGTATTAACGTGGATTTCGGTAGTGGACCTTATGTGGGGGAGATAGTCAAATATGGACCGATATTCTCAAAATCCAGCAGTTTGATTTAGGCATGTATGTAAATGATCCGTGTAAAATTTTGGATCGGTACCCTTATTTATAAGAGATTTATGAGTATTAAAGTGATTTTCGGAAGAGGGCTTTATATGGGGCATACGGTTAAAAATAGACCAAAATTAACAAAATTGTGTGGAATGATTTTTGTGTATATGTAAATGATCTGTACAAAGTTTGGAGTCGGTAACGATATTTATACAATATATATAGGGAAAAATGTCTTTTTCAGATGTGGTCCTTGTATGGGAGCTATGACCAGTTGTGGGCCGACCACCATAAAATTTAGTACAACAATTTATTTGCCTATAAAGAGTATTTATGTCAAATTTTAGCCGTTTAACATTATTTATATCTGTTTTATGCGTGTTTAAGTGAATTTTGGAAGTGGACTTTATATGGGGTCTATGGTCAAATATGGACCGAACTAAAAAAAATTTCGTTTTGCGATTTCTTTTTGCACAGACCTTAGTTTTGCTGAATTTTGTCTTGATATTCC
Organism: Bellardia pandia; assembly: GCA_916048285.2. Classification (NCBI taxonomy): domain Eukaryota; kingdom Metazoa; phylum Arthropoda; class Insecta; order Diptera; family Calliphoridae; genus Bellardia; species Bellardia pandia. Next base: position 6,532 of record CAJZHU020000023.1, read on the forward strand.
AATTTTATAGGCATTTATGTATAATTGAGCAATATTTCGGGAAGATTTTTGTATGGGAGCTATGACCATTTCTGGGCCGACCACCATAAAATTTGGTACAATAATTTATTTGCCTATAAAGAGTGTTTATGTCAAATTTTAGCCGTTTAACATTATTTATATCTGTTTTATAAGTATTTAAGTGAATTTTGTAAGTGGACTTTATATGGGGTCTATGGTCAAATATGGACCGAACTAAAAAAAATTTCGGTTTGTGATTTCTTTATGTATAAAACTTATTTTTGCTGAATTTTGTCTTGATATTCCAATTTTATAGGCATTTATTTATCATTAAGCCATATTTCGGGAATATATATATTTGTATGGGGGCTATGAGAAATCATGGACCGATTCTTACTATTTTCCGCACACTTTCTTCTTTTATAGTACAATACAAACAACGTATACAAAATTTCATGGTATTATCTGCAATATATTTCAAAATATTGCAATAAAATTGACGAAAAATATCAAATTTTTATAGAGGTGGTCTCACATATTGGTTCATAACTCTGGTTGACCTAAACCGATTTTGCTGATTTTAAATAGCTAACTTCTCGAAAGCACTTCTGACAGAATTTTTGAAGGTTTGGATCCCGAACATGTCTTGGGACTTCAAAAAACTGATTTCAACATCCAGACAGACAGACAGACGGACATGGCTCAATCGACTTCGCTATCTATAAGGATCCAGAATATATATACTTTATAGGGTCGGAAAATTATATTGTGGAAATTTCACACGGAATGACAAACTTATATATACCCTTCTTACGATGGTGAAGGGTATAAAAAGGGGTACAATTCGGTTTTAGTGATTTTGCTCAAAAAAAAAAAAAAAAAAAAAAAAACAAAATCAAATAGGGCTTTTAGAGGAGATACCAGCCAAAAAAAAGTTTGTTGGCGGTCACGCCTATTTTAGAGGGGGCGGGCCCTTAATGTTGAAAATATATAGGCCTATATCTCGGGAACTACTGGGTGTCTGATAATTTGTAATACATTAAATAAAAGGTATTAAAAATACCTTTCCAACGATATATATCATGATTATAAAATATGGACCGAATATGGGTTAAATCCGAAAAGAATATTTTTTGACCCGAATTTATTTGTTTTTTGGAAATGCTTCTATATGGCAGGTATGACAAATTATGGGCCGATCTTCTTAAATTTTGGAACAGTTATTTTCATGCATATGAGGATCTTTCTCGTAGAATTTCAACATAATAACGGTATATTTAAGATATATATTAGTATTAACGTGGATTTCGGTAGTGGACCTTATGTGGGGGAGATAGTCAAATATGGACCGATATTCTCAAAATCCAGCAGTTTGATTTAGGCATGTATGTAAATGATCCGTGTAAAATTTTGGATCGGTACCCTTATTTATAAGAGATTTATGAGTATTAAAGTGATTTTCGGAAGAGGGCTTTATATGGGGCATACGGTTAAAAATAGACCAAAATTAACAAAATTGTGTGGAATGATTTTTGTGTATATGTAAATGATCTGTACAAAGTTTGGAGTCGGTAACGATATTTATACAATATATATAGGGGAAAATGTCTTTTTCAGATGTGGTCCTTGTATGGGAGCTATGACCAGTTGTGGGCCGACCACCATAAAATTTAGTACAACAATTTATTTGCCTATAAAGAGTATTTATGTCAAATTTTAGCCGTTTAACATTATTTATATCTGTTTTATGCGTGTTTAAGTGAATTTTGGAAGTGGACTTTATATGGGGTCTATGGTCAAATATGGACCGAACTAAAAAAAATTTCGTTTTGCGATTTCTTTTTGCACAGACCTTAGTTTTGCTGAATTTTGTCTTGATATTCCAATTTTATAGGCATTTATGTATAATTGAGCAATATTTCGGGAAGATTTTTGTATGGGAGCTATGACCATTTCTGGGCCGACCACCATAAAATTTGGTACAATAATTTATTTGCCTATAAAGAGTGTTTATGTCAAATTTTAGCCGTTTAACATTATTTATATCTGTTTTATAAGTATTTAAGTGAATTTTGTAAGTGGACTTTATATGGGGTCTATGGTCAAATATGGACCGAACTAAAAAAAATTTCGGTTTGTGATTTCTTTATGTATAAAACTTATTTTTGCTGAATTTTGTTTTGATATTCCAATTTTATAGGCATTTATTTATCATTAAGCCATATTTCGGGAATATATATATTTGTATGGGGGCTATGAGAAATCATGGACCGATTCTTACTATTTTCCGCACACTTTCTTCTTTTATAGTACAAACAACGTATACAAAATTTCATGGTATTATCTGCAATATATTTCAAAATATTGCAATAAAATGGACAAAAAATATCAAATTTTTATAGAGGTGGTCTCACATATTGGTTCATAACTCTGGTTGACCTAAACCGATTTTGCTGATTTTAAATAGCAAACTTCTCGAAAGCACTTCTGACAGAATTTTTGAAGGTTTGGATCCCGAACATGTCTTGGGACTTCAAAAAACTGATTTCAACATCCAGACAGACAGACAGACAGACAGACAGACATGGCTCAATCGACTTCGCTATCTATAAGGATCCAGAATATATATACTTTATAGGGTCGGAAAATTATATTGTGGAAATTTCACACGGAATGACAAACTTATATATACCCTTCTCACGATGGTGAAGGGTATAAAAAGGGGTACAATTCGGTTTTAGTGATGTTGCTAAAAAAAAAAAAAAAAACAAAATTAAATAGGGCTTTTAGAGATACCAGGAAAAAAAAATTGGTTGGCGGTCACGCCTATTTTGGAGGGGGCGGGCCCGTAAAGTTGAAAATATATAGGCCTATATCTCGGGAACTACTGGGTGCTTGATAATTTGTAATACACTAAATAAAATGTATTAAAAATACCTTTCCAACGATATATATCATGATTATAAAATGTGGACCGAATATGGGTTAAATACGAAAAGAATATTTTTTGACCCGAATTTATTTGGTGTTTGGAAATGGTTCTTATATGGCATATAAAACTTATTTTTGCTGAATTTTGTCTTGATATTCCAATTTTATAGGCATTTATTTATCATTAAGCCATATTTCGGGAAGATTTTTGTATGGGGGCTATGACCAATTCTGGGCCGACCACCATAAAATTTAGTACAATAATTTATTTGCCTATAAAGAGTATTTATGTCAAATTTTAGCCGTTTAACATTATTTATATCTCTTTTATACGTATTTAAGTGAATTTTGGAAGTGGACTTTATATGGGGTCTATGGTCAAACATGGACCGAATTAAAAAAAATTTCGTTTTGAGATTTGTTTTTGTATAAAACTTATTTTTGCTGAATTTTGTCTTGATATTCCAATTTTATAGGCATTTATTTATCATTAAGCCATATTTCGGGAAGATTTTTGTATGGGGGCTATGACCAATTCTGGGCCGACCACCATAAAATTTAGTACAATAATTTATTTGCCTATAAAGAGTATTTATGTCAAATTTTAGCCGTTTAACATTATTTATATCTCTTTTATACGTATTTAAGTGAATTTTGGAAGTGGACTTTATATGGGGTCTATGGTCAAACATGGACCGAATTAAAAAAAATTTCGTTTTGAGATTTGTTTTTGTATAAAACTTATTTTTGCTGAATTTTGTCTTGATATTCCAATTTTATAGGCATTTATTTATCATTAAGCCATATTTCGGGAATATATATATTTGTATGGGGGCTATGAGAAATCATGGACCGATTCTTACTATTTTCCGCACACTTTCTTCTTTTATAGTACAAACAACGTATACAAAATTTCATGGTATTATCTGCAATATATTTCAAAATATTGCAATAAAATGGACGAAAAATATCAAATTTTTATGGAGGTGGTCTCACATATTGGTTCATAACTCTGGTTGACCTAAACCGATTTTGCTGATTTTAAATAGCAAACTTCTCGAAAGCACTTCTGACATAATTATTGAAGGTTTGGATCCGGAATATATCTTGGGACTTCAAAAAACTGATTTCAACATCCAGACAGACAGACAGACGGACATGGCTTAATCGACTTCGCTATCTATAAGGATCCAGAATATATATACTTTATACGGTCGGAAAATTATATTGTGGAAATTTCACACGGAATGACAAACTTATATATACCCTTCTCACGATGGTGAAGGGTATAAAAAGGGGTACAATTCGGTTTTAGTGATTTTGCTCAAAAAAAAAAAAAAAAAAAAAAACAAAATCAAGTAGGGCTTTTAGAGAAGATACCAGCAAAAAAAAAGTTTGTTGGCGGTCACGCCTATTTTAGAGGGGGCGGGCCCTTAATGTTGAAAATATATAGGCCTATATCTCGGGAACTACTGGGTGTCTGATAATTTGTAATACATTAAATAAAAGGTATTAAAAATACCTTTCCAACGATATATATCATGATTATAAAATATGGACCGAATATGGGTTAAATCCGAAAAGAATATTTTTTGACCCGAATTTATTTGTTTTTTGGAAATGCTTCTATATGGCAGGTATGACAAATTATGGGCCGATCTTCTTAAATTTTGGAACAGTTATTTTCATGCATATGAGGATATTTCTCGTAGAATTTCAACATAATAACGGTATATTTAAGATATATATTAGTATTAACGTGGATTTCGGTAGTGGACCTTATGTGGGGGAGATAGTCAAATATGGACCGATATTCTCAAAATCCAGCAGTTTGATTTAGGCATGTATGTAAATGATCCGTGTAAAATTTTGGATTGGTACCCTTATTTATAAGAGATTTATGAGTATTAAAGTGATTTTCGGAAGAGGGCTTTATATGGGGCATACGGTTAAAAATAGACCGAAATTAACAAAATTGTGTGGAATGATTTTTGTATATATGTAAATGATCTGTACAAAGTTTGGAGTCGGTAACGATATTTATACAATATATATATATTTTTCAGATGTGGTCCTTGTATGGGAGCTATGACCAGTTGTGGGCCGACCACCATAAAATTTAGTACAACAATTTATTTGCCTATAAAGAGTATTTATGTCAAATTTTAGCCGTTTAACATTATTTATATCTGTTTTATGCGTGTTTAAGTGAATTTTGGAAGTGGACTTTATATGGGGTCTATGGTTAAATATGGACCGAACTAAAAAAAATTTCGTTTTGCGATTTCTTTTTGCACAGACCTTAGTTTTGCTGAATTTTGTCTTGATATTCCAATTTTATAGGCATTTATGTATAATTGAGCAATATTTCGGGAAGATTTTTGTATGGGAGCTATGACCATTTCTGGGCCGACCACCATAAAATTTGGTACAATAATTTATTTGCCTATAAAGAGTGTTTATGTCAAATTTTAGCCGTTTAACGTTATTTATATCTGTTTTATAAGTATTTAAGTGAATTTTGTAAGTGGACTTTATATGGGGTTTGTGATTTCTTTATGTATAAAACTTATTTTTGCTGAATTTTGTCTTGATATTCCAATTTTATAGGCATTTATTTATCATTAAGCCATATTTCGGGAATATATATATTTGTATGGGGGCTATGAGAAATCATGGACCGATTCTTACTATTTTCCGCACACTTTCTTCTTTTATAGTACAAACAACGTATACAAAATTTCATGGTATTATCTGCAATATATTTCAAAATATTGCAATAAAATGGACGAAAAATATCAAATTTTTATAGAGGTGGTCTCACATATTGGTTCATAACTCTGGTTGACCTAAACCGATTTTGCTGATTTTAAATAGCAAACTTCTCGAAAGCACTTCTGACAGAATTTTTGAAGGTTTGGATCCCGAACATGTCTTGGGACTTCAAAAAACTGATTTCAACATCCAGACAGACAGACAGACAGACAGACATACAGACGGACATGGCTCAATCGACTTCGCTATCTATAAGGATCCAGAATATATATACTTTATAGGGTCGGAAAATTATATTGTGGAAATTTCACACGGAATGACAAACTTATATATACCCTTCTCACGATGGTGAAGGGTATAAAAAGGGGTACAATTCGGTTTTAGTGATTTTGCTCAAAAAAAAAAAAAAAAAAAAAAAAACAAAATCAAATAGGGCTTTTAGAGGAGATACCAGCAAAAAAAAAGTTTGTTGGCGGTCACGCCTATTTTAGAGGGGGCGGGCCCTTAATGTTGAAAATATATAGGCCTATATCTCGGGAACTACTGGGTGTCTGATAATTTGTAATACATTAAATAAAAGGTATTAAAAATACCTTTCCAACGATATATATCATGATTATAAAATATGGACCGAATATGGGTTAAATCCGAAAAGAATATTTTTTGACCCGAATTTATTTGTTTTTTGGAAATGCTTCTATATGGCAGGTATGACAAATTATGGGCCGATCTTCTTAAATTTTGGAACAGTTATTTTCATGCATATGAGGATATTTCTCGTAGAATTTCAACATAATAACGGTATATTTAAGATATATATTAGTATTAACGTGGATTTCGGTAGTGGACCTTATGTGGGGGAGATAGTCAAATATGGACCGATATTCTCAAAATCCAGCAGTTTGATTTAGGCATGTATGTAAATGATCCGTGTAAAATTTTGGATTGGTACCCTTATTTATAAGAGATTTATGAGTATTAAAGTGATTTTCGGAAGAGGGCTTTATATGGGGCATACGGTTAAAAATAGACCGAAATTAACAAAATTGTGTGGAATGATTTTTGTATATATGTAAATGATCTGTACAAAGTTTGGAGTCGGTAACGATATTTATACAATATATATAGGGAAAAATGTCTTTTTCAGATGTGGTCCTTGTATGGGAGCTATGACCAGTTGTGGGCCGACCACCATAAAATTTAGTACAACAATTTATTTGCCTATAAAGAGTATTTATGTCAAATTTTAGCCGTTTAACATTATTTATATCTGTTTTATGCGTGTTTAAGTGAATTTTGGAAGTGGACTTTATATGGGGTCTATGGTCAAATATGGACCGAACTAAAAAAAATTTCGTTTTGCGATTTCTTTTTGCACAGACCTTAGTTTTGCTGAATTTTGTCTTGATATTCCAATTTTATAGGCATTTATGTATAATTGAGCAATATTTCGGGAAGATTTTTGTATGGGAGCTATGACCATTTCTGGGCCGACCACCATAAAATTTGGTACAATAATTTATTTGCCTATAAAGAGTGTTTATGTCAAATTTTAGCCGTTTAACATTATTTATATCTGTTTTATAAGTATTTAAGTGAATTTTGTAAGTGGACTTTATATGGGGTTTGTGATTTCTTTATGTATAAAACTTATTTTTGCTGAATTTTGTCTTGATATTCCAATTTTATTGGCATTTATTTATCATTAAGCCATATTTCGGGAATATATATATTTGTATGGGGGCTATGAGAAATCATGGACCGATTCTTACTATTTTCCGCACACTTTCTTCTTTTATAGTACAAACAACGTATACAAAATTTCATGGTATTATCTGCAATATATTTCAAAATATTGCAATAAAATGGACGAATAATATCAAATTTTTATAGAGGTGGTCTCACATATTGGTTCATAACTCTGGTTGACCTAAACCGATTTTGCTGATTTTAAATAGCAAACTTCTCGAAAGCACTTCTGACAGAATTTTTGAAGGTTTGGATCCCGAACATGTCTTGGGACTTCAAAAAACTGATTTCAACATCCAGACAGACAGACAGACAGACAGACGGACATGGCTCAATCGACTTCGCTATCTATAAGGATCCAGAATATATATACTTTATAGGGTTGGAAAATTATATTGTGGAAATTTCACACGGAATGACAAACTTATATATACCCTTCTCACGATGGTGAAGGGTATAAAAAGGGGTACAATTCGGTTTTAGTGATTTTGCTCAAAAAAAAAAAAAAAAAAAAAAACAAAATCAAATAGGGCTTTTAGAGGAGATACCAGCAAAAAAAAAGTTTGTTGGCGGTCACGCCTATTTTAGAGGGGGCGGGCCCTTAATGTTGAAAATATATAGGCCTATATCTCGGGAACTACTGGGTGTCTGATAATTTGTAATACATTAAATAAAAGGTATTAAAAATACCTTTCCAACGATATATATCATGATTATAAAATATGGACCGAATATGGGTTAAATCCGAAAAGAATATTTTTTGACCCGAATTTATTTGTTTTTTGGAAATGCTTCTATATGGCAGGTATGACAAATTATGGGCCGATCTTCTTAAATTTTGGAACAGTTATTTTCATGCATATGAGGATATTTCTCGTAGAATTTCAACATAATAACGGTATATTTAAGATATATATTAGTATTAACGTGGATTTCGGTAGTGGACCTTATGTGGGGGAGATAGTCAAATATGGACCGATATTCTCAAAATCCAGCAGTTTGATCTAGGCATGTATGTAAATGATCCGTGTAAAATTTTGGATTGGTACCCTTATTTATAAGAGATTTATGAGTATTAAAGTGATTTTCGGAAGAGGGCTTTATATGGGGCATACGGTTAAAAATAGACCGAAATTAACAAAATTGTGTGGAATGATTTTTGTATATATGTAAATGATCTGTACAAAGTTTGGAGTCGGTAACGATATTTATACAATATATATAGGGAAAAATGTCTTTTTCAGATGTGGTCCTTGTATGGGAGCTATGACCAGTTGTGGGCCGACCACCATAAAATTTAGTACAACAATTTATTTGCCTATAAAGAGTATTTATGTCAAATTTTAGCCGTTTAACATTATTTATATCTGTTTTATGCGTGTTTAAGTGAATTTTGGAAGTGGACTTTATATGGGGTATATGGTCAAATATGGACCGAACTAAAAAAAATTTCGTTTTGCGATTTCTTTTTGCACAGACCTTAGTTTTGCTGAATTTTGTCTTGATATTCCAATTTTATAGGCATTTATGTATAACTAGCTAAACCCGGTGTGCTTTGCTACCCCCCCCCCCCCTCGTCATAAAATAAAACGTATTTATATATTTACAAACATTTATTTATTTAATTTTAATGTATTTATTGCAATGCTTTAGGCGAGACCATACCCCTTTGTCCACTTACATAGTCAAGAGTTTATTATTTCGTAAGAATATCCTGTTGTGAAAATTTAATGACGATCGGTCCAGTAGTTAAGACTATATTACGATGTTTAATTTTCCTAAAAAGGGGCGTGGTCCCACTCACTTTTCTCCTGGTACGTATTCCTAATTATGCCAATACCATATGTACCAAATATCACCGACGTACGTCAAAAAATGCCCAAAATATGGCGGGTTAAATTTGTGGGTTATATGGGCGGTGCCACCCCCGTTTGCACAATCAAAACTTCATATAGCCTATTATTCCTTCCAGAGTCACAGTAACATGCTGTAAAAATTTCAGGCAGATTGGTCCAAGGGTTTGGCCTCCTATTAAGCACAAACATATAGACACACAGATTAAAAGCAATATAATTTAAGGTGAAATGGGGCGAAAAATGGGGATTTGGTAATAAAAAAATGTATGTAGTTAAAAAGTATATAAAACTTTAGGTAAATACATATTACAAAAAAAGTATTTTGTATAGCAAACATTGTTAGTGGTATACGTAAGTATCTGAATTAAAAAAGGAGGCGATGAAGTAGGCGTGGTTCATAGTTATATGGCGACGTTAACAGTATTAAGAGCAATATACTACCAAATAAAAAAAATACGTTGGAATGAACAAATTTGTATAGAGAACAAAAAGTATAAAACTTTCAAAAATTTGGCGTGAAAAGGGGCGTGTCTTAAGAAATCTTTATTTTTACCTCGCCTGGAGTATATAATGTGTATACAATTTGAAGTAAATCTGTTAAAAACTATATGGGAGCAATTACATAATTTTTAAAAAGTGGGCGTAAAAATTGGCGTGGTCAAAAAAAAAGTACCCTATTAATCATACAAGAGTCCCAGTTAAATGATGTGAAAATTTCAAAAATATCGGTCCAAAGGTTTGGTCTTCAATTACAATATTTTAAAAAAGTGGGCGTAAAAGTGGGCGTGGTAAAAAAAAGTACCCTATTATTCCTTCCAGAGTCACAGTAACATGCTGTGAAAATTTCATCAAAATCGGCTCAGCCGTTTTGGAGTCTATACGTTACATACATACATACATACATACATACATTGAATTTTATATATATAGATTGAGCAATATTTCGGGAAGATTTTTGTATGGGAGCTATGACCATTTCTGGGCCGACCACCATAAAATTTGGTACAATAATTTATTTGCCTATAAAGAGTGTTTATGTCAAATTTTAGCCGTTTAACATTATTTATATCTGTTTTATAAGTATTTAAGTGAATTTTGTAAGTGGACTTTATATGGGGTCTATGGTCAAATATGGACCGAACTAAAAAAAATTTCGGTTTGTGATTTCTTTATGTATAAAACTTATTTTTGCTGAATTTTGTCTTGATATTCCAATTTTATAGGCATTTATTTATCATTAAGCCATATTTCGGGAATATATATATTTGTATGGGGGCTATGAGAAATCATGGACCGATTCTTACTATTTTCCGCACACTTTCTTCTTTTATAGTACAAACAACGTATACAAAATTTCATGGTATTATCTGCAATATATTTCAAAATATTGCAATAAAATGGACGAAAAATATCAAATTTTTATAGAGGTGGTCTCACATATTGGTTCATAACTCTGGTTGACCTAAACCGATTTTGCTGATTTTAAATAGCAAACTTCTCGAAAGCACTTCTGACAGAATTTTTGAAGGTTTGGATCCCGAACATGTCTTAGGACTTCAAAAAACTGATTTCAACATCCAGACAGACAGACAGACAGACGGACATGGCTCAATCGACTTCGCTATCTATAAGGATCCAGAATATATATACTTTATAGGGTCGGAAAATTATATTGTGGAAATTTCACACGGAATGACAAACTTATATATTCGGTTTTAGTGATTTTGCTAAAAAAAAAAAAAAAAAAAAAAAAAACAAAATCAAATAGGGCTTTTAGAGGAGATACCAGCAAAAAAAAGTTTGTTGGCGGTCACGCCTATTTTAGAGGGGGCGGGCCCTTAATGTTGAAAATATATAGGCCTATATCTCGGGAACTACTGGGTGTCTGATAATTTGTAATACATTGAAGCAGCTTATTATTTATTTTTCATTATTTTATTTATTTTTCTTAACATTAATTACTTTTATGTCATTTCTATGGAATTATTATTTAAATTTTACTTTTAACGTTTATTTTTGAATTTAACGTATTTTACCGAATACAACTTTGTTGTTCCTTTATTGTTACTGTTTTATGCAACTCTGTTTATACATTCTGATTGTTACTTAATGTTTACAACTGTGTATTGAAAAATAGTATATAAGCAGCGCCAGTTGCATGAATAAACAGACTTTGCTTTCTAACTTCAATGAGTCAACAGCTTTGTCTAGTATTAAATTACCGGACGGGTTGAGAATTATTTGAAGCTAATAAAGAAAAGTAGTCAAACTTAAAATCGTTTGTGTTTTTACTGCCAGTTTTGTGCAAATGAACAATTATTATAATCTTAGAAATAAGATTATTTCATTGGCGCCCAACTCAGTGGCTACGAATACAACCACAGAAAACACAGAATCAAAGTACGAAGCTGACGTGGAAAACGCAACGCTTATAGAAGAAGAATTTGAAGCTGAACAAGGGAACGTGGAGATGGCTACTTTTTCAAATGAGCAGTTCCAACAGATTTTAGCTGCGATGAGTGGCAATGGTAGAAGTGGCTCGTTTACGCAGTGTACCGCTCGATTTAAAGGACAACGAGATCCAGCTGCCGTTGAGGAGTTTTTGTCTGCAATCGGCGTTTTTAAAGACATCGAGAAAATTTCTGATATTGATGCCTTGCGCGGAATGCCATTGATATTGGAAGATTACGCCGCATCATGGTGGCTTGGTGTAAAGGACAGCGTATGTACGTTTGAGCAGGCTATATCGCTCATTCGGACTACATTTACCCCTCCTGTTCCTGACTGGCGAATTTTTTCCAGCTTTTTTGAGACGAAACAACAGAAGAATGAACCGACTGATGTATTTATATGCAAGAAAAGACTTCTTTTGTCACAACTGAAGGTGCCTCCAACTGAAGTCATTCAATTAAATATGATGTATGGCCTTCTTTATATTAGCATTAGAGAACGTGTTCGCCGTGAAAGTTTTAATACTTTCGAACAATTAATTTCTGCCAGCCGAGAAGCAGAGATGTTTTTCGAAGAAAGCCAACCGTTAACAACAGTTGCTAATGAGGTTAAAAAAGATGTTGCTAATACAAATCGCTGCAGTTTTTGCCGAATTAAGGGTCACTCTATAGAAACATGTTTTAAAAAGAAAAAACGTGATGACCAACAGGTGACACAACGAAACCAAAATGTACCAGATAATCAACCACGTCGACAACAACAGCCAGAATTGATGAGAAAACCTACATTTTCTTGCTATGGATGTGGCGCACCTGGTGTATACAGGTCCAACTGCACTACTTGCAATGGAAGCGGTAAGGATAGTCCACAGTATTTGTCCTTCAACTCAATATCTACCACTATTGTTGGACATTCATTGCCGATGACACACGTGCAATTTTTTGGCCTTAAGGGTGAAGCTATATTCGATAGTGGTGCTAAAACCAGTGTTGCGAGTCTAGAATTAAAGAAAATACTAACTGCAAATAAATGTGTGTTTCAAGACGTTCGTGCAGAAATCACACTTGCGGATGGCTCTACCAGTACAGGAAAGGTTATGTCTACCATTTGTAATGTGAAGATTGGCAACAGAATATGCAAAATAAGATTAATTTACCTTCCAAATGCCACGAAAAACAGAACACTTCTTGGTGCCGACTTCCTTGAACAGGCAGGCATTGTACTCAACATGGCCCAGAAGTATTGGTATTTCGAGGATCAACCTAAGCAAAAGTTTTCCTTTGCGAATTTAATGGAAACAAACATTTGTAGTCTGCAACTTAGTGAAGAGACTTCTCCATGTACAAAGGCCATGAAAGAGATGTCCTCGTTCATAAAATTTTATGAAGGTAATAATGTAATATCACCAATACTGGGGACTCCACAATCCAACATAAGAGTGAGAAATGCGACACCTTTGCCAAAAACACCCACATTTGTCAATAATATCGATACGACTTATTCTCTTGGCAAATTATTAGAAAAAAAATTATTGGCTGAAAGTTTAAGAACCCAACAACGATTGCCAGATCAATTTTCATCTCCAATGCGTATATCTGGCGACAATTATTCTCCACATTATATCCAATCGATATTTAGGGATACAATGAATATTGAAGAGCAACTGCAACAAAGTGTAGTAACAGCACCGACAAAAGTACGCAAAATTCAACAAAATGAATACACAGATGACTGTTTTACACCTTTGTTTTCTATGGATATCAGAATTTTAAAGGAGTCTGATGGTGTTGGCCTTACTACTGACCAGAAATATGAGTTAGACAAAATCCTAGTTTTAAACCAGTCTATATTTGAGGAATCTACCGGGGCCACGCCTTATGCTATCCATCGTATTCATACCGAGGACCATGATCCGATTGCAATACCTCCTTATCGGTTGTCTTCAGCTAGGAAAAATTCTCTGAAAACCGAAATTGAAAAGATGTTAGAGTCTGGAGTAATTGTTGAATGTCAATCATCATGGGCTGCTCCTGTAGTTATTGTTCCTAAGAAAACTGGTGGGATTCGTGTGTGCATTGACTATCGTGAACTTAATTCTATAACGAAACCTGATCGTTACCCTTTGCCAAGAGTGGATGATATATTGCACGAGGCCAAAGCTACAAACTATATGTCAACAATGGATCTACAAAGCGGTTACTGGCAAATTGGTGTTCACCCTTTGGATCAAGATAAAACAGCTTTCGTAACTCCTTTTGGTATGTATAAATTTACACGTATGCCATTTGGATTAAGAAACGCTCCAGCAACATTCCAACGATTAATTGATCGACTAAAAACTTCGCTGGGGGACACAATTCTATTGGCATACTTGGATGACATCATTTCTTGTTCCCAAAGTTTTGAAGAACACATCCAGGATCTGCAACACATTTTTCAGCGTATTCAAGAATTTGGTCTTAAAGTTAACCTGGAAAAATGTCGTTTCGCCTGCAATGAAGTAAAATACCTAGGCCATGTGCTTACCCCGAAAGGAATTATGACCGACCCTGGAAAAATAGCGGCATTATACAATAGAAATCGGCCAAGAAATGTTAAAGAAGTTTTGTCATTCCTACAAGCATGTTCATGGTATCGTCGTTTTATACCATCCTTTGCTGACGTGTCCAAACCGTTATCTGCTCTTTCAAAGAAGAATGCTGTGTGGTGTTGGGGTTTGGAACAACAAAAATCATTCGATCATCTGAAAACACTTTTGACATCAACTCCAATATTAAAACAAGCAGTTGATGGTGAGCCATTCGTTTTAAAAACAGATGCCAGTGGTTATGCTCTAGGGGCAGTTTTGCTCCAGGGGGAGGGTCAAGATGAACATCCCATCGAGTACGCAAGCAGGCTTTTATCCGATGCAGAACGTAACTATTCCACAATTGAACGTGAGGCGCTTGCAATCGTTTGGGCTGTCCATAAATACCGTGGTTATATTGAAGGAGCTCAAGTTAAACTTGTCACTGACCATCAACCTTTAAAATGGTTAATGAAGATAAAGACACCAACTGGACGCCTAGCACGCTGGGCTCTACAGCTTCAACCGTTTGATATTCAAATTGAATATAAGCCAGGAAAAACAAATGTGATTGCTGATACTTTATCAAGGCCACCATGCGAGGACCATCATGATGTTTTAAATCCTTGCGAAATCTGTTCATTCTCCATCGAGATGCCAAGAAAAAACGCTGGTGAAATTAGAAAAAGTCAGCTAAATGATGAACAACTTAAAACAATTATTGAAAGCCTTGAGAATAATACTGATGATATAGCTTATTGGTCAAAAAGAGGTTACACAATGAATGATGGCGTCTTATATTGCTACGATGATGACGATGCTGAAGATGCTCAACTTGTGATACCCAGAAATGAAAGACAAGATATCCTGAAATATTATCACAATGATGAAACTGCCGGTCACTATGGGATAGAAAGGACAACATCGAAAATCACCTCGAGATACTATTGGCCTGGAATGCGAAAGGATATTGAAAAGCATGTTAAAGAATGTATAGAATGCCAAAGATACAAGGCAACAAATCTAAAACCTGCGGGACTATACCAAACCGTATCATCTAACCAAAGATTTGAAGTTGTTGCCATCGATCTTTTTGGTCCATTGCCTGTTACGCCAAAACAATTTCAGTGGATATTTATAATAGAGGACGTAGCCAGCAGATGGGTTGAACTTTTCCCTTTAAAAATTGCTACAGCTGAGGCCTGTGCCAAAACCTTAGTAGATGAAGTTTTCCTACGCTACGGGGTGCCCAGAAAAATCATCAGCGACAACGGTGTTCAATTTATTTCAGCTGTTATGCAGAAAGTGGTTTATTGTTTAAATATTGACCACATATTAACTCCAGTTTATCACCCTGAAGCCAATCCGGTCGAACGTAAGAATCGTGATATGAAGGCACAAATCGCTATTTTAGTTGGAAACGATCATAAATCCTGGGACGAGAAGTTGCCTAGTATTCGGTTTGCGATGAACACAACATTATGCCAAAGCACAAAGTACACACCTGCATATCTAACATTTGGTCGTCAACTCCGAACTTTAGATGACGTGCAACATGATTTGAGATCGGTAATTCAATCTGAAAATTTTTTGTCCGAGATAACACCATATCTACATAACCTGGTAAAAGTTTTCAAGGACGTTAAAGAAAATGTCTATAAACAACAGGACCACAACAAACAAAACAGCAACAGTCATAGACGTAACCAACCACCATTGGAAATTGGTTCAAAAGTTTTGGTGACTACTCACGTTTTAAACAATACAAGCATGGGCGTTTCTTCCAAATTTGTTCCGAAACGAGATGGCCCATATATTATTATGGAGAAAAAGGGCACTACCTCTTACGTAATAGCTCATGAAGATAACGTGAATATGCCACTAGGAACCTATCATGCTTCTGCCCTAACACCTGTAGTGGGGTCAATAGATCAACCTATTCAGCCAGTACGGAAAATGCGAACTAGAGGTCGACCTAGACGATAAGGCAGATTTGATGCCTATCGGGACGATTTCAGCATCAAAAGGGGGAGAATGAAGCAGCTTATTATTTATTTTTCATTATTTTATTTATTTTTCTTAACATTAATTACTTTTATGTCATTTCTATGGAATTATTATTTAAATTTTACTTTTAACGTTTATTTTTGAATTTAACGTATTTTACCGAATACAACTTTGTTGTTCCTTTATTGTTACTGTTTTATGCAACTCTGTTTATACATTCTGATTGTTACTTAATGTTTACAACTGTGTATTGAAAAATAGTATATAAGCAGCGCCAGTTGCATGAATAAACAGACTTTGCTTTCTAACTTCAATGAGTCAACAGCTTTGTCTAGTATTAAATTACCGGACGGGTTGAGAATTATTTGAAGCTAATAAAGAAAAGTAGTCAAACTTAAAATCGTTTGTGTTTTTACTGCCAGTTTTGTGCAAATGAACAATTATTATAATCTTAGAAATAAGATTATTTCAACATTAAATAAAAGGTATTAAAAATACCTTTCCAACGATATATATCATGATTATAAAATATGGACCGAATATGGGTTAAATCCGAAAAGAATATTTTTTGACCCGAATTTATTTGTTTTTTGGAAATGCTTCTATATGGCAGGTATGACAAATTATGGGCCGATCTTCTTAAATTTTGGAACAGTTATTTTCATGCATATGAGGATATTTCTCGTAGAATTTCAACATAATAACGGTATATTTAAGATATATATTAGTATTAACGTGGATTTCGGTAGTGGACCTTATGTGGGGGAGATAGTCAAATATGGACCGATATTCTCAAAATCCAGCAGTTTGATTTAGGCATGTATGTAAATGATCCGTGTAAAATTTTGGATTGGTACCCTTATTTATAAGAGATTTATGAGTATTAAAGTGATTTTCGGAAGAGGGCTTTATATGGGGCATACGGTTAAAAATAGACCGAAATTAACAAAATTGTGTGGAATGATTTTTGTATATATGTAAATGATCTGTACAAAGTTTGGAGTCGGTAACGATATTTATACAATATATATAGGAAAAAATGTCTTTTTCAGATGTGGTCCTTGTATGGGAGCTATGACCAGTTGTGGGCCGATCACCATAAAATTTAGTACAACAATTTATTTGCCTATAAAGAGTATTTATGTCAAATTTTAGCCGTTTAACATTATTTATATCTGTTTTATGCGTGTTTAAGGGAATTTTGGAAGTGGACTTTATATGGGGTCTATGGTCAAATATGGACCGAACTAAAAAAAATTTCGTTTTGCGATTTCTTTTTGCACAGACCTTAGTTTTGCTGAATTTTGTCTTGATATTCCAATTTTATAGGCATTTATGTATAATTGAGCAATATTTCGGGAAGATTTTTGTATGGGAGCTATGACCATTTCTGGGCCGACCACCATAAAATTTGGTACAATAATTTATTTGCCTATAAAGAGTGTTTATGTCAAATTTTAGCCGTTTAACATTATTTATATCTGTTTTATAAGTATTTAAGTGAATTTTGTAAGTGGACTTTATATGGGGTCTATGGTCAAATATGGACCGAACTAAAAAAAATTTCGGTTTGTGATTTCTTTATGTATAAAACTTATTTTTGCTGAATTTTGTCTTGATATTCCAATTTTATAGGCATTTATTTATCATTAAGCCATATTTCGGGAATATATATATTTGTATGGGGGCTATGAGAAATCATGGACCGATTCTTACTATTTTCCGCACACTTTCTTCTTTTATAGTACAAACAACGTATACAAAATTTCATGGTATTATCTGCAATATATTTCAAAATATTGCAATAAAATGGACGAAAAATATCAAATTTTTATAGAGGTGGTCTCACATATTGGTTCATAACTCTGGTTGACCTAAACCGATTTTGCTGATTTTAAATAGCAAACTTCTCGAAAGCACTTCTGACAGAATTTTTGAAGGTTTGGATCCCGAACATGTCTTGGGACTTCAAAAAACTGATTTCAACATCCAGACAGACAGACAGACAGACAGACATACAGAGGGACATGGCTCAATCGACTTCGCTATCTATAAGGATCCAGAATATATATACTTTATAGGGTCGGAAAATTATATTGTGGAAATTTCACACGGAATGACAAACTTATATATACCCTTCTCACGATGGTGAAGGGTATAAAAAGGGATACAATTCGGTTTTAGTGATTTTGCTCAAAAAAAAAAAAAAAAAAAAAAACAAAATCAAATAGGGCTTTTAGAGGAGATACCAGCAAAAAAAAAGTTTGTTGGCGGTCACGCCTATTTTAGAGGGGGCGGGCCCTTAATGTTGAAAATATATAGGCCTATATCTCGGGAACTACTGGGTGTCTGATAATTTGTAATACATTAAATAAAAGGTATTAAAAATACCTTTCCAACGATATATATCATGATTATAAAATATGGACCGAATATGGGTTAAATCCGAAAAGAATATTTTTTGACCCGAATTTATTTGTTTTTTGGAAATGCTTCTATATGGCAGGTATGACAAATTATGGGCCGATCTTCTTAAATTTTGGAACAGTTATTTTCATGCATATGAGGATATTTCTCGTAGAATTTCAACATAATAACGGTATATTTAAGATATATATTAGTATTAACGTGGATTTCGGTAGTGGACCTTATGTGGGGGAGATAGTCAAATATGGACCGATATTCTCAAAATCCAGCAGTTTGATTTAGGCATGTATGTAAATGATCCGTGTAAAATTTTGGATTGGTACCCTTATTTATAAGAGATTTATGAGTATTAAAGTGATTTTCGGAAGAGGGCTTTATATGGGGCATACGGTTAAAAATAGACCGAAATTAACAAAATTGTGTGGAATGATTTTTGTATATATGTAAATGATCTGTACAAAGTTTGGAGTCGGTAACGATATTTATACAATATATATAGGGAAAAATGTCTTTTTCAGAGGTGGTCCTTGTATGGGAGCTATGACCAGTTGTGGGCCGACCACCATAAAATTTAGTACAACAATTTATTTGCCTATAAAGAGTATTTATGTCAAATTTTAGCCGTTTAACATTATTTATATCTGTTTTATGCGTGTTTAAGTCATAGTACGGAAAATCTCGCTTCGCGAAAGGTATTTTCATTTTTATCTCTCGTTTTGTTACTCACGCTCAGAGACAAAAAAAGTAATTCTCGTGAAAGTAATTTTTATTTACCAAAGTTATATTTTTTATCTTTCATGAGTGCTGAATACATGCTTTAAAAGTATTGCTCTCTCTTACGAAAGAGAAGAAAAGATAACACTGATAAAAATAACTTTCACGAAAGTTTTGTTTTGTATTTTGAATGCGAAAGTTAAAAATAAAGATAAATATGAGAGAGAGCGCGAGGGAGACAAAAATATAAAAATACTTCTCTTTGGAAATTGTCAATTGTCAATATCAAATTGACATAGATCAGTTTCTTTTAATGTTTTGTTTGAAACATTTGGTACAAAATGGGTCGTCAGAAGTGTTTCGAGTACAACAAATATGTTTGTTATGATGAAACTAGACAAATGTCGAAGTGTTTATTATGCGAAAAGGAGCTTAAAGGAAACAACTCCAGCAATATTAAGCGCCACTATGAACTTATCCATAGTAAAAATATAGGTGAAAATGAAGAAAATGCGCATTCTACATCGTCAAATGGAAAGTTATTAAAAAGAAAAAGTAGCACTATATGTATTTCCATGAATAAAAATGAATTCTTGTTGTGTTGTGTTGGTCTTGTGACAGTAAAAAGTATTCCATTTAGAATATTCGACGATAAACGTTTTTTTTAAAAAACTTATACGTCCTTATGAAGGCATTTATAAGACCAATATTAACTCAAAAAATATTGTGGAAAAAGTGCGTATTGTGGCTAACAACATAAAGGAAAGCATTTCAAAATGTATCATTCTCGCATACACACATACGATGGACGACACTCATGATTAAACTCGTGAGTGAGAATTAATTTCTAACGAGTAGATATAATTCTCGGATGCGTGCTCAGTATATAAATCTCGTGAGTGAAAAAAAAAATTGTTCTCTTCATATTTAAAATTACTTTCACGAGAAAAAAATATTTATCTTGAGAAAAAATAATATTTATCTTTAAAGAGAACAATTTTTTTCTCATAAGGTATTTTTCTCTGTTCAAGAGAATAAAAAACGAGTACTCTCCGTACTATGGTTTAAGTGAATTTTGGAAGTGGACTTTATATGGGGTCTATGGTCAAATATGGACCGAACTAAAAAAAATTTCGTTTTGCGATTTCTTTTTGCACAGACCTTAGTTTTGCTGAATTTTGTCTTGATATTCCAATTTTATAGGCATTTATGTATAATTGAGCAATATTTCGGGAAGATTTTTGTATGGGAGCTATGACCATTTCTGGGCCGACCACCATAAAATTTGGTACAATAATTTATTTGCCTATAAAGAGTGTTTATGTCAAATTTTAGCCGTTTAACATTATTTATATCTGTTTTATAAGTATTTAAGTGAATTTTGTAAGTGGACTTTATATGGGGTCTATGGTCAAATATGGACCGAACTAAAAAAAATTTCGGTTTGTGATTTCTTTATGTATAAAACTTATTTTTGCTGAATTTTGTCTTGATATTCCAATTTTATAGGCATTTATTTATCATTAAGCCATATTTCGGGAATATATATATTTGTATGGGGGCTATGAGAAATCATGGACCGATTCTTACTATTTTCCGCACACTTTCTTCTTTTATAGTACAAACAACGTATACAAAATTTCATGGTTTATCTGCAATATATTTCAAAATATTGCAATAAAATGGACGAAAAATATCAAATTTTTATAGAGGTGGTCTCACATATTGGTTCATAACTCTGGTTGACCTAAACCGATTTTGCTGATTTTAAATAGCAAACTTCTCGAAAGCACTTCTGACAGAATTTTTGAAGGTTTGGATCCCGAACATGTCTTGGGACTTCAAAAAACTGATTTCAACATCCAGACAGACAGACAGACAGACAGACAGACGGACATGGCTCAATCGACTTCGCTATCTATAAGTATCCAGAATATATATACTTTATAGGGTCGGAAAATTATATTGTGGAAATTTCACACGGAATGACAAACTTATATATACCCTTCTCACGATGGTGAAGGGTATAAAAATAAATACCCATAAATTGCAGACTGTAAAATATAACACAAATGTATTTCTGTAAAAATAACACAAGTGTGTCTGTTGAGTTCTAAATAAAAACTAACCTTTATTCTAACAATTATTTTCCTTATATGCCATTTACACCTACTGTCCGCCCAGATTTTCAATAACAAAAGATCAGTATAGAGATTTTTACAAATCACTAGGTAGCCGTTTCATAGCGGCTGGCGACTACAATGCTAAGCATACATTCTGGGGCTCACGACTCGTTAGCCCTAAAGGTCGTATCTTGTACGACTCCCTGTCTGAAATGGGACTGAATGTGATTTCAACTGGTCAACCAACTTATTGGCCAACTGACCAGCAAAAAATTCCTGACGTTATCGATTTCGGCGTGGCGAAAGGGGTATCCCCGGAACTCATTGAAGTCGAGGCTTCACTGGATCTTTCTTCAGATCACTCACCCACTGTAATCACCATCAGAAGTCCTCAGCAAATCGTAACTGATTCCTTATTTCTTGTCAAACGTCTAAATTGGCTAAAATACAAAAAATACATCAGCACTCACTGCACAGAGAAACTCCCGTTAAAAACTGCTGAAGACATCGATGCCTGTATAAAAAGTCTTAATGAACATGTCGAGAAAGCCGCAGAACATGCTTCTTCCACTTACCGCCCGAATAGGTACAACAGAGTTTTTTCTGCAGATGTTGAGCAACTATTGTCTGAAAAAAGGAGAGTCCGAAGAGAGTGGCAACAACACAGATCGCCCCAACTTA
This sequence comes from Bellardia pandia, assembly GCA_916048285.2. Lineage (NCBI taxonomy): Eukaryota > Metazoa > Arthropoda > Insecta > Diptera > Calliphoridae > Bellardia > Bellardia pandia. The sequence goes on from CAJZHU020000023.1 coordinate 28,812, forward strand.
AAACTAGGTTGAGAGAATGTACCAAAAACCTTAGGACCTTGCTAGAAGCGCAAAAAGCAGCGTCTCTCAAACAACATCTGGAAGGTCTAGACGCAACTTCCCAGTCAAATTATTCATTATGGCGTGCAGTCCGAAATCTGAGAAAACCCGTAATCGCAAAACCTCCACTGCGTACTTTAAACGGATCTTGGGCACGAAATAACGAAGAAAAAGGCAACCTTTTCGTAAGTCATTTAAAAAATGTATTCACTCCCAATACGGATACTGACATTAGCGAACTACCGCCTGTTGTTGCCAGACCACCTGTACAAATAAGATTTCAATATCTGGAGGTTGTTAAGGCTATTGATAATTTGAATGTTAAAAAAGCACCTGGGTTTGATAAAATCAGCAATAAAATGATTTTTGAGCTGCCTCGCATTGCAAAAAGAGTAATCCTCTTTCTTTTTAATGCCATCTTACGGCTTGAGTACTACCCTCCGGTTTGGAAAATTGCACTAGTAAAGATGATTCCTAAGCCGGGAAAAGATCCTTGCAAAGTTGAGTCGTATAGGCCAATAAGTCTATTACCAACTATGTCCAAATTATTCGAGAAATTGCTTATAACCAAGCTGACTCCGATTTTGAATGAAAACAACTGCATTCCCAATCACCAGTTTGGCTTCAGACGTCAACACAGTACAATAGAACAAACACATAGATTGGTACAAGTCATAAGAAAAACCTTTGAGGAAAAGAGATACTGTTCGGCACTCTTTATTGACGTCTCTCAAGCTTTCGACAAAGTATGGCATGAAGGCCTGATATCTAAATTAAAGCAGAACTTGCCGGTGAATCTTCAACACCTACTATGGAAATACTTAATCGACCGTCAGTTTATGATTAAAGAAGGTGATTATTTAAGCCGTCCTCAACCTATAGGTGCTGGCGTCCCTCAAGGTAGTATCTTAGGACCAATTCTATACTTGCTGTACACAGCAGACATGCCAACAAACAATGAAATTCACACGTCAACATTTGCTGATGATACGGCATTTCTCAGTACTCACAAAGATCCAAAAGATGCCTCGATTCAATTACAGCACCACGTAACGCAAGTGGAGAAATGGGCAAGACAATGGGGAATAAAAATAAATGAACAGAAATGCACCCACGTAACATTTACTCTACGTAGGGAATCATGTCCCCCTATTCGTATTAATGACCATATAGTGCCTCAAAACTCACACGTGAAATATCTTGGTATTCATCTGGACCGTCGCCTCACATGGAAACCACATATAGATGCTAAGCTGACTCAAATGAAACTGAAAGCAGCCCAAATTCATTGGCTCATCGGCAGAAACTCCGTCCTTCGGCTCGATTGTAAGCTTCTACTCTACAACTCAATCTTAAAGCCAATTTGGTGCTATGGTATCCAGTTATGGGGTACTGCCTCCAACTCCAATATTGAGAAAATTCAACGCCGTCAAAACAAAATTCTACGAATGATAACTACCGCTCCTTGGTATATTAAAAACAACAACATACACAACGATCTTGATGTTCCACTTGTCAAATGGGAAATAACTAAACACGTGGCCCTTTATTTGGGTAAGCTGGAAACTCATCCAAATCCCCTCGCTCGAGACATCTTACAACATCCCGGTCATAGCCGTTTGAGAAGGAGGGACACCACCGCTCTCAGATGAATAAATACAAATTGCTCATTATATCCTATCGAATTTGAAAACTAGATTTTGTCTAGCATTGGCTGGACTTATCTTAATTAACTTTAGTTTTAGGATTTGAATACCTATTGTTAGTTCATTTAAAATGAAGATACAATAAAAAAGAATATGCAAAAAAAAAAAAAAAAAAAAAAAATTACACCTAAGCGAAATCTACTACTTACGGGATTTCAAGCCAAATCTGGTAGATTTTGATGAGATTTCCCATACAAAACAAAATGCAGCAAATCTAGTAGATTTCGCCAAAATCTTTCAAAATCTTGCACTACTTACTAATACAACCGTGATTTTTCTATTAATGTACTAAAAAACGCAACACTGTTCAATTAAATTTTGACACTTTGACAATAAAAAAAACAAACAAAGTGCGGTATTTTTTGGAATTTTTGCGGCAAAATTTAAAATCGTAATAATTATTAAAGATAATTGGCAATGGAGCACCAAATAGTAAATAAAATAATACATTAAAATTTCAATTTTTCTTTCCATTTTTTGCCACAAAAAAATTTAAAAATTTTCCTTCCTTTTTAGTCAGCTGTTTTTGTTATGAAAATGAAATCCCACAATATGACAAAAAACAGTAGTGTAAACGGCAAAGATTTCCTTGAAGATTTAAACTGAAATCTAGTAGATTTTGCGTAGATGTAAATGCAGTATTAAGTGCTAACAAACAAATTCTTAAATCTAGTCTAGCACATGCGCATGTGTTTTACATATGCTTATGACAAAAATACCCATAATTATGTCTAGCACATGCGCATGTGTTCTACATATGCTTATGACAAAATTACCCATCATTATGTATTTTCTTAATAGCTATCTGTTTTTAGTCTAGCACCTGCGCATGTGTTTTACATATGCTTGTCAGTCTCGTCTCATCGAACTGTTCGGACGTGTTACTTTTAGTGCGGCTGGGTTAACTGGCAACTCAGAAGAGTTACTACAGGGATAACTGGAAAAAAAGTTACATGGATAACTGGCAACTCAAATTTAAAAAAAAAATCTACAATTTTTGAAAAATTAAAAAAATTAAAAAAATTTTTTATTTAAAATAATAGTACTAACTCATTCTATTCATAATCAGAAAGAAAATTAAAAAAAAAGTTGTTAGAACTGAAGTTATACATTTTTAAAGTTTAAAAACGAAACTGGCGGGGAAGTTGTACGAAAACATCTCTATATGTCTTAGCTGCGTTTAGACTGTGCTAATATTTGTGCAAAACTATAAAAATTTTGTTTGTCCTAGTGTAAACACTCGAATTTGTTAGCCACCAAATATTTTTCGACTGTTTGTTGGCTAAAAAAATCTTTGTTTGTGAATAAAACTTTGCATAGTGTAAACACTTTGTCAGCTGGTCGTAACAAATATTTGGCTCGATATTTTGTTTGTTCTCACAATATTTTTGACGGAACAAATAGCGACAAATAATTGTAGAAATGTGGGTTACCAACAGTTATTTTTGACAGTGCTTAACATATAACAAATTAAATAAGTTGAAATGGCAATACTGGTGAATTCGTTTGACAGATTGGTAAGTAAAAAGCGCTTTTTTGTAATTTTTTAATTTTTTTTTTTTTTTTTTTTTTTTTTTTGTAATCGGCAATGCCCATGAGCACAATACTATGTGTGCCTGCAAAATAGAACAAAAAATTTCTTAATTTATCAATTATTATACCCTTCACCATCGTGAGAAGGGTATATATAAGTTTGTCATTCCGTGTGTAATTTCCACAAAAAAATTTTCCGACCCTATAAAGTATATATATTCTGGATCCTTATAGATAGCAAAGTCGATTAAGCCATGTCCGTCTGTCTGTCTGTCTGTTGAAATCAGTTTTTTGAAGTCCCCAGATATACTCGGGATCCAAACCTTCAATAATTCTGTCAGAAGTGCTTTCGAGAAGTTTGCTATTTAAAATCAGCAAAATCGGTTTAGGTCAACCAGAGTTATGAACCAATATGTGAGACCACCTCCATAAAAATTTGATATTTTTCGTCCATTTTATTGCAATATTTTGAAATATATTGCAGATAATACCATGCAATTTTGTATACGTTGTTTGTACTATAAAAGAAGAAAGTGTGCGGAAAATAGTAAGAATCGGTCCATGATTTCTCATAGCCCCCATACAAATATATATATTCCCGAAATATGGCTTAATGATAAATAAATGCCTATAAAATTGGAATATCAAGACAAAATTCAGCAAAAATAAGTTTTATACAAAAAGAAATCTCAAAACGAAATTTTTTTTTAGTTCGGTTTATGTTTGACCATAGACACCATATAAAGTCCACTTCCAAAATTCACTTAAATACGTATAAAACAGATATAAACAATAGTAAACGGCTAAAATTGGACATAAATAATCTCTATAGCAAATAAATTGTTGTACTAAATTTTATGGTTGTCGGCCCAGAATTGGTCATAGCCCCCATACAAAAATCTTCCCGAAATATTGCTCAATTATACATAAATGCCTATAAAATTGGAATATCAAGACAAAATTCAGCAAAAATAAGTTTTATGCAAAAAGAAATGGCAAAACGAAATTTTTTTTAGTTCGGTCCATGTTTGACCATAGACCCCATATAAAGTCCACTTCCAAAATTCACTTAAATACGTATAAAACAGATATAAATAATGTTAAACGGCTAAAATTTGACATAAATACTCCTTATAGGCAAATAAATTGTTGTACTAAATTGTATGGTGGTCGGCCCAAAATTGGTCATAGCTCCCATACAAGGACCACATTTGAAAAAGACATTTTTCCCTATATATATTGTATAAATATCGGTACCGACTCAAAACTTTGCACAGATGATTAAATATGTATATACAAAAATCATCCCACAAAATTTTGTGAATTTTGGTCTATTTTTACCCGTATGCCCCATATAAAGCCCTCTTCCGAAAATCACTTTAATACTCATAAATCTCTTATAAATAAGGGTACCAATCCAAAATTTTACACGGATCATTTACATACATGCCTAAATCAAACTGCTGAATTTTGAGAATATCGGTCCATATTTGACTATATCCCCCACATAAGGCCCACTACCGAGATCCACGTTAATACTAATATATATCTTAAATATACCGTTATTATGATGAAATTCGACGTGAAATATCCTCATATCCATGAAAATAACTGTTCCAAAATTTAAGAAGATCGGCCCATAATTTTTCATAGCTGCCATATAGAACCATTTCCAAAAAACAAATAAATTCGGGTCAAAAAATATTCTTTTCGGATTTAACCCATATTCGGTCCACATTTTATAATCATGATATATATCGTTGGAAAGGTATTTTTAATACCTTTTATTTAGTGTATTACAAATTATCAAGCACCCAGTAGTTCCCGAGATATAGGTCTATATATTTTCAACTTTACGGGCCCGCCCCCTCGAAAATAGGCGTGACCGCCAACAAATTTTTTTTTTGCTGGTATCTCCTCCAAAAGCCCTATTTCATTTCATTTTGTTTTTTTTTTTTTTTTTGAGCAAAATCACTAAAACCGAATTGTACCCCTTTTTATACCCTTCACCATCGTGAGAAGGGTATATATAAGTTTGTCATTCCGTGTGAAATTTCCACAATATAATTTTCCGACCCTATAAAGTATATATATTCTGGATCCTTATAGATAGCGAAGTCGATTAAGCCATGTCCGTCTGTCTGTCTGGATGTTGAAATCAGTTTTTTGAAGTCCCAAGATATGTTCGGGATCCAAACCTTCAATAATTCTGTCAGAAGTGCTTTCGAGAAGTTTGCTATTTAAAATCATCAAAATCGGTTTAGGTCAACCAGAGTTATGAACCAATATTTGAGACCACCTCTATAAAAATTTGATATTTTTCGTCCATTTTATTGCAATATTTTGAAATATATTGCAGATAATACCATGAAATTTTGTATACGTTGTTTGTACTATAAAAGAAGAAAGTGTGCGGAAAATAGTAAGAATCGGTCCATGATTTCTCATAGCCCCCATACAAATATATATATTCCCGAAATTTGGCTTAATGATAAATAAATGCCTATAAAATTGGAATATTAAGACAAAATTCAGCAAAAATAAGTTTTATACAAAACGAAATCACAAACCGAAATTTTTTTTAATTCGGTCCATATTTGACCATAGACCCCATATAAAGTCCACTTACAAAATTCACTTAAATACATATAAAACAGATATAAATAATGTTAAACGGCTAAAATTTGACATAAACACTCTTTATAGGCAAATAAATTATTGTACCAAATTTTATGGTGGTCGGCCCAGAAATGGTCATAGCCCCCATACAAAAATCTTCCCGAAATATTGCTCAATTATACATAAATGCCTATAAAATTGGAATATCAAGACAAAATTCAGCAAAACTAAGTTCTGTGCAAAAAGAAATCACAAACCGAAATTTTTTTTAGTTCGGTCCATATTTGACCATAGACCCCATATAAAGTCCACTTACAAAATTCACTTAAATACATATAAAACAGATATAAATAATGTTAAACGGCTAAAATTTGACATAAACACTCTTTATAGGCAAATAAATTATTGTACCAAATTTTATGGTGGTCGGCCCAGAAATGGTCATAGCCCCCATACAAAAATCTTCCCGAAATATTGCTCAATTATACATAAAATTGGAATATCAAGACAAAATTCAGCAAACCTAAGTTCTGTGCAAAAAGAAATCGCAAAACGAATTTTTTTTTAGTTCGGTCCATATTTGACCATAGACCCCATATAAAGTCCACTTACAAAATTCACTTAAATACATATAAAACAGATATAAATAATGTTAAACGGCTAAAATTTGACATAAATACTCTTTATAGGCAAATAAATTGTTGTACTAAATTTTATGGTAGTCGGCCCAGAACTGGTCATAGCTCCCATACAAGGACCACATCTGATAAAGACATTTATCCCTATATATATTGTATAAATATCGGTGCCGACTCAAAACTTTGCACAGATCATTTTAATATATACAAAAATCATCCCACAAAATTTTGTGAATTTCGGTCTATTTTTAACCGTATGCCCCATATAAAGCCCTCTTCCGAAAATCACTTTAATACTCATAAATCTCTTATAAATAAGGGTACCAATCCAAAATTTTACACGGATCATTTACATACATGCCTAAATCAAACTGCTGAATTTTGAGAATATCGGTCCATATTTGACTATATCCCCCACATAAGGCCCACTACCGTAATCCACGTTAATACTAATATATATCTTAAATATACCGTTATTATGATGAAATTCGACGTGAAATATCCTCATATCCATGAAAATAACTGTTCCAAAATATAAGAAGATCGGCCCATAATTTGTCATACCTGCCATATAGAACCATTTCCAAAAAACAAATAAATTCGGGTCAAAAAATATTCTTTTCGGATTTAACCCATATTCGGTCCACATTTTATAATCATGATATATATCGTTGGAAAGGTATTTTTAATACCTTTTATTTAATGTATTACAAATTATCAGACACCCAGTAGTTCCCGAGATATAGGCCTATATATTTTCAACTTTAAGGGCCCGCCCCCTCGAAAATAGGCGTGACCGCCAACAAATTTTTTTTGCTGGTATCTCCTCTAAAAGCCCTATTTGATTTTGTTTTTTTTTTTTTTGAGCAAAATCACTAAAACCGAATTGTACCCCTTTTTATACCCTTCACCATCGTGAGAAGGGTATATATAAGTTTGTCATTCCGTGTGAAATTTCCACAATATAATTTTCAGACCCTATAAAGTATATATATTCTGGATCCTTATAGATAGCGAAGTCGATTAAGCCATGTCCGTCTGTCTGTCTGTCTGGATGTTGAAATCAGTTTTTTGAAGTCCCAAGATACGTTCGGGATACAAACCTTCAATAATTCTGTCAGAAGTGCTTTCGAGAAGTTTGCTATTTAAAATCAGCAAAATCGGTTTAGGTTAACCAGAGTTATGAACCAATATTTGAGACCACCTCTATAAAAATTTGATATTTTTCGTCCATTTTATTGCAATATTTTGAAATATATTGCAGATAATACCATGAAATTTTGTATACGTTGTTTGTACTATAAAAGAAGAAAGTGTGCGGAAAATAGTAAGAATCGGCCCATGATTTCTCATAGCCCCCATACAAATATATATATTCCCGAAATATGGCTTAATTATAAATAAATGCCTATAAAATTGGAATATTAAGACAAAATTCAGCAAAAATAAGTTTTATACAAAACGAAATCACAAACCGAAATTTTTTTTAATTCGGTCCATATTTGACCATAGACCCCATATAAAGTCCACTTACAAAATTCACTTAAATACATATAAAACAGATATAAATAATGTTAAACGGCTAAAATTTGACATAAACACTCTTTATAGGCAAATAAATTATTGTACCAAATTTTATGGTGGTCGGCCCAGAAATGGTCATAGCCCCCATACAAAAATCTTCCCGAAATATTGCTCAATTATACATAAAATTGGAATATCAAGACAAAATTCAGCAAACCTAAGTTCTGTGCAAAAAGAAATCGCAAAACGAAATTTTTGTTAGTTCGGTCCATATTTGACCATAGACCCCATATAAAGTCCACTTACAAAATTCACTTAAATACATATAAAACAGATATAAATAATGTTAAACGGCTAAAATTTGACATAAATACTCTTTATAGGCAAATAAATTGTTGTACTAAATTTTATGGTAGTCGGCCCAGAACTGGTCATAGCTCCCATACAAGGACCACATCTGATAAAGAGATTTATCCCTATATATATTGTATAAATATCGGTGCCGAATCAAAACTTTGCACAGATCATTTTAATATATACAAAAATCATCCCACAAAATTTTGTGAATTTCGGTCTATTTTTAACCGTATGCCCCATATAAAGCCCTCTTCCGAAAATCACTTTAATACTCATAAATCTCTTATAAATAAGGGTACCAATCCAAAATTTTACACGGATCATTTACATACATGCCTAAATCAAACTGCTGAATTTTGAATCGGTCCATATTTGACTATATCCCCCACATAAGGCCCACTACCGAAATCCACGTTAATACTAATATATATCTTAAATATACCGTTATTATGATGAAATTCGACGTGAAATATCCTCATATCCATGAAAATAACTGTTCCAAAATATCAGAAGATCGGCCCATTATTTGTCATACCTGCCATATAGAACCATTTCCAAAAAACAAATAAATTCGGGTCAAAAAATATTCTTTTCGGATTTAACCCATATTCGGTCCATATTTTATAATCATGATATATATCGTTGGAAAGGTATTTTTAATACCTTTTATTTAATGTATTACAAATTATCAGACACCCAGTAGTTCCCGAGATATAGGCCTATATATTTTCAACTTTAAGGGCCCGCCCCCTCGAAAATAGGCGTGACCGCCAACAAATTTTTTTTGCTGGTATCTCCTCTAAAAGCCCTATTTGATTTTGTTTTTTTTTTTTGAGCAAAATCACTAAAACCGAATTGTACCCCTTTTTATACCCTTCACCATCGTGAGAAGGGTATATATAAGTTTGTCATTCCGTGTGAAATTTCCACAATATAATTTTCCGACCCTATAAAGTATATATATTCTGGATCCTTATAGATAGCGAAGTCGATTAAGCCATGTCCGTCTGTCTGTCTGTCTGGATGTTGAAATCAGTTTTTTGAAGTCCCAAGATACGTTCGGGATACAAACCTTCAATAATTCTGTCAGAAGTGCTTTCGAGAAGTTTGCTATTTAAAATCAGCAAAATCGGTTTAGGTTAACCAGAGTTATGAACCAATATTTGAGACCACCTCTATAAAAATTTGATATTTTTCGTCCATTTTATTGCAATATTTTGAAATATATTGCAGATAATACCATGAAATTTTGTATACGTTGTTTGTACTATAAAAGAAGAAAGTGTGCGGAAAATAGTAAGAATCGGCCCATGATTTCTCATAGCCCCCATACAAATATATATATTCCCGAAATATGGCTTAATGATAAATAAATGCCTATAAAATTGGAATATTAAGACAAAATTCAGCAAAAATAAGTTTTATACAAAAAGAAATCACAAACCGAAATTTTTTTTAATTCGGTCCATATTTGACCATAGACCCCATATAAAGTCCACTTACAAAATTCACTTAAATACATATAAAACAGATATAAATAATGTTAAACGGCTAAAATTTGACATAAACACTCTTTATAGGCAAATAAATTATTGTACCAAATTTTATGGTGGTCGGCCCAGAAATGGTCATAGCCCCCATACAAAAATCTTCCCGAAATATTGCTCAATTATACATAAAATTGGAATATCAAGACAAAATTCAGCAAACCTAAGTTCTGTGCAAAAAGAAATCGCAAAACGAAATTTTTGTTAGTTCGGTCCATATTTGACCATAGACCCCATATAAAGTCCACTTACAAAATTCACTTAAATACATATAAAACAGATATAAATAATGTTAAACGGCTAAAATTTGACATAAATACTCTTTATAGGCAAATAAATTGTTGTACTAAATTTTATGGTAGTCGGCCCAGAACTGGTCATAGCTCCCATACAAGGACCACATCTGATAAAGAGATTTATCCCTATATATATTGTATAAATATCGGTGCCGAATCAAAACTTTGCACAGATCATTTTAATATATACAAAAATCATCCCACAAAATTTTGTGAATTTCGGTCTATTTTTAACCGTATGCCCCATATAAAGCCCTCTTCCGAAAATCACTTTAATACTCATAAATCTCTTATAAATAAGGGTACCAATCCAAAATTTTACACGGATCATTTACATACATGCCTAAATCAAACTGCTGAATTTTGAATCGGTCCATATTTGACTATATCCCCCACATAAGGCCCACTACCGAAATCCACGTTAATACTAATATATATCTTAAATATACCGTTATTATGATGAAATTCGACGTGAAATATCCTCATATCCATGAAAATAACTGTTCCAAAATATCAGAAGATCGGCCCATAATTTGTCATACCTGCCATATAGAACCATTTCCAAAAAACAAATAAATTCGGGTCAAAAAATATTCTTTTCGGATTTAACCCATATTCGGTCCATATTTTATAATCATGATATATATCGTTGGAAAGGTATTTTTAATACCTTTTATTTAATGTATTACAAATTATCAGACACCCAGTAGTTCCCGAGATATAGGCCTATATATTTTCAACTTTAAGTCCCCGCCCCCTCGAAAATAGGCGTGACCGCCAACAAATTTTTTTTTTGCTGGTATCTCCTCCAAAAGCCATATTTCATTTTGTTTTTTTTTTTTTTTTTGAGCAAAATCACTAAAACCGAATTGTACCCCTTTTTATACCCTTCACCATCGTGAGAAGGGTATATATATAAGTTTGTCATTCCGTGTGTAATTTCCACAAAAAAATTTTCCGACCCTATAAAGTATATATATTCTGGATCCTTATAGATAGCGAAGTCGATTAAGCCATGTCCGTCTGTCTGTCTGTCTGTCTGTCTGGATGTTGAAATCAGTTTTTTGAAGTCCCAAGACATGTTCGGGATCCAAACCTTCAAAAATTCTGTCAGAAGTGCTTTCGAGAAGTTTGCTATTTAAAATCAGCAAAATCGGTTTAGGTCAACCAGAGTTATGAACCAATATGTGAGACCACCTCTATAAAAATTTGATATTATTCGTCCATTTTATTGCAATATTTTGAAATATATTGCAGATAATACCATGAAATTTTGTATACGTTGTTTGTACTATAAAAGAAGAAAGTGTGCGGAAAATAGTAAGAATCGGTCCATGATTTCTCATAGCCCCCATACAAATATATATATTCCCGAAATATGGCTTAATGATAAATAAATGCCTATAAAATTGGAATATCAAGACAAAATTCAGCAAAAATAAGTTTTATACAAAAAAAATCTCAAAACGAAATTTTTTTTTAGTTCGGTCCATGTTTGACCATAGACCCCATATAAAGTCCACTTCCAAAATGCACTTAAATACGTATAATACAGATATAAACAATAGTAAACGGCTAAAATTGGACATAAATAATCTCTATAGGCAAATAAATTGTTGTACTAAATTTTATGGTGGTCGGCCCAGAATTGGTCATAGCCCCCATACAAAAATCTTCCCGAAATATTGCTCAATTATACATAAATGCCTATAAAATTGGAATATCAAGACAAAATTCAGCAAAAATAAGTTTTATGCAAAAAGAAATCGCAAAACGAAATTTTTTTTAGTTCGGTCCATGTTTGACCATAGACCCCATATAAAGTCCACTTCCAAAATTCACTTAAATACGTATAAAACAGATATAAATAATGTTAAACGGCTAAAATTTGACATAAATACTTCTTATAGGCAAATAAATTGTTGTACTAAATTTTATGGTGGTCGGCCCAAAATTGGTCATAGCTCCCATACAAGGACCACATCTGAAAAAGACATTTTTCGCTATATATATTGTATAAATATCGGTACCGACTCAAAACTTTGCACAGATCATTTAAATATATACAAAAATCATCCCACAAAATTTTGTGAATTTTGGTCTATTTTTACCCGTATGCCCCATATAAAGCCCTCTTCCGAAAATCACTTTAATACTCATAAATCTATCTATATATATAAAATTCAATGTATGTATGTATGTAACGTATAGACTCCAAAACGGCTGAGCCGATTTTGATGAAATTTTCACATCATGTTACTGTGACTCTGGAAGGAATAATAGGGTAGTTTTTTTTACCACGCCCACTTTTACGCCCACTCTTTTAAAATATTGTAATTGGAGACCAAACCTCTGGACCGATATTTTTGAAATTTTCACAGCATTTAACTGGGACTCTGGTATGATTAATAGGTTACTTTTTTTTGACCACGCCCATTTTTACGCCCACTTTTTAAAAATTATGTAATTGCTCCCATATAGTTTTTAACAGATTTTCTTCAAATTGTATACACATTATATACTCCAGGCGAGGTAAAAAAAAAAGATTTCTTAAGCCACGCCCCTTTCACGCCCCTTTTCACGCCAAATTTTTGAAAGTTTTATACTTTTTGTTCTCTATACAAATTCCAACGTATTTTTTTTATTTGGTAGTATATTGCTCTTAATACTGTTAACGTCGCCATATAACTATGAACCACGCCTACTTCATCGCCCCCTTTTTATACCCTTCACCATCGTGAGAACGGTATATATAAGTTTGTCATTCCGTGTGTAATTTCCACAAAAAAATTTTCCGACCTTATAAAGTATATATATTCTGGATCCTTATAGATAGCGAAGTCGATTAAGCCATGTCCGTCTGTCTGTCTGTCGGTCTGTCTGTCTGTCTGTCTGTTGAAATCAGTTTTTTGAAGTCCCCAGATATACTCGGGATCCAAACCTTCAATAATTCTGTCAGAAGTGCTTTCGAGAAGTTTGCTATTTAAGATCAGCAAAATCGGTTTAGGTCAACCAGAGTTATGAACCAATATGTGAGACCACCTCCATAAAAATTTGATATTTTTCGTCCATTTTATTGCAATATTTTGAAATATATTGCAGATAATACCATGAAATTTTGTATACGTTGTTTGTGCTATAAAAGAAGAAAGTGTACGGAAAATAGTAAGAATCGGTCCATGATTTCTCATAGCCCCCATACAAATATATATATTCCCGAAATATGGCTTAATGATAAATAAATGCCTATAAAATTGGAATATCAAGACAAAATTCAGCAAAAATAAGTTTTATAAAAAAAAAATCTCAAAACGAAATTTTTTTTTAGTTCGGTCCATGTTTGACCATAGACCCCATATAAAGTCCACTTCCAAAATTCACTTAAATACGTATAAAACAGATATAAACAATAGTAAACGGCTAAAATTGGACATAAATAATCTCTATAGGAAAATAAATTGTTGTACTAAATTTTATGGTGGTCGGCCCAGAATTGGTCATAGCCCCCATACAAAAATCTTCCCGAAATATTGCTCAATTATACATAAATGCCTATAAAATTGGAATATCAAGACAAAATTCAGCAAAAATAAGTTTTATGCAAAAAGAAATCGCAAAACGAAATTTTTTTTAGTTCGGTCCATGTTTGACCATAGACCCCATATAAAGTCCACTTCCAAAATTCACTTAAATACGTATAAAACAGATATAAATAATGTTAAACGGCTAAAATTTGACATAAATACTTCTTATAGGCAAATAAATTGTTGTACTAAATTTTATGGTGGTCGGCCCAAAATTGGTCATAGCTCCCATACAAGGACCACATCTGAAAAAGACATTTTTCCCTATATATATTGTATAAATATCGGTACCGACTCAAAACTTTGCACAGATCATTTAAATATATACAAAAATCATCCCACAAAATTTTGTGAATTTTGGTCTATTTTTACCCGTATGCCCCATATAAAGCCCTCTTCCGAAAATCACTTTAATACTCATAAATCTCTTATAAATAAGGGTACCAATCCAAAATTTTTCACGGATCATTTACATACATGCCTAAATCAAACTGCTGGATTTTGAGAATATCGGTCCATATTTGACTATGTCCCCCACATAAGGTCCACTACCGAAATCCACGTTAATACTAATATATATCTTAAATATACCGTTATTATGTTGAAATTCGAGGTGAAATATCCTCATATGCATGAAAATAACTGTTCCAAAATTTAAGAAGATCGGCCCATAATTTTTAATAGCTGCCATATAGAACCATTTCCAAAAAACAAATAAATTCGGGTCAAAAAATATTCTTTTCGGATTTAACCCATATTCGGTCCACATTTTATAATCATGATATACATCGTTGGAAAGGTATTTTTAATACCTTTTATTTAGTGTATTACAAATTATCAAGCACCCAGTAGTTCCCGAGATATAGGCCTATATATTTTCAACTTTACGGGCCCGCCCCCTCGAAAATAGGCGTGACCTACAACAAATTTTTTTTTTGCTGGTATCTCCTCCAAAAGCCCTATTTCATTTTGTTTTTTTTTTTTTTTTTGAGCAAAATCACTAAAACCGAATTGTACCCCTTTTTATACCCTTCACCATCGTGAGAAGGGTATATATAAGTTTGTCATTCCGTGTGTAATTTCCACAAACAAATTTTCCGACCCTATAAAGTATATATATTCTGGATCCTTATAGATAGCGAAGTCGATTAAGCCATGTCCGTCTGTCTGTCTGTCGGTCTGTCTGTCTGTCTGTTGAAATCAGTTTTTTGAAGTCACCAGATATACTCGGGATCCAAACCTTCAATAATTCTGTCAGAATTGCTTTCGAGAAGTTTGCTATTTAAAATCAGCAAAATCGGTTTAGGTCAACCAGAGTTATGAACCAATATGTGAGACCACCTCCATAAAAATTTGATATTTTTCGTCCATTTTATTGCAATACATATTTTGAAATATATTGCAGATAATACCATGAAATTTTGTATACGTTGTTTGTGCTATAAAAGAAGAAAGTGTGCGGAAAATAGTAAGAATCGGTCCATGATTTCTCATAGCCCCCATACAAATATATATATGCCCGAAATATGGCTTAATGATAAATAAATGCCTATAAAATTGGAATATCAAGACAAAATTCAGCAAAAATAAGTTTTATACAAAAAGAAATCTCAAAACGAAATTTTTTTTTAGTTCGGTCCATGTTTGACCATAGACCCCATATAAAGTCCACTTCCAAAATTCACTTAAATACGTATAAAATAGATATAAACAATAGTAAATGGCTAAAATTGGACATAAATATTCTCTATAGGCAAATAAATTGTTGTACTAAATTTTATGGTGGTCGGCCCAGAATTGGTCATAGCCCCCATACAAAAATCTTCCCGAAATATTGCTCAATTATACATAAATGCCTATAAAATTGGAATATCAAGACAAAATTCAGCAAAAATAAGTTTTATGCAAAAAGAAATCGCAAAACGAAATTTTTTTTAGTTCGGTCCATGTTTGACCATAGACCCCATATAAAGTCCACTTCCAAAATTCACTTAAATACGTATAAAACAGATATAAATAATGTTAAACGGCTAAAATTTGACATAAATACTTCTTATAGGCAAATAAATTGTTGTACTAAATTTTATGACCAAAATTGGTCATAGCTCCCATACAAGGACCACATCTGAAAAAGACATTTTTCCCTATATATATTGTATAAATATCGGTACCGACTCAAAACTTTGCACAGATCATTTAAATATATACAAAAATCATCCCACAAAATTTTGTGAATTTTGGTCTATTTTTACCCGTATGCCCCATATAAAGCCCTCTTCCGAAAATCACTTTAATACTCATAAATCTATATATATAAAATTCAATGTATGTATGTATGTACGAGCCCTAACCACTATTAATTCATACACTAAGCCATTTTCGTATATGCGATTTATATATTTATTTTTGGATCTTTCCTTTAACAATAACTAAATACTAATTCACATTTTTTTAAAGGTACTTCGTTGCCTTATTGATATTTAGTAAAAAAAACAAAAATTGATTCAATGTATACACTAAAAAAAGAATATAAATAAAGATACATATATGTGCATAAGTACATAATTAAAAAAGTGAATTTTAAAAATAAAACGTAAGTAAAAAATAAAATAATAAAAGTTAATTGTATTGTTATTATGGTTTTTTGATCTTAAATTAATTTGTTTTCCTTTTTGATATAAATCTGCCTTACTCTGGAGTTTCCCAGTTATTTCGATAAAAAGTACTAGATTTGGAGACAAAAATTTGGGCATTAAGCGCTGCCATGTTGCAAACATTTGCCAAAACTGTAAAAATTGGCCAAAGCAGTACGAAACCAAAGTTGAACAATTAGTAGGTATGTACACAAACATGTATGCGTAGGTTAGGTTAGGTTATATGGGTAGCCGTTTTCTAAAACAGCTCACTTGGGTCCATTATATTGGTCCCATTGTGATACCCATTGGTGGGCAACCCCTCAGTCTCAAACCGCCTCGGTTGCTTCCCTGTCAAACCATCCAGACTTCTTGGCAAAGGTGCCGATGCATTTTGGACTAATCCTGGATAGTGCACCCAAGCATGAAAGAAAGGGTGCCCCGAGTATTCGTTCCCTCTTCATCGATAGGGCCGGGCATTCGCAGAGGAAGTGGATGACTGTCTCCTCCTCCTCCTCGTTTTGACAGCTTCTACAAAAGTCGTTATATTGTAGACCAAGTCTTCTGGCATGTGTCCCAAAAGTACAGTGACCTGTAAGTAGAGAGACAATAAGCCTAATTAGGTCGCGACGAAGACTAAGTAGAGATTTCGTCCTTCCCATATCAAATAAGGGCCAAGTGGACCTAGAAATAGAGCAGGTGATTTCGTTCGTCCACCTTACCTGAGCAAGTCTGAACATCTCATCTTGAATCAGTGATTTCAGACTTTTCATGTTAATGCCAGTGAAGGAGTCAATCTCCTCATCAGCCAGCCTTGTACCTTCCTTGGCTAAATCGTCAGCAATATAGTTACCCTGTATCGAGCTATGTCCAGGGACCCATATCAGCGCTATCCTAGAATGTTCCGCTATCTCGTTCAGAGATATCCGGCATTCTGCGGTTAACCTCGATGTCGAATAGACACCTGCTATGTTACTTACGGCGGCTTTGCTGTCGGTAAATATGCATATATCTCCAGATACTTGATAATACTTCAGCCAGTTTGCAGCTCGCTTGATGGCAGAGATCTCTGCTTGAAGGACAGAGCAGAAATCAGGAAGCCTAAAAAAGGATCTGATTCCAAATTCTTCGATGTAGAATCCACCTCCAACTCTATTACCCCTTTTGGAACCGTCGGTAAAAATCCTTATTGCTTCATTGGGGGTATAGAGCCCGTCTACCCATGTGGTCCTATTCGGGATGCATGTGGAGAATAGCAGATCGAAAGATGGTTTCGGTATGCAGTAGTCAACATTTCTATGAGCGTTTTCACAATGTCTCGTTATAGTAGAGTGACCATGATCTCTTTGAGTCCATGAGTAACCATCCTTAAGCCTCACAGCAGAATTTAGAGCCAGTTGAGTTGCCATTAAATCCCCCGGTAGCCAGTTCAGCATAGTAAGCAGTGCCTTTGTTGGCGTTGTTCTTACCGCGCCAGTTATCAGGATGGCACAATTCCTTAGTACACGTTCGACCGCATGTCTGTGTGAGGAATTCCCAAGTGCATGCCACCATACCAATACTCCATAGAAAAGAATGGGCCTTACAACAGCATTTACAATCCAATTGATGTCTTTAGGGTTAAGCCCCCAGTTGGTACCAATTGCCTTCTTGCATGAGTATATAGCCACATAGGCCTTATTAATCCTGTTTTGTATATTCAACGTCCAGGATAATTTTCTATCCAGAATAATGCCAAGGTATTTGGCACTTTCCGCAATCTTTAGTCTAATACCATTCAATTTCGGTGGAATAAAGTTATCAATCTTATACCTCCTTGTGAAAAGTACCAGTTCCGTTTTAAGAGGGTTCACACTTAGACCGCATGATACGCTCCATCTGTTAAGTACATTAAGTGCTGACTCCATACATCTAGATATTGTGTCTAAATATTTACCGGATATTAAAACCGCAACATCGTCCGCATATGCGACCGTCTTTATTCTCCTGCCGTCCATCTCAACCAGCAGGGAATTTATAGCCAAGTTCCACAACAGAGGTGATAGGACTCCTCCTTGAGGCGTGCCGCGATTTGCCATTCTGTATACAGTAGAACTACCAAGCGTGGCACATATGACCCTATCACCAAGTAGTCTACGTATAAATTGACAAGTACTAGATTCAGCACCCAATCTCTCCAATTCAGAAAGAATAGATGATGGTCTGACGTTATTGAAGGCCCCTTCTATATCAAGAAAGGCAACTAAAGAGTACTCTTTATGTCCTAGTGACCCCTCAATGGAGCCCACCAGTGAGTGTAGAGCGGTTTCCACAGACTTACCTTTGGTGTAGGCATGCTGATTCGGCGAGATTAGCTCCGTAGGAAGAGTCATTCTCAGGTGGATGTCAATGACCCTTTCCAGAGTCTTGAGCAGGAAAGACGATAAACTAATTGGTCTATAGTCCTTAGGTTTAGTGTGTGTCGTTTTACCCCCTTTGGGTATAAACACAACCTTACATCTAGTCCACATTGACGGTAAATAGGTTCTGGTAATACATTCATTGTATATATTGATGAGCCAAGGGATCACAATATCCTCATTTTTCTGAAGATCTGCTGGAATAATGCCATCTGGTCCTGGTGACTTAAAAGGACCAAAACTACTAATCGCCCATTGTATCCTTTCGCGATTAATCGGAATGGAGTTGTATTGAGGGCCACTGTTAAAACTGAGAGCTGCCGGATTAAGGTCATTGGCCGAAACACAGCCTGGAAAATGAGTATCAAGTAATACATCAAGAGTTTCCTTACTATTCAGGGTCCAGTTGCCACACGGTTTCTGAATGTAGCTTGGCACAACCGGTGAGGTTGATAAGATTTTACGAAGTCTGTTTGTCTCAGATGAGCCTTCCACTCCATCGCAGAAGTCCCTCCAAGCTTTCCTTTTCGCATTTCTTATTAGGTTCTTAAAGCGATTTAATGAAGTTTTGTAGGCTGCCCAAGTGCCCATACGTTTCGCCTCATTAAACAATTTACGACATGTACCTCTTGCATGCGCTATCTCAGGATTCCACCAAGGAGGCTTATTTTTCCCTTTGGATATATTAGGCCTACAGGCCATATTCGTAGCAAAGCTAAATGACTCAGTCAGCACGTTTACGGCGTTCTCGATATCATTGACGCTTTCAATGGTCGTAGGATTGGACAGCGATTGTGCAAGAACATCATGTTGTAATGCCCAATCAGTTCTTCTACGATTTTGAATTATATTCCCGATTGGGACCTGTACATCAGTAACATTGAAATCAATGTATAGATGATCCGATAAAGAACAGTCTTTAGAGACAGTCCAATTAAAGATCATGCTACTATATGAAGCACTCACAAGTGTCAAGTCAAGAACCTCTCTTCTATTTGCTACAATAAAAGTCGGTTCTGAACCTCTATTTACTACTTCTAAACTACTTTCGAGTACAAAGTTTAAAAGATTCTCACCTCTACAGTTGGTATCGCTACTACCCCATACTTTGTGGTGCGAGTTAGCATCTGTGCAGATTATAACTGGTATCCTGGATTCATTCGCCTTCCGTACCGCACTTCTTAGCTTCTCATTTGGAGGATTATCCCCCTGGTCGTGAGCCATGTAGCTAGAAATCAGCCAAATAGTGCCACCATCCCTAGTTTCCCAGGAGGCTGTAACTGTATCTTCGTCACTGTAATCAGATAGGATGAAGATATTCATAGAGCTTTTGGCTAAAATACAGGATCTTATTTTACCTGAACCTTTGGTATGAAGAAGCTTGTAACCTCTCATATTTAGTCCACAAACCCGATCCTTGTGGATCCATGGTTCTTGGACCATTAAGAACTCCTCCCCTTTCTGAGCTATTCGGAGGAGTAGTGCAGCAGAAGCTGCTTTAGAGTGGTGAAGATTGATCTGAGTCAACTTCACCATCTTCCTTTTTAATAACGGTGACGTTGACGTCCTCCTGATCAGAGCTCAGAAGGGCGTCCTCGTCAACCACCTCGTCCAGACGTTCAAAGAAGGCACCCACTATGTCTGTGACAGAGTTGGCATCTTCAGTTTCGTCTGGAATGATGGTAGTGTTACATTCCATGTCCTCATCAGACATGGGTTTGACATTGCTGACAGGAGTGGCATCGTCCTTGTTGTCGCTTCGATAGACACGAAGGATGATGGTACCAAAGCCATAGTACACCTTCCCTCGTGTCTTCCTAAGCGCTTCCAAAGAGTCCTTATTCAGGACTACGATTGCCTTTCTCGAAGATCCTTCAGCCTCCGTAACCTTCACTACCTTCCAGTCACTGGTAGGCAATTGAGGGTTACAGCACTGAATGATCTCTAAGATCTCTAAGGATGGCTCAGCTGGTATTGTAGCTATAGACCTAGGCCTTCGGGGTATCTCACTAATAGGTACCACCTCCAGCTTAGATCCCGGCCATACCTCCCCTAGCAATGCAATGGCAGTCTCGAGTAGCGACGCTGAGCGTTCATCTGCACAAGACATAAGCTTAATGTGACCCTGGTGCCATCCAGCATCATCACATTGAGGAGGGGTGCCTGGGTTTTCTTTGAAATTCTTCCAGAACACTTCCACCAGTTTTTGCTTAGCCATAGCCCAGTTGGACTGGGATATGGATCCGTCATTTTTGCTTCTGTCAATGACAGCCCGCATGAGATTGTCTTTAACAATCTCACTGAAGGACTTAGTCAGAGACTTCTGCATATGTTTAGAGCGTTTAGCTCCAGGTTGTTGGCTTTTGACTGCCGCTTCCTCCTCTGAACGTTGCCGTTTGGGCACTGCTTCATTTTCAGCAGGGGGAGGTGCGTTTAGCAGACCAGCTATGTGGGCTTTGGCCCATCTAAGGGAAGCGGTTTGCTCCGGAGTGAGCTCTTCAGGTTTTTTATGACCCAAAGATTCAATGAATCTCAAGGCGGAGCGCCTCGTGGTTGCAGCCCGTCGAGCAGGATTTTTGTGCCGGGGATTATTTGTGTTGCCGGGGTTGGCAGAGGGTGGTGCAGCGTCAGGACAGGTGGATTCCATCACTGTCCCCGTCTGCACAAGGGGCATCTGGGAAACTGTTGTTCGGGGCGACTTAGTCGCTTCCTTCACATTCGTACCCGAAGCAGGGGGTTTCACCGCTTTTGCGGTACGGACTTGAGCGACTTTAGAGCTGCTTGGAGAGAAATCCAGAGGCATCTCATCGCTGACATGACAACCACGCGTCATAATGGGTTTTTTATTACATTCCACCAACCTGGGTATGCCAGATTGGCTTCCTGCGACACCAGTAGCTTGCAGACTAGCCTGGCCCGGTGTAGTCACCAGACTAGCCTGAGTAGCAGTAACATTCGACTCACCACAGCCTGATACCATCGCTGTGGGAATAGGGTCCCCGGAGATTATGAAGCCCCGGACCGGGTACGAGGGGCATGACTTCTCTTGCTTATCCATTGTTCTTCCATTTCGGAAGTGTGCATTTTATACCTGCCTGCCAGGTGTTGATAACTGCCGCCCCTCAGGGAAAAACAGACGCAGACCACCAGCCGCCCAATATGGGAACAGACACTGGTGGATTTCGGACGGACATAAGTGACCTGAGTTCAGGGTCAAACGGACCTATGTTCCATCAACCAACCCTCTACTGAGGGGAAATAAAGTTGATGGAACGACTGATAGCCGCCCCATAGGGAACAGACGCTACCAAGTGGGGAGGGTAGTTCTTAGTATCGTGCTCCATGTGTGCCCTTCTGGAATGGGTGACCCTACCGGGAATAGCCAACTCAAGTTAAACTGTTCCCTCCAGCATGGCCAACACATATCATTGCACTTAAGCCTCTGCATCACGACAAGATGACTACCATCGCCAACATGTATGCGTATGAAATACGAAATAATTCAACATATTTTTTATTTTATTTTTTGTTTTGATATCAACTTAAAGGAACTATAGATGAGTTAAAAGGTACAAATATATAACATGTTTTACCCCGATTATTTAATATATACATACATATACTTATTGAATATTTTTTTTTCGAATACAGTCACTATCGTTCAACAAAATTCAATTATAATGGAAGCTTTGGCTACTCAAAAAGTGCTAACAGAAAAAATATTAGAAAAGGAAAGGCAAAAAATGTATTTAAATAAATATTTTCCAATTCAAACTATTGACAGTTTAAAGGAAATGAACAACAATATCAAAGATGGAAATCGTGCTGCTTATGTAAGTATTTTTTCATAAACATAACACTGAAACGCCAAATAATTTGATTATTTATATCTAAACATATCATTTTAGATTCAATGTATAGCATCTCTTTTAAGAGGAAAAGTCGACAAGTCCTTGACTGAAATTTTTTCATTAGACCTGATTCTAGCATCAAATGTTAATGGGATTCACGGAAAATTTTCAATAAAAGAATACAAAAAAGTTTTTGATGCGCTAATGGGTACGTATAATACATACATATATTGAAAACATAAATTATTGTAAACTCATACAAACTTCTTTCTAATTATTTTTTAGATGCAGTTCATGATGTTGGGGAAGAGAACCCAGAAAACGCCGTTAGGAACGCATTTAAATTAATTAAAAAGCGACACTTTCAAGCAGTTTGTCTTAATAAAAAAAGAATGCTATCATTTAATAATAATTAGTGTTTTAACATAAAGTAATTTTAAAAATTAAAGTACAAACAAAAAACATTATAAAATTAAATATACAAATAAATACTATATGTACATAAAAGTACAAAATTAAATAAATAAAAGTCAAATTTGTTTCTATCATAAACTAGCCAGTTCATAATTAACTCATAGTGCACTCATATTTGACGCATTATGAGTTAAATTAATAAATCTAATCATAAGTTAGCCAGATCATAGTTAACTCACAGTGAACTCATGTTTGATATACCACAAGTCAACTCATAATGAGCTAACTCATGGTTAATTCGTACTGATGCAGAGTGAGTGAGTACTTTTTTTTTTTTTTTTTTTTAGCTTTTAGTTATTTATTGAATCTTCATATTTTGAACTAACAATAAGTTTTCAAATCTTAATACTAAAAATAAAATAATAAGCCCAGCCAGTGCTAGACAAAAATTTTTATGATACTACAAAAATTTCATATCAACTGATCAAGTCATCTGTTTTGCGCTTGAGTTAAAGCAAGGGTATCCCTCCTTCTCAACCGACTGTGGCCACTAAAGTTAAGGATGTCTCGTGCAAGTGGGTTTGGATGTTGTTCAAGTTTGCTGACGTACTTTGACGCATATTTTGTAAATTCGACGTTTACTAATGGCACGCCTAGATCTTTGTGGATTCGAGAATTTTTAACATACCATGGAGCTGCAGTAATAATACGTAGAATTTTATTTTGACCCCTTTGAATTTTTTCAATGTTGGATGCTGAGGCAGTACCCCATAATTGAATTCCATAGCACCAGATTGGCTTTAGAATTGCATTGTACAACAAAAGTTTGCAATCCAATTTCAATGTAGAGTTTCTGCCGATTAACCAATTAAGTTGCACTGCTTTTAATCTCATTTGTGTAAGTTTCGCTTCAATATGAGACTTCCAAGTTAAACGGCGGTCGAGGTGAATGCCGAGGTATTTGACTTCATTATGTTGAGGAATAATTTGATTATTTATTCTGATGGACGAGCAGGTATCTTTTCGCAATGTGAAAGTGATATGAATACATTTTTGTTCATTTACCCTGATTTTCCAAAGCTCTAGCCAATTCTCTAGTTTATAAACATAATTCTGCAAATTCTGTGATGCAACTTGGTGGTCCTGATGGACGCTGACAAAGGCTGTATCGTCTGCAAAAGTTGACGTATGGATTTTAGGGTCTGACGGCATGTCGGAGGCATATATCAAATATAAAGTAGGACCCAGTATGCTACCCTGTGGCACACCTGATTCAATTGGCTGAGCGGTACTTAAAAAATCACCTTCTTTGATTTTAAATTTGCGACCGTATAAATAACTTTCCATGAGTTTATGGGTGTTAGCAGGCAGAGTTAATTTAATGTTGTGCATTAAACCGTCATGCCAAACTTTGTCGAACGCTTGGGACACATCAATGAAAAGGGCGGAGCAGTATTTTTTATCTTCAAACGACCCTCTTATCACATTTACCAATCTGTGAGTTTGTTCGATGGTACTGTGTTTAGCTCTGAATCCGAATTGATGATTTGGAATACATTCAGTGTCATTCAGAATTGGAGTCAACTTAGTCATTAACAATTTTTCGAACAGTTTAGAAATTGTCGGCAGTAGGCTAATTGGCCTATATGACTCTACTTTAGTGGGGTCCTTCCCTGGCTTAGGAATCATGGTAATCATAGATACCTTCCAATCTGCAGGATAGTATTCTAGGCGTAAAATAGCATTGAAAATAAAGAGGATGATTCTTCTAGCTACACGAGGTAACTCCACAAGCATTTTGTTGCTGATTTTATCCATACCTGGAGCTTTTTTAAGATTCAGAGTACCAATAGCGCTTTGAACATCATTAAAGCTAAGTCTTAGAGGTACAGGAGGTCTAATAACGAGTGGAGCCAAATCAGATGCATTAATTGAGTTGTTTATAGTAAACACATTTCTCAAATGGTTAACAAATAAAGTCCCTTTCTCGGAATCATTTCTAGCCCAGTCTCCAGTCGGATTTCGCAGAGGAGGCTTTCCTCTAACTGGTCTTTTTAAACCTCGTGCCGCCTTCCATAGCGAATGGTCAGATTGTGGGGTACTATCAAGACCCTCCAAGTAAGATCTAAATGAGGCCGTTCTTTGGATTTCTAAGAAATTTCTTAGTATATCTCTGCATTCTCGTAGCCTAGCTTTCAGTTGAGGAGACCTATGAATTTGCCACTCTCTTCTAACTCTTCTTTTTTCTGCCAGGAGATGATCGAGTTCAGCGAAATAAGTTCTGTTTGTCCCACGTCTGCATTCAACGTCATATGTGGAGGCGTGATGTACAGCTCTTCGTATGTCCTCAGTAAACTTGCCAATCGACCCATCAATATCCGCGGTAGTTCTCAACACAACATTTTCCGTGCAGTGGGAACTTAAATACTTTTTATACTTTATCCAACTTACTCTGGTTTTAGATATATCCCGAAATGGAGAGCCATTCCCTTGAAGGAAACGCATTGAAATAATAGAAGGAGAGTGATCTGAAGACAAGTCTAATGAAGGCTCCACTTGTATCGATTCTACAGGGATATTTTTCACTACTCCGAAGTCAATAACATCGGGAATCTTCCGTCGGTCCGTCGGCCAGTAGGTGGGATGCCCGCTTGAGAGTACATCTAATCCCATTTTGGCAATGGTGTTGAAGAGTTCACGACCCTTCGGGGTCACCAGACGTGAACCCCAAAAAGTGTGTTTGGCGTTAAAGTCACCAGCAACTAAAAATCTAGCTCCAAGGGAATTGAAGAAGCTGTAGTATTGGTGTTCTTTTATTGAAAATCGAGGCGGCGAATAAATTGATGATAAAACAAAATTGTATTGACAGAATTCAATACAAATGTTTGTTGCTTGTAGGTAATCCTCACATATGTTGCTCATTAAATAATGTTTTATTCTGTTCTTTATAAGAATTGCCGATCCTCCACATGCTCTTCCGCGGGGATCTTTAGTATCATACAACACGTAGCCATTAATTTTGAAGTACGCTGTCGCCGTCAAGTGAGTTTCAGCAATCATCATGACATCAATCTGCTTATCCATCAGGAAGTGTTCCAGTTCGTTTTTATGTTGGCGGAGGCCGTTCGCATTCCAAAAACAAATTTTTAAACAAATCATTTCTTTAAAATGGCTTGCAAGATAGTGGATTGCATTTTCAGCATTTCCTGCATCATGGATGTCATAGTGGTCGTAAAAGTGTTCATGGTTTGGACAAGTGTCTGCAATGTAGTCTCTAGAGTGTTAATATTAGGCTCGTAATATTGTGATTTAGGTGCCTGCTCCAAACCTGGCATATTAGATTTAACCACGTTAGCGTAAGAAACTTGTCTAGAACTAGGCGCGTTTACATGACTAGTGGACCGTAACAATTGCGGGAAATTGTCACTCGATGCCAAAATAGGCTGTTGACGATGATCAGGTAATACTGACGTCTTGTTGGTACTTATGGCTTTCAAATGAGTGTAAATTGGACAACCTCTATAATTTGCGGTATGATTACCTCCGCAGTTACTGCATTTTTTTATTTTTACGTCAGTTTTCGACTTATCGCATTGAGCAGTTGCATGTAGCTCCCCACACGCAACACAAACTGTCGGCAATTTACAGTACGCTTTGGTATGACCAAATTCTTGACAATTGAGACACTGAACGGGTCCCTGACGCTTATGTGGTTCTTCCACGGTGATTCTACGATGCAGAAGGTACATCAGATTGTAGATGGGGTGGGACTCGTTTTTCTTTAAGACAACATCTCCAGGTTGCAATTCTACCCTGAACATGGGCTGAGGGATCTTTTCACGGTTTCTGATATTCACTACGCTCTTGATTTTGAACCCTTTGTCCATTAAACCGGTCTTTATCTCCGCAGGATCAACACATGGGTCTATACCCTTTAGAACGACTTGGAGTCCTTTTGCGCTTTTGAGCTGGTAGGTATAGAAATCCCTAGTCTCCCTCTCCAACTGGTTGGACAATTTTCGAAAATCATCTTCCCTATTCACTTGGATCTTTGTCTCGCGGATATTTCCATGTTTAATTGAGGTTACGTTAAACATGTTTTCACCTATTACAGCAACAATTCCTTGTATCAATTTGTTGGAAGTGGGCTCTCTCAGGTAAATTGGTGGGGGCTTAAATGTCTTTTTTGGTATTTCTGGATCATCCGTCTGAAGTAGAGAAAATCTGTTTTGGTCATTTGGTTTACCACTATTGACGGTCTTAGGAACTTTTGAGTTGGAAGACATTTGAGCAGATGTCGGGCTTCTCTGTCGCTTGAGAACGGTTATGTACTTATCCATACCTACTTGTTTTTTTGGTTTGACTGCACTATTTGATGAAGATGATGTTTTTTCATCTGTTTAAATCACTATATTGGGCGAACAGGAACGACGCCGTTCTACGGCTCTTGTAGTGAGAAAATTCTCCAGAGATTTTTTTATGGATTCTTCCTCAGAGACCCATTTATTTTTTCTAGACGAGCTAAGCTCTTTCTCAGAATTACATCTGAGAGGAACACTCATACAATTTTTATGCGATTTTTAAAGTTTTTTTTTTTTATATTTATACCTATTACGAGTTATTTTTTTCACTTTTTTGTTTAATTTAACTTTTTACACTTTTTCACCTATTACGATTTTTTCACCGAATATTCAGCCGCACTAAAAGTAACACGTCCGAACAGTTCGATGAGACGAGTGAGTACTGACTCGCACTGAGGACATTGCGTGTAAAAACTGAATAGTATTAACAATGTAAATGAGTTAGCTTTTGAGTCACCTCTGACTCACTTTTGATTAACCATGAGTTAACTTTAAACTAACTCAAATTCCGACAGGGTTATTTCTTCAGTGAAGGTAAATAAGACCACTATTAATTCATACAGTTGTCATGTGTGCGTGTGTGTGGGCTTTTGGTTTGAAGCCATTCTATGGTGTAACTGAATAATGTTACATGTGGCCAGATCGTTGGTGGTACTGGTATGATAGCTTATGCCGGGCTGAGGCTCGCCGGATTGGGAGTGGTTCTTTACCAAGTCTCTGTGCCTTACACACATAAATCAGAAAACATACCAGATTTTTTTTTTTTTGATTGCCTTCAATAAAATTAATGGGGAACCCGAAATGTCGCTAAAAATTCAAAATGGCCTATTTCCGTACTGTATATACATACACCTTTTGGCTGGCTGATGGTATGCCAGAATAGCCCTCCCGCATGAGCCTGGAGACTCACCATGACATCCTGTTCTTGTTTTTGAATGTCCCATATTTGTTCTTCATACACTCTCTCACACTCTACTTACCCCACCTATTAAATTTTACCCCTTCATTTTAAAACAAAAGCTCCATTATTTCCATTTTCGTTACAGCCATTCATGCAGATTTATATTTTTATTTAACCAATTCTTTCTATACTAAATTCTTTATAAATGTTCATGCCTTCTTTCCAGTTTAAACAAATAATTCAAAAATTTAAAAATTATAAAAATAACAAAACTCAAATTCTTTATTTCTTTAAAGGATTTTCATTAATATATGTAGCTCGACCAAACAAAATCAATTAATATTTATGGTAGAGGTGGTGATGGATCTTTTGAGTGTCCGCAAAGCATTCTTTAGATGTATCTTCTGCTGATGACGAGCTGGTTATTTATTGTTCGCCGGGGGATTTGTTTGTGTTAACCTGTACGGTCTAATGTCAAATTTTCTCGGTACTAAATATGGCAAAATTTCAGTTTATGGGGGACACCCCTGGGGAAAAAAAAAAATGCCACGCCCCCTTAAATGACCCCAGGAGTGCGAAAATCATAATGAATAAGGGGGCTCACGCCCCCTATGGGCGTGGCAGTCGAAAAACGACCCGGCGCACCTACGTAGACAATATGGGTATCAAATGAAAGCTAATGTCTTCACGATTCCAAAAATAGCCGTAGTTGCCAGATCGGGCGATTTTTGTAGCCGATATGGCCATTTTGGCAAAATTTGGGGTGGGGGAAATTTTTTTTTTTTGCTTATATTTTGTTAAAAACAAACAAAAATGAGCATTTTGTGCGAAAAAATTATTATTGTTAGCGTTACCCAGGGATTACCGCGTGGAGGTCATAGTAAATCAATCCCCTTGGAGAAGCATGAGAACTCACGTAAAGTTGTGAGTTTCCACGCTTCTCACGGCCAAGATGCCATCTGCATCTAGTCGTCTTCATCCTCATCTTCACTGTCTTCAGACTCATCTACAATCTCTGGCACGGGGTCTAGCGGATTGTACAGTTTTCCCGCAATGCGGCAAAACTCTGCAAAACGATCCAACTTCTGCGCATTACACCTCTTTCTGCGTGACCGGCCTACGGCCGGGCTTAGGGGTTTTTAACTCCAGTATGTCTTAATTCTAGACGGCGGGGATCTCGAGTGCTCGGCCTCTGGCCGAGCTAAAAAGAAATAAACAAAAAAAGTCCTTCCCCCATTTTATAAAAATTAACATATCTTCCTCAAATTCTGGACGATCTGGCAACTACGGGTATTTTTGGAATCGTGAAGACATTTCCTTTCATTTGATACCAATATTGCCTAAGTAGGTGGCATGGGTCGTTTTTCACCCCCGCCCCTATTTAACAAAAATGGCCGTATCGGCTGCAAAAACCGCCCGATCTGGCAACTATGGCTATTTTTGGAATCGTGAAGACATTAGCTTTCATTTGATACCCATATTGTCTACGTAGGTGGGCCGGGTCGTTTTTCGACTGCCACGCCCATAGGGGGCGTGAGCCCCCTTTTTCATTATGATTTTCGTACTCCTGGGAACATTCTGAAGGGGATGGCATATTTAGATTTTTTCTCTAGGGGTGTCCCCCATAAACTGAAATTCAGCCGTTTGTTTTCCATTTTCTGGGGATTTCGGGTATTATTGATATTAACCTGCCGATATGGCATCCTCAACAATAACTATTTTTATTTCAATATTTGTAACGCCCTGTGCGGTGAATTTATTTTCTTACGTACTGGCATTTCCCAAAATTCAGCAATGACTTTACTATTAACTAAACCAAACACGTTTGCGTACAAACAAAATGAAGGTAAGTGAATGAAAATTTTACTATGTGCATTTTAAATAATATTAACACTAATTTGTTCTTTGTTTTTACAGGATCATTAGGGAAACTTTTCCTGGCAGCTGTCCTGGTGGATGGCCTATAATCTGAATGATTACGGTGAGTTTAACCCATGATTCATTTTTATTATATATATATTTTTTTTTTCTGAAACAACCTTTTCTTTCAGGCTACTACGTTGGTATCCCTGAGGGAAATCCATTTCCTATTGTGGAACGAGGTAATATCGACTTATATGTATCAAACTTTTACTAATAATTTCTTTTTTTTTTTTTTTCTTTCATTATAGGTTCTTCACAATCCGAAAATCGGACGGACAACGAAGACGGACAATATTATAGGACTTAAATTACAAGCTGTATCTTTGGTAAGTTTTGATGAAATTTTATAATATTTTAGTGAGTTGGTAAGCAAATAAATCTAAACTGTGGACTAACTAGGACTTTTCCGAAATATTCTAAAGTACTTGGATCTAATCCTTCCAAGAGGTATTCATATTCTCCCTTTAGAATATTTCACTAAAAAAAATGGTACTAAAATTAGTGAATAATAATAAAAAATAATAAAAGCAAAATTTTAAATTCTAACTATACCTATATACTAAAAGTGGTTCTTTCCTTTAGGTCCAGCAAACTCCATAGGGACCTAAATCTACGCCTAATACTCGGCCTGAAGAACTACCAGGGACTGGCGAGTCTTTCAATTCAACAAAATTTTACTAAACTATATACTTATCTAATAATTATTTACCCTATAAACTACACTAATACTATATTGATACTATAATAATTCTAATAATATTTTATCAATGAAAATCCGCTGGAACGGACGTTCACTGATTACCTCGGAACCCATTGGTGGACGCAGCGGTCTATTTGAAGGTTTTGTTTCCTTACATACAGGACAAAATCGCACGAATTGTCGAATTTCAGTAGCCTGATTCGGCCAATAGAACAATTCACGAACTCGTCTTAAGGTCTTTCCGATACCTCCGTGGGACGCTTGGGGCAGGTTGTGAGCATTTCTAATGATGTCTTTGGTTAATTCGAGAGGTACCCATAATTTCCAAGCGAAATCTTCATTTAAGATTTCTCCGTCATATGGGTGGACTCTCTTATAAACAAAGCCATCAACTGCTTTTAAATCAGGCAACTGCTCAGAATTAGCTTCTATGGTGGAGACCAATTCTAAGTAATTACTTGATTTAAAAGCATCAGAATTTAGGTCTACAAGTTTAGCAACTTCAACTGATAGTTCTTCCATATCATATCGAGATAAGGTGTCGGGTACTACATTGTGCTTCCCCTGCCTATGCTCGATGCTGAAGTCGTAAGCTTGTAGGCTTAAGCACCACCTTGCCAAGCGACCACTTAAGTCTTTATGTGACATTAGCCATTTTAGACTACTGTGATCAGTAATCGCCGAAAATGGCATCATTTCTACATATGGCCTAAACTTCTTAATCGCCAAGACTACTGCCAGACATTCCCTCTCAGTGACAGAATAATTTTTCTGAGCTGAGGTCAGTTTATGCGAGAAGTATGCAATTGGGTGTTCGTCCTCAGAATCATTTTTCTGAAAGAGAACAGCACCAATACCTACGTCTGACGCATCGCACTGGATATAGAAATGTCTGGTAAAGTCTGGGTGATTAAGTAGTGGACTTGAAACAAGAGCATTCTTGAGACTATCAAACGCAGCTTTGGCTTCCTCTGAAAACTTGAATTGCTTCCCCTTCTTCAGCGTCTCAAAGATTGGAGCTGCAATGGTTGCATAGTCTGGTATAAATTTTCTATACCAGCCTGTTGCACCCATGAAGCTCCTCACTTGCCTCGCAGTTTTAGGGTAGGCAAAACGAGTTATAGTTTCCACCTTGGCTGGATCGGGTTTTAGTTTGCCTCCTCCTACAATGTATCCCAGATAGCGTAACTCCTTGAAACAGAATTTAGATTTAGCCACGTTAATTGTTAAACCCGCTGCCTGTAATCTTTTAGACGTTTCGCTCAGCAACTCCAGGTGTGTCTCAAAATCTGGAGATACTATCAAGAGATCATCCAAGTAGACGAAAACTCTATCGCGTAGTGCCGCGGGGATCACTTTATCCATTAGGCGGCATAACCTTTGAGCTGCATTGCACAACCCAAAAGGCATTACCGTAAAATGGTAAAGTGGTCGTCCTGGCACCGTGAAGGCAGTTTTCTCTCTACTGGAATGATCTAGTGTTATCTGCCAGAAAGCGTCTTTGAGGTCGACACTGGATATAAATATCGTGTCCCCCAAACGGCTGAGCAAACCTTCTATATGCGGAAGAGGATAGGCATCCTTGACCGTGAGGGCATTGAGTTTACGTGCGTCCAGACATAGCCGGTTCTTCTCGCCCTTACGGACTAGAGTAACCGGGTGATTCCAGGGACTTTCACTAGGCTCAATGACGCCAAGATCTAGCATCCTGTCCAATTCCGCAAACAATAATTTTTGCACTGCCGGAGAGACAGGATAATGTCTATCTTTCACTGGAGTTGCATCACTGGTGTCTATTGTATGCATCTCCAAATGAGTTTTGCCTAAACCTTTCTTAGTGTGGCAGGGAAAACTAGCAATGACCGAATCTAATTTCTGGCGTTGATCAACTGTCAAGTCATGAGTTACGATATCTAGTCGCAAAATCATGGATTTTGAGACCAACATTAGCTACGAAATCCAGACAATTTTTTCCTAAACACGTTACGGTTGCTCCACTATCGAGTAAACCTTCGATTTCATGACCCCCTAAAGAGATCTTAGTATATAATCGCGAATCTTTACCCTCATATAGTGACGCAACAGTAATTTGAGATCGTACACGTTTTCTTAGTCGATATCGTTCTCGCGCCTTTTTTATTTTACTCGAAACCGTACCAAAAATTCTATCCCTAGTCTCTTTGTATTCTTTCAATCTAATATGGAGTGGTTTAAGCTCCCGAAGTCGAGGCTCATTCTTACCATCGTTTAATTGACGATTTTTGTTTTCTAATATGACTAACCTTTTCTTGTCAGACTGTTGTGGTTGTTGTTGTTCTAAGACTGGGCTCAAACGTCCGTTGACCTCGCCTGCCCAGTTCGAGGCGGGTAACGCGCGCGATTTTCCTGGCATCTGACGCATTTAGGTGCCACTACGCCATCCTTACCACAACGGAAACAAAATTGCCTGGTAATAGGCTCAGGGCAGTCTATGAAACTGTGGCCTATTACCTTGCAATTCCAGCAAGTGTAGTGACTTGTAGTCCGAATACCATCGACTTCCATGTCAGTCTGCATCAATTCCTCAACTCCATCCAATTCATGTACTCTCGGCGTGAAGTTTGTGCGCGGCTGGTATTGTTGCCTCTGGTTATTGTGTAAGGCCTCTGCTCTACGGGCCTCTCTACAAAATTCCGAGATGCTGTTTGTATTGACCGAGAACATCATTTGGGCTAAAGCCGGCCTTAAGTTCCCTCGCATTATGTCCACCATCTGGCCTTCTTCGTATGGCTGAACTTGCTGGTTCCGGAGCTTAATGACCGCATTGTGGAAATCGTCCACTGTCTCATTTGGCAACTGTCTCCGGTTTAGAATTTGCATCTGTAATTGGTGCTTTTGGCCATATTGTCTATACTGAGACAACAGCGCTCTCTGCAAATCTTCCCATGTGTTGCTCTGGCTGCCTCTTCTATAGCTCCAGAACCAATCAAGCGCTGGCCCTCCCAACAACAAATGAAAGCTTCTCATGAATTCTGCATCAGAGCAACCGTAGTCATACTTCAGTGCTCCTGCTCTGAAAATGAATTCCTGCACGTTCAATCCTTTGCCTGAGCCATCAAACTTTATTCCCCATTTTTCCAGTCTACATCTGTCCATTGAGGATGTAGGTGTAGGTACGACAGGTGCGGACCACCCTTGGGGACGTTGACTGGACTGATAGTCCACGTATTGGGGCTGGACACTTGGTTGTTGTCGCGGTATCTGTGCCATATACTGTGGCTGAAACAATGGTGGTGTATTTGTTTGGTATGCAGCTTGTTGTGCCATTGGCAATGAATTTTCCTGCTGCCATTGATATTGTTGTTGTTGTTGACGTGGGATTTGACGAATCGCTGGACCTTGAAATGCCTGAGTGTTTTGCTGTCTGTTCGGCATTTGTCTGGGAGCAGGGATTAGTGGCGGAGGCTGAGTATAGGCCATCTGTGTTTGCACGTACTCCGAAACATGGGGTTGATCATAACCTGCTGGTATTGTCCTTGGAGGTATTACATTTGGTTGTGACGTGACCATGTATTGTGCGGGCACAGATCTTACGCCTGCTCGTTGAGATTCTGCCAATGCTCTCTTCAGCTCGGCTATTTGTAATTTTAATAAGTCCAGGTCTTGCTCATTATGGTTAATCCCAGGTTCGGCTTGCCTCGAGCTTGCCTCCCGTACTTCACGTCGGATACTTTGAGCTGCCTCGCTGATGAAGTTTGGCGACACTACTGTGTGCTCCGTATGCTCCGAACTGATGGACAAATCATGTTCTTCTATCCGGGTAGCCATTCTGGAAGTACACGGATCTTCGGTGGTAATTGGAATGGAATTGATAACTGCATCTTGCGACTGACTGACAGTTACGGTGGTCGAGGTATTCGAACTGGAAGTCACACCTGCACCGGTAGCGGATGAAGTGTTGCCACTTTCTGCCAGTTCGCGACTCGTTTTGCGGGTTATCATCTCGAATACGAAGAAAATTATTAGATTATTAAATATTTAAATCAATAATTATTAAAATATTAAAAAGAAAAAGAAAATGACTAAAAAAAAATAAATTAAACTACAGTGGACAGACTTTCACTGTCCTTGGAGGTATTACATTTGGTTGTGACGTGACCATGTATTGTGCGGGCACAGATCTTACGCCTGCTCGTTGAGATTCTGCCAATGCTCTCTTCAGCTCGGCTATTTGTAATTTTAATAAGTCCAGGTCTTGCTCATTATGGTTAATCCCAGGTTCGGCTTGCCTCGAGCTTGCCTCCCGTACTTCACGTCGGATACTTTGAGCTGCCTCGCTGATGAAGTTTGGCGACACTACTGTGTGCTCCGTATGCTCCGAACTGATGGACAAATCATGTTCTTCTATCCGGGTAGCCATTCTGGAAGTACACGGATCTTCGGTGGTAATTGGAATGGAATTGATAACTGCATCTTGCGACTGACTGACAGTTACGGTGGTCGAGGTATTCGAACTGGAAGTCACACCTGCACCGGTAGCGGATGAAGTGTTGCCACTTTCTGCCAGTTCGCGACTCGTTTTGCGGGTTATCATCTCGAATACGAAGAAAATTATTAGATTATTAAATATTTAAATCAATAATTATTAAAATATTAAAAAGAAAAAGAAAATGACTAAAAAAAAATAAATTAAACTACAGTGGACAGACTTTCACTGTCGCTGGTTTTAACACAAATCCTAATTTCTAACTGCTCGTAAAAAAAAATGAAATATTTGTTGGTGGCATTTTCGAGTAGAGATTACGTATGAAGGTAACAATTATATTATAAAAGTGTATATGTAGATAGATTTATGCGGTTATAGTCAAAAAAACAAAATTTGTAGATGGAATTGTAGGATTTTTGACTTGAATTCACCTAATTTGGAGTCGCAACTAAGACCAGGTATTTGACCTATATTGTCTTAGGACTTACTCCCGCAGAGTGCCTTCAAAATAATTTAAAGAATTAATATTTCTAAAAATTACAAAAACTAAATTATGGTCTATTAAAACTATCAAAATTACTACTGGATGTCATACATATCTTAGACTTTCCCAACCAATCTGAGGTTTATAAGACTCAAATTGCCTGGAAAAGATCTAAGATAATTAGAATCGTAAACTACCATGACCCTATCGTCCACTCCCTATGTCGCAACGCGAGACTGACTCCATGGTCACTATCTTCGGGACTTACATAGGTGTGAGCGATAGAATTATGCCAGTTTAACTGATTCATAAAAAAAACTATTGGGTTGAAGAAGAAAAAAAAAAATTGTTCATAAAACAAAATAAATATTATATTACTAATTTAAGATGTCGCTACTGTTAAGGACTCTTGCGTGACTTAACAGGACTTACGATCCTCCCTTAGCACTATCTAATAAACTATTTTCAATAACTTCCAGGATATGGAACATTTCGGGTCCCACGTTGGGCGCCATTCTGTCATGTGTGCGTGTGTGTGGGCTTTTGGTTTGAAGCCATTCTATGGTGTAACTGAATAATGTTACATGTGGCCAGATCGTTGGTGGTACTGGTATGATAGCTTATGCCGGGCTGAGGCTCGCCGGATTGGGAGTGGTTCTTTACCAAGTCTCTGTGCCTTACACACATAAATCAGAAAACATACCAGATTTTTTTTTTTTGATTGCCTTCAATAAAATTAATGGGGAACCCGAAATGTCGCTAAAAATTCAAAATGGCCTATTTCCGTACTGTATATACATACACCTTTTGGCTGGCTGATGGTATGCCAGAATAGCCCTCCCGCATGAGCCTGGAGACTCACCATGACATCCTGTTCTTGTTTTTGAATGTCCCATATTTGTTCTTCATACACTCTCTCACACTCTACTTACCCCACCTATTAAATTTTACCCCTTCATTTTAAAACAAAAGCTCCATTATTTCCATTTTCGTTACAGCCATTCATGCAGATTTATATTTTTATTTAACCAATTCTTTCTATACTAAATTCTTTATAAATGTTCATGCCTTCTTTCCAGTTTAAACAAATAATTCAAAAATTTAAAAATTATAAAAATAACAAAACTCAAATTCTTTATTTCTTTAAAGGATTTTCATTAATATATGTAGCTCGACCAAACAAAATCAATTAATATTTATGGTAGAGGTGGTGATGGATCTTTTGAGTGTCCGCAAAGCATTCTTTAGATGTATCTTCTGCTGATGACGAGCTGGTTATTTATTGTTCGCCGGGGGATTTGTTTGTGTTAACCTGTACGGTCTAATATCAAATTTTCTCGGTACTAAATATATACGAATTTGTTGCACTCGTAGAAAAGGTTTTCTTTTTCTATATTGTTAACATGGTCAATGGGACCTTTAGCGACTTTTACCTAGGGAATGAGCTCACTACCTATGCTGAGATTGCACTCACTAACACTTTCGGAGCACTTTAACCGCGATATTTTGTAAAAAAAAAACACAAAAAAAACCTATTCACTTTTGTTTAAAATAAGCATATATTTAAGTTTTATTTAGGTTCGTTGGTTCATGTCTGTGTTTGTCTTAGTCTGGCGAATACCTCTTCCTTTACCAGGATTGGTTAAAGGTTGCTGGAACGGATGTTGTGATGTCCACCGATGAAGACAAAGGCAAGTTGATGAAGCGGCTTTTGAGGTATGATAAGATGGCTGGTGTGTTTACTGGTATTTTATGTTGATGTTTTGTTAATTTATTAATGTATATTTGTTTTTCCTTTTATAAATAAAATCTTTATTTTTTTGTTTACTCTAAATATGTATCTTGTCTTTTATTTCTCGTCTTGAATGTTTTTCATCTCGGCATCTTTTTTTGCCGGTCCTTGCTACCTCTTCTTTTCTGTACACCAGATTAACGACTCTCCGACATTTTTCTTTTTTCACAAAAATGTCCATTCCCCATTTTACATTTTCCTGGCGGGAATATCTTCAGCAATATATTCTATTATATTTTTTTAATTTTCCATTTTTTTCCATTTTTTTGTTTGTTTTTCTATCCCTTTCGTTATCTATTCACTCGCGTTGCCAACCTCTTCTTGCTCAAACTATGTCTACACATGACAAACCCAACCATTCTGCGTCCCTTGATGGGTTAAGAATGGGCGGGCAATAGTGTACACCCCCTATTTGTTTGTTTTCCATTTTCTGGGGATTTCGGGTATTATTGATATTAACCTGCCGATATGGCATCCTCAACAATAACTATTTTTATTTCAATATTTGTAACGCCCTGTGCGGTGAATTTATTTTCTTACGTACTGGCATTTCCCAAAATTCAGCAATGACTTTACTATTAACTAAACCAAACACGTTTGCGTACAAACAAAATGAAGGTAAGTGAATGAAAATTTTACTATGTGCATTTTAAATAATATTAACACTAATTTGTTCTTTGTTTTTACAGGATCATTAGGGAAACTTTTCCTGGCAGCTGTCCTGGTGGATGGCCTATAATCTGAATGATTACGGTGAGTTTAACCCATGATTCATTTTTATTATATATATATTTTTTTTTTCTGAAACAACCTTTTCTTTCAGGCTACTACGTTGGTATCCCTGAGGGAAATCCATTTCCTATTGTGGAACGAGGTAATATCGACTTATATGTATCAAACTTTTACTAATAATTTCTTTTTTTTTTTTTTTCTTTCATTATAGGTTCTTCACAATCCGAAAATCGGACGGACAACGAAGACGGACAATATTATAGGACTTAAATTACAAGCTGTATCTTTGGTAAGTTTTGATGAAATTTTATAATATTTTAGTGAGTTGGTAAGCAAATAAATCTAAACTGTGGACTAACTAGGACTTTTCCGAAATATTCTAAAGTACTTGGATCTAATCCTTCCAAGAGGTATTCATATTCTCCCTTTAGAATATTTCACTAAAAAAAATGGTACTAAAATTAGTGAATAATAATAAAAAATAATAAAAGCAAAATTTTAAATTCTAACTATACCTATATACTAAAAGTGGTTCTTTCCTTTAGGTCCAGCAAACTCCATAGGGACCTAAATCTACGCCTAATACTCGGCCTGAAGAACTACCAGGGACTGGCGAGTCTTTCAATTCAACAAAATTTTACTAAACTATATACTTATCTAATAATTATTTACCCTATAAACTACACTAATACTATATTGATACTATAATAATTCTAATAATATTTTTCTCTTTTCCAGATGTAATTATGGTTTATAATTCAACCGCTGAACAACAACATTATTTAAAATGGGAACAGCAACAGTGGCAACAAGATCCAGAAAGTCGGGGTAAGTGTTTTAATGATTTTATCCTCTATATTCCATATTTATATTCCATATTATATATGTCCTATTCATAACCAATTCATATCTTCATAACAGGTTTATGAAACAACATTTTCGTACAAAATTGGCTTTATAAACCTGTAATAAATATATAAAAAATCCATTATGGATACATATATATTATATATTTACCCAAATTTGACCAACCAAATTCGAATTATTTCGCGAGATCAGATTTATTTTCCCTATCTCATTATCTAGAGAATCGGTCCCTTTTTCAAGCTCAGTATGAGTATTGTTTGTGTTCTACTAGGGACGCACACTGTGGCCGTGTAGTGCATTTAATGGCCTTAAATCAAGGAGGTTTCGGAGCTTCATGAAATTTTGCACACATTTATGTTAAATTTTTTAAGAATTTTAATTTTTTTTTTTTTTAAATACGCCCACTTTTACGCCCACCTCCCATACAACTTAAATAGAAAATGTGGCATAACTTCCATGATTTTAAATATATCAACTCAATTTTCATAAAACGTTAATATTATAATTGTAGAATGACCTCCTGAAAATATGAACTTAATCCGCCCACTTTTACGCCCACCTCCCATACAAATGATATTTCAAAAATGCCATATCTTCTGTAAATTTGTAACTAGAATGTTTATTTTTCGCAAAAATGCATATAACATCTATTTAATGCTGTTTTGAAAATATGAAGAAAATCCGCCCACTGTAACACCCACCCCCCATACAACTCCAATACAAAAATTTTGTCAGTTTCACTCTATTTCATTTATTAACAACTTTTTTACATCTTCGTGATAATCTAATTTTTTAAGCTTAAATTTCGTTCTAAATGAATTGATATATGGGTCGGAGGATATCAAAAAATGATGCATTACGTCTTCGTTAGTAGAACAGCGCCCAGTCTTGCGCGAGTGATATAGCCTATAACGTCTATAATCATTGTTCCTCGCTTCCTGTGCTTCTTCTGATAACATTCCTTTGAAAAATAAACCATGTGTTAATTTAAAACACTCACTTATCACTATACCACTCTCAAATATAGTATGTATAATTGGGGTATTCACAAGGTGTGCTATCATGTTATATTGTCATAATGTTCTAACATTTTACAATGGTTTAAAAATATTGTTGTTGCTTTGTAAACAAAAAGTGTCTTAAATTAATAGAACTTTGCTTGCTATGTTTATTGTGCTGTCGTAATTAATCAGAAGAGACCTGCGCTGAGCATTATTTGTTTATTTACTTGAGTTTGCCATCACAACATCTAAAATGTATTTTTCGCACAAACTGGCTATTATTTTAGTTTTTTCACTTATTTTTGGCATTGTGGAAAACAATATTAATTTTTATATTTGTTTTAAATCAGCTGATTTAAATTTAAAATAGCACACTGAATTATGAGGGGTTGTTCACAGCAGTCGTATTTTTTCATGTTATTATTTTAAGACATATGACTTTATGACACCTTGTGAATCCCCCAAATGTAAAGAAAGTTTATAACGGATAACGGAGTTAATTTTTAAGAGAAAAAATGCGATCAATGTTAAGTTATTGATAATATATGTAAAGCTCTTCATTTAATGTGGAGTAAGTTCACATTTAAATTTTTTGTTGTTTAGTCTACGTAAACAATGTACATACCGATATTGCTTTGATAAACACTTTTGTGTACATTTGTTTTTGTAATCGGGACTCAAATTTAGGTTTTTTCTATATAGTACACATGCAATGAAATTTTCGTATTTTATGATCCCAAATTGGCACCGGCTACGTGTACGAGTAGCAAAGAAAGAAAGAATGCCCATTTGTTTTTGCACGCGTAAAATAACGCATATTTTTTACTGTAATTTTTTGGTTTTTCATTGTTTTTTCGGCGGCGGGCAAATTGGGGCAGGTTTTTTTTTTTAGTCTGTTAGCTGAGACTCTCAGCTTTAATTTGGTATATGACTCCATGTGTCGCACTGCTTCGCACACAACTAAAAGTCTAAAAGAAAATCATAAATGTTTATTTTTTTGGCTCAAAATATATTGTCAAAGGAATTTTTTTTTTAAATTTTTTAAAATTTTTTTTTTTAATTTACATAATGCTTAATGTCTATTTTAAGTGAAAAAATACTTATAAGGTACATTCGGTGTATAGTTTATAAGTAACAAGCTTTTGAATATAACATAGAAAACTATCACATTTGAGACTTGTTCACATACTTCAACTTTGCGCTGCTCGGGACAGAAAACCAATGAAGGTATTTGCATGAAATTTTCCACACATGACCTTCAGATAGTTTTTAACCATCTGTGCAAAAATCATCAAAATCGGACAGAAGGTCCAAATTGATTTATTGCCGCAGTGGCCACAGTGTGGGACGTAACGACAAACGAAATAAAAAAAAATTTTCCTTTTTGAAAATTGACGTAAAAAAAATTTTACCAAAATAATCTTTGTATGTCAGACTAGGAAAATAAAAAAAAGCTTATT
This sequence comes from Bellardia pandia, assembly GCA_916048285.2. Lineage (NCBI taxonomy): Eukaryota > Metazoa > Arthropoda > Insecta > Diptera > Calliphoridae > Bellardia > Bellardia pandia. The sequence continues at coordinate 70,638 of CAJZHU020000023.1, forward strand.
TTATCATAAGATGTCGTTTGACCAATTCCATTTATGATTCATACTTCAAATGAATTATGGTCAAAACTTTTCATTGCCACCCATTCACTCATATATTCTTATTATGACTTAGCTTGCCGTAAGATCAGACTCAGATTTGTAGTATTAGCCAGATGACTAACAGGTCCTAGCTCTTAATGGCATAGTTCCCCAGAGCGTTCTAAAGGAACTGCATCAATGGTTTGATGCTCGGTTGCAAAATGCAATCAGCTATGAAATGTTGGCTATTGGCTTGTCATACAGAAATTTAAATTTGGTTGGATGGCAATGAATGTGTTAAGATACATATTCATTTAGAGTTGAATAAATAAAAGGATAAAAGTTAACCATGTCAACTAACTACTGTATTGTTATACAACAGAAACTTTTGGAAAATGTTTAAACTGTTTGTTCAATATATTATACGACTAGTAGAACTAGAGATTTTGTGCGGTAATGGTTTGGGCCAAATTGTGAAATGTCAAAACTAAAACCACCGAAGAATTTAATCTTCGGCGAGAAGTACCTTTGACGATTTCTTGGAATGCAAATTTGTCTTGAAAACTAGAAGGTTTTTGGTATGAGCGTGTAGTTTGAGGAAATGCTGGAACTAGGACCACCGGAGAATTTAATCTTCGGCGAGAAATACCTCCAACCATTTCCTCTGGCTTGAAATTATACCAAAGCTGACTAGAAATAAACATTTTTGGTGAACTTAGGGAAAAAAATTAAGAGTAATTCTCGTCAAATACACTAGAGCTATTGCTTTAGGTCTTTGGCGTGAAATATTCCTAATGATTTCCCTTGTAAGTCCTCGATTTCGTATAAACTATTTCCGGCCGGTTTTACAATGCGACATTTAATAAATTTGCGTGCTAATTTTGCATTGAATCCGGATTTGAAGTCGCTTTGTTGAAAATTGCGACGAAAAACTTCCTGTCCCGGAATATATTTTATTTTTCGACATCGCGTATTGTACGTTTTCTCGGCTCTCAAATATGCTTTATGTAAGCTTTCTCGCATGTTTCTTCTGAGTAGCTCTAATTTCGCGGCTTTAGGAATCATTATTTCTATCTTTGAATTATTTTATATTATTTCTTTTTTTTTTCAGGGATATATACAGATGCAGACCTACTCTTGGACCAGAAATTGGCAATGAATTTATATTTTTTTATAGTTTTAGTGACAATGAACTGAGATTTTTTATAATTTTAGTGTTAGTTTAAGTTTAAGTTTCAAACAAAAATAATATTAATCCAATAAAAAAAAATTTTCTCGTATGTAATTTGAAAAACTAAAATTTATTTATTTATTGGAGGAAATGGTGTGGAGGGAGTATTAAAATGTTTTTATCTTTCCAACAAGTATATGTATTCCTATAGTCGTTTATATATAACATAAAATTAATACATTTGAATTGTTTATCTTTTTTTGCGTCTTTTTAAACAACAAATTTTAAAATTGAATTAAAAACTTATATATTTTAGTTTTGTTTTTTTTTCCTTTAAATACATTCTATGCCATATGGCATGATGTTCAAAAACCACTTTTGCAAACAAAATGTTAAAAAATTACTTTTGATTATTCATAAAGTGGGCTTAAGTATATATAAAATTAAAAAATTATATTTTTAAAATCAAAAACAACAAGTAAGAGTGCTATATTCGGCTGTGCCGAATCTTAAATACCCTTCACCTAAGCGTAATAAGAAATACAGAAACTACACTAGACTAGAATATCCTAATTCTGTGTTTTCTATTCAGTCTTAGTGCAAATTTTATTAATTTTTGATATATTGTTTGAAAGACAATTTTACGACCAACATAATTTATGTTAAATATTTTGAAATGTTGTCTAATTTTTACCATTTTAATTGATTTAATTACCAATTCTTACCATAATTTACAGAGTTTGTCTGATGTTCATAATAATCTTGAGTGTAATTTAACAAACAGAGTATAAACAAGTAAGAGTGCTATATTCGGCTGTGCCGAATCTTAAATACCCTCCACCTAAACGTAATAAGAAATACAAAAACTACACTGGTTATAGGACTAGAATATCCTTATTCTGTGTTTTCTATTCATCAGTCTTAGTGCAAATTTTATTATTATTTTATATTTTGTTTGAAAGACAATTTTACGACCAACATAATTTATGTAAAATATTTTGAAATTTTGTCTAATTTTCACCATTTTTAATTGATTTAATTACAAATTCTTACCATAGTTTACAGAGTTTGTCTGATGTTCATAATAATCTTGAGTGTAATTTAACAAACAGGGTACTTCAAAATTAATGGCTACGAGTTCTACGATACTAAAGACCCCCGCGGAAGAGCTTGTGGAGGTTCGGCAATTCTTATAAAGAACAGAATAAAGCATTATCTAATGAATAACATAAGTGAGGATTACCTCCAAGCAACAAACATTTGCATTGAATTCTGTCAATACAAATTTGTTTTATCATCGATTTATTCTCCGCCTCGATTTTCAATAAAAGAACACCAATACCATAACTTCTTTAAATCCCTTGGAGCTAGATTTTTAGTTGCTGGTGACTTTAACGCCAAACACACATTTTGGGGTTCACGTCTGGTAACCCCAAAGGGTCGCGTACTCTTCAACACCATTGCTAAAATGGGCTTAGATGTACTCTCAAATGGACATCCCACCTATTGGCCAACGGACCGACGGAAGATTCCCGATGTTATTGACTTTGGGGTAGTGAAAAATATCCCTGTAGAATGGATGCAAGTGGATCCCTTACTGGACTTGTCCTCAGATCACTCTCCTACTATCATTTCAATGCATTTCCCTCAAGTGTGTGGTTCTCCATTTATGAACATGACTAAGACCCGAGTAAGTTGGATAAAATACAAAAAGTATTTAAGTTCTCATTGCACGGAAAATGTTGTGTTGAGAACTACCGACGATATTGATGAGTCGATTGGCAACTTTACCGAGGACCTTCGACGAGCTGTGCATCACGCTTCCACTTATCACGTTGAATGTAGAAATAGGACAAACAGAACTTATTTCTCTGAACTCGAACATCTCCTATCAGAAAAAAGAAGAATGAGAAGAGAGTGGCAAATTCACAGGTCTTCTGAACTGAAAGCTAGGCTACGGGAATGCAGAGATATACTAAGACATTTCTTAGAAACCCAAAGAACGGCCTCACTTAGATCTTACTTGGAAGGTCTTGATAGTACCCCACAATCTGACTACTCGTTATGGAGGGCGGCAAGAGGTTTAAAAAGACCAGTAAGAGGAAAACCTCCTTTGCGAAATCCGACTGGTGACTGGGCTAGAAATGATTCCGAGAAAGGGACATTATTTGTTAACCATTTGAGAAATGTGTTTACTATAAACAACTCAAATAATAACGTATTTGATTTGCCACCACTTGTTATAAGGCCTAATGTACCTCTAAGACTAAACTTTCGTGATGTCCAAAACGCTATTGGTACTCTGAACCTTAGAAAGGCTCCAGGTATGGATAAAATCAGCAATAAAATGCTTGTGGAGTTACCTCGTGTAGCAAGAAGAATTATCCTCTTTATCTTCAACGCTATTTTACGCCTAGAATACTATCCTGCAGATTGGAAGGTGTCTATGATCACTATGATTCCTAAGCCAGGGAAGGACCACACCAAAGTGGAGTCATATAGGCCAATTAGTCTACTGCCGACAATTTCAAAACTGTTTGAAAAATTGTTAATGACTAAGTTGACTCCAATTCTGAATGACACTGAATGTATTCCTAATCATCAATTCGGCTTCAGGGCTAAACACAGCACCATCGAGCAAACGCACAGATTGGTAAATGTGATAAGAGGGTCGTTTGAAGACAAAAAATACTGCTCCGCCCTTTTCATTGATGTGTCGCAAGCGTTCGACAAAGTTTGGCATGACGGTTTAATGCACAAAATAAAATTAACTCTGCCTGCTAACACCCATAAACTCATGGAAAGTTATTTATACGGTCGCAAATTTAAAATCAAAGAAGGTGATTTTTTAAGTACCGCTCAGCCAATTGAATCAGGTGTGCCACAGGGTAGCATACTGGGTCCTACTTTATATTTGATATATGCCTCCGACATGCCGTCAGACCCCAAAATCCATACGTCAACTTTTGCAGACGATACAGCCTTTATCAGCGTCCATCAGGACCACCAAGTTGCATCACAGAATTTGCAGAATTATGTTTATAAACTAGAGAATTGGCTAGAGCTTTGGAAAATCAGGGTTAACGAACAGAAATGTATTCATATAACTTTCACATTGCGAAAAGATACCTGCTCGTTCATCAGAATAAATAATCAAATTATCCCGCAACACAATGAAGTCAAATACCTCGGCATTCACCTCGACCGCCGTTTAACTTGGAAGTCTCATATTGAAGCGAAACTTACACAAATGAGATTAAAAGCAGTGCAACTTAATTGGCTAATCGGCAGAAACTCTACATTGAAATTGGATTGCAAACTTTTGTTGTACAATGCAATACTAAAGCCAATCTGGTGCTATGGAATTCAATTATGGGGTACTGCCTCAGCATCCAACATTGAAAAAATTCAAAGGGGTCAAAATAAAATTCTACGTATAATTACTGCAGCACCATGGTATGTTAAAAATTCTCGAATCCACAAAGATCTAGGCGTGCCATTAGTAAAAGTCGAATTTACAAAATATGTGTCAAAGTATGTCAGCAAACTTGAACACCATACAAACCCACTTGCACGAGACATCCTTAACTTTAGTGGCCACAATCGGTTGAGAAGGAGGGATACCCTTGCTTTAACTCAAGCGCAAAACAGATGACTGGATTAGTTGATGTGAAATTTTTTAGTATCATAAAAATTTTTGTCTAGCACTGGCTGGGCATATTATTTTCTTTTTAGTATTAAGATTTGAATACTTATTGTTATTTCATATATGAAGATTCAATAAATAATTAAAAGCAAAAAAAAAAAAAAAAAATGGATTTATTAGCATTCCGGAATGACGTAACTGACGGATTGCTGGCATTGTCAGCAGTTCAAAGTCTCTCTCGAAAACGAGGAAGACCCAAGCAATCTGAGGACTTAGACCTTTCTAACACTCCATCAACTTCGAAACCAAAACTTTCATATGAAAGGACTCCTTCAGGTTCAATTCGTTTCGATGGTATTGAACATTGGCCGGAGTATACACCTGTAAAACGTATATGTAAAGTACCAGGATGCAAAGGATATTCCAGATACTTGTGTGCAAAATGCAACGTTCATCTCTGCATTCCAAATGGCAGCAGAAATTGCTTTAGATTATACCATGAAAAGTGAGGTAAGTTATATATTTATTTCTATCTTTGAATTATTTTATATTATTTCTTTTTTTTTCAGGGATATATACAGATGCAGACCTACTCTTGGACCAGAAATTGGCAATGAATTTATATTTTTTTATAGTTTTAGTGATAATGAACTGATATTTTTTATAATTTTAGTGTTAGTTTAAGTTTAAGTTTCAAACAAAAATAATATTAATCCAATAAAAAAAAATTTTCTCGTATGTAATTTGAAAAACTAAAATTTATTTATTTATTGGAGGAAATGGTGTGGAGGGAGTATTAAAATGTTTTTATCTTTCCAACAAGTATATGTATTCCTATAGTCGTTTATATATAACATAAAATTAATACATTTGAATTGTTTATCTTTTTTTGCGTCTTTTTAAACAACAAATTTTAAAATTGAATTAAAAACTTATATATTTTAGTTTTGTTTTTTTTTCCTTTAAATACATTCTATGCCATATGGCATGATGTTCAAAAACCACTTTTGCAAACAAAATGTTAAAAAATTACTTTTGATTATTCATAAAGTGGGCTTAAGTATATATAAAATTAAAAAATTATATTTTTAAAATCAAAAACAACAAGTAAGAGTGCTATATTCGGCTGTGCCGAATCTTAAATACCCTTCACCTAAGCGTAATAAGAAATACAGAAACTACACTAGACTAGAATATCCTAATTCTGTGTTTTCTATTCAGTCTTAGTGCAAATTTTATTAATTTTTGATATATTGTTTGAAAGACAATTTTACGACCAACATAATTTATGTTAAATATTTTGAAATGTTGTCTAATTTTTACCATTTTAATTGATTTAATTACCAATTCTTACCATAATTTACAGAGTTTGTCTGATGTTCATAATAATCTTGAGTGTAATTTAACAAACAGAGTATAAACAAGTAAGAGTGCTATATTCGGCTGTGCCGAATCTTAAATACCCTCCACCTAAACGTAATAAGAAATACAAAAACTACACTGGTTATAGGACTAGAATATCCTTATTCTGTGTTTTCTATTCATCAGTCTTAGTGCAAATTTTATTATTATTTTATATTTTGTTTGAAAGACAATTTTACGACCAACATAATTTATGTAAAATATTTTGAAATTTTGTCTAATTTTCACCATTTTTAATTGATTTAATTACAAATTCTTACCATAGTTTACAGAGTTTGTCTGATGTTCATAATAATCTTGAGTGTAATTTAACAAACAGGGTACTTCAAAATTAATGGCTACGAGTTCTACGATACTAAAGACCCCCGCGGAAGAGCTTGTGGAGGTTCGGCAATTCTTATAAAGAACAGAATAAAGCATTATCTAATGAATAACATAAGTGAGGATTACCTCCAAGCAACAAACATTTGCATTGAATTCTGTCAATACAAATTTGTTTTATCATCGATTTATTCTCCGCCTCGATTTTCAATAAAAGAACACCAATACCATAACTTCTTTAAATCCCTTGGAGCTAGATTTTTAGTTGCTGGTGACTTTAACGCCAAACACACATTTTGGGGTTCACGTCTGGTAACCCCAAAGGGTCGCGTACTCTTCAACACCATTGCTAAAATGGGCTTAGATGTACTCTCAAATGGACATCCCACCTATTGGCCAACGGACCGACGGAAGATTCCCGATGTTATTGACTTTGGGGTAGTGAAAAATATCCCTGTAGAATGGATGCAAGTGGATCCCTTACTGGACTTGTCCTCAGATCACTCTCCTACTATCATTTCAATGCATTTCCCTCAAGTGTGTGGTTCTCCATTTATGAACATGACTAAGACCCGAGTAAGTTGGATAAAATACAAAAAGTATTTAAGTTCTCATTGCACGGAAAATGTTGTGTTGAGAACTACCGACGATATTGGAGAGTCGATTGGCAACTTTACCGAGGACCTTCGACGAGCTGTGCATCACGCTTCCACTTATCACGTTGAATGTAGAAATAGGACAAACAGAACTTATTTCTCTGAACTCGAACATCTCCTATCAGAAAAAAGAAGAATGAGAAGAGAGTGGCAAATTCACAGGTCTCCTGAACTGAAAGCTAGGCTACGGGAATGCAGAGATATACTAAGACATTTCTTAGAAACCCAAAGAACGGCCTCACTTAGATCTTACTTGGAAGGTCTTGATAGTACCCCACAATCTGACTACTCGTTATGGAGGGCGGCAAGAGGTTTAAAAAGACCAGTAAGAGGAAAACCTCCTTTGCGAAATCCGACTGGTGACTGGGCTAGAAATGATTCCGAGAAAGGGACATTATTTGTTAACCATTTGAGAAATGTGTTTACTATAAACAACTCAAATAATAACGTATCTGATTTGCCACCACTTGTTATAAGGCCTAATGTACCTCTAAGACTAAACTTTCGTGATGTCCAAAACGCTATTGGTACTCTGAACCTTAGAAAGGCTCCAGGTATGGATAAAATCAGCAATAAAATGCTTGTGGAGTTACCTCGTGTAGCAAGAAGAATTATCCTCTTTATCTTCAACGCTATTTTACGCCTAGAATACTATCCTGCAGATTGGAAGGTGTCTATGATCACTATGATTCCTAAGCCAGGGAAGGACCACACCAAAGTGGAGTCATATAGGCCAATTAGTCTACTGCCGACAATTTCAAAACTGTTTGAAAAATTGTTAATGACTAAGTTGACTCCAATTCTGAATGACACTGAATGTATTCCTAATCATCAATTCGGCTTCAGGGCTAAACACAGCACCATCGAGCAAACGCACAGATTGGTAAATGTGATAAGAGGGTCGTTTGAAGACAAAAAATACTGCTCCGCCCTTTTCATTGATGTGTCGCAAGCGTTCGACAAAGTTTGGCATGACGGTTTAAAGCACAAAATAAAATTAACTCTGCCTGCTAACACCCATAAACTCATGGAAAGTTATTTATACGGTCGCAAATTTAAAATCAAAGAAGGTGATTTTTTAAGTACCGCTCAGCCAATTGAATCAGGTGTGCCACAGGGTAGCATACTGGGTCCTACTTTATATTTGATATATGCCTCCGACATGCCGTCAGACCCCAAAATCCATACGTCAACTTTTGCAGACGATACAGCCTTTATCAGCGTCCATCAGGACCACCAAGTTGCATCACAGAATTTGCAGAATTATGTTTATAAACTAGAGAATTGGCTAGAGCTTTGGAAAATCAGGGTTAACGAACAGAAATGTATTCATATAACTTTCACATTGCGAAAAGATACCTGCTCGTTCATCAGAATAAATAATCAAATTATCCCGCAACACAATGAAGTCAAATACCTCGGCATTCACCTCGACCGCCGTTTAACTTGGAAGTCTCATATTGAAGCGAAACTTACACAAATGAGATTAAAAGCAGTGCAACTTAATTGGCTAATCGGCAGAAACTCTACATTGAAATTGGATTGCAAACTTTTGTTGTACAATGCAATACTAAAGCCAATCTGGTGCTATGGAATTCAATTATGGGGTACTGCCTCAGCATCCAACATTGAAAAAATTCAAAGGGGTCAAAATAAAATTCTACGTATAATTACTGCAGCACCATGGTATGTTAAAAATTCTCGAATCCACAAAGATCTAGGCGTGCCATTAGTAAAAGTCGAATTTACAAAATATGTGTCAAAGTATGTCAGCAAACTTGAACACCATCCAAACCCACTTGCACGAGACATCCTTAACTTTAGTGGCCACAATCGGTTGAGAAGGAGGGATACCCTTGCTTTAACTCAAGCGCAAAACAGATGACTGGATTAGTTGATGTGAAATTTTTTAGTATCATAAAAATTTTTGTCTAGCACTGGCTGGGCATATTATTTTCTTTTTAGTATTAAGATTTGAATACTTATTGTTATTTCATATATGAAGATTCAATAAATAATTAAAAGCAAAAAAAAAAAAAATGGATTTATTAGCATTCCGGAATGACGTAACTGACGGATTGCTGGCATTGTCAGCAGTTCAAAGTCTCTCTCGAAAACGAGGAAGACCCAAGCAATCTGAGGACTTAGACCTTTCTAACACTCCATCAACTTCGAAACCAAAACTTTCATATGAAAGGACTCCTTCAGGTTCAATTCGTTTCGATGGTATTGAACATTGGCCGGAGTATACACCTGTAAAACGTATATGTAAAGTACCAGGATGCAAAGGATATTCCAGATACTTGTGTGCAAAATGCAACGTTCATCTCTGCATTCCAAATGGCAGCAGAAATTGCTTTAGATTATACCATGAAAAGTGAGGTAAGTTATATATTTATTTCTATCTTTGAATTATTTTATATTATTTCTTTTTATTTTCAGGGATATATACAGATGCAGACCTACTCTTGGACCAGAAATTGGCAATGAATTTATATTTTTTTATAGTTTTAGTGACAATGAACTGATATTTTTTATAATTTTAGTGTTAGTTTAAGTTTAAGTTTCAAACAAAAATAATATTAATCCAATAAAAAAAAATTTTCTCGTATGTAATTTGAAAAACTAAAATTTATTTATTTATTGGAGGAAATGGTGTGGAGGGAGTATTAAAATGTTTTTATCTTTCCAACAAGTATATGTATTCCTATAGTCGTTTATATATAACATAAAATTAATACATTTGAATTGTTTATCTTTTTTTGCGTCTTTTTAAACAACAAATTTTAAAATTGAATTAAAAACTTATATATTTTAGTTTTGTTTTTTTTCCTTTAAATACATTCTATGCCATATGGCATGATGTTCAAAAACCACTTTTGCAAACAAAATGTTAAAAAATTACTTTTGATTATTCATAAAGTGGGCTTAAGTATATATAAAATTAAAAAATTATATTTTTAAAATCAAAAACAACAAGTAAGAGTGCTATATTCGGCTGTGCCGAATCTTAAATACCCTTCACCTAAGCGTAATAAGAAATACAGAAACTACACTAGACTAGAATATCCTAATTCTGTGTTTTCTATTCAGTCTTAGTGCAAATTTTATTAATTTTTGATATATTGTTTGAAAGACAATTTTACGACCAACATAATTTATGTTAAATATTTTGAAATGTTGTCTAATTTTTACCATTTTAATTGATTTAATTACCAATTCTTACCATAATTTACAGAGTTTGTCTGATGTTCATAATAATCTTGAGTGTAATTTAACAAACAGAGTATAAACAAGTAAGAGTGCTATATTCGGCTGTGCCGAATCTTAAATACCCTCCACCTAAACGTAATAAGAAATACAAAAACTACACTGGTTATAGGACTAGAATATCCTTATTCTGTGTTTTCTATTCATCAGTCTTAGTGCAAATTTTATTATTATTTTATATTTTGTTTGAAAGACAATTTTACGACCAACATAATTTATGTAAAATATTTTGAAATTTTGTCTAATTTTCACCATTTTTAATTGATTTAATTACAAATTCTTACCATAGTTTACAGAGTTTGTCTGATGTTCATAATAATCTTGAGTGTAATTTAACAAACAGGGTACTTCAAAATTAATGGCTACGAGTTCTACGATACTAAAGACCCCCGCGGAAGAGCTTGTGGAGGTTCGGCAATTCTTATAAAGAACAGAATAAAGCATTATCTAATGAATAACATAAGTGAGGATTACCTCCAAGCAACAAACATTTGCATTGAATTCTGTCAATACAAATTTGTTTTATCATCGATTTATTCTCCGCCTCGATTTTCAATAAAAGAACACCAATACCATAACTTCTTTAAATCCCTTGGAGCTAGATTTTTAGTTGCTGGTGACTTTAACGCCAAACACACATTTTGGGGTTCACGTCTGGTAACCCCAAAGGGTCGCGTACTCTTCAACACCATTGCTAAAATGGGCTTAGATGTACTCTCAAATGGACATCCCACCTATTGGCCAACGGACCGACGGAAGATTCCCGATGTTATTGACTTTGGGGTAGTGAAAAATATCCCTGTAGAATGGATGCAAGTGGATCCCTTACTGGACTTGTCCTCAGATCACTCTCCTACTATCATTTCAATGCATTTCCCTCAAGTGTGTGGTTCTCCATTTATGAACATGACTAAGACCCGAGTAAGTTGGATAAAATACAAAAAGTATTTAAGTTCTCATTGCACGGAAAATGTTGTGTTGAGAACTACCGACGATATTGATGAGTCGATTGGCAACTTTACCGAGGACCTTCGACGAGCTGTGCATCACGCTTCCACTTATCACGTTGAATGTAGAAATAGGACAAACAGAACTTATTTCTCTGAACTCGAACATCTCCTATCAGAAAAAAGAAGAATGAGAAGAGAGTGGCAAATTCACAGGTCTCCTGAACTGAAAGCTAGGCTACGGGAATGCAGAGATATACTAAGACATTTCTTAGAAACCCAAAGAACGGCCTCACTTAGATCTTACTTGGAAGGTCTTGATAGTACCCCACAATCTGACTACTCGTTATGGAGGGCGGCAAGAGGTTTAAAAAGACCAGTAAGAGGAAAACCTCCTTTGCGAAATCCGACTGGTGACTGGGCTAGAAATGATTCCGAGAAAGGGACATTATTTGTTAACCATTTGAGAAATGTGTTTACTATAAACAACTCAAATAATAACGTATCTGATTTGCCACCACTTGTTATAAGGCCTAATGTACCTCTAAGACTAAACTTTCGTGATGTCCAAAACGCTATTGGTACTCTGAACCTTAGAAAGGCTCCAGGTATGGATAAAATCAGCAATAAAATGCTTGTGGAGTTACCTCGTGTAGCAAGAAGAATTATCCTCTTTATCTTCAACGCTATTTTACGCCTAGAATACTATCCTGCAGATTGGAAGGTGTCTATGATCACTATGATTCCTAAGCCAGGGAAGGACCACACCAAAGTGGAGTCATATAGGCCAATTAGTCTACTGCCGACAATTTCAAAACTGTTTGAAAAATTGTTAATGACTAAGTTGACTCCAATTCTGAATGACACTGAATGTATTCCTAATCATCAATTCGGCTTCAGGGCTAAACACAGCACCATCGAGCAAACGCACAGATTGGTAAATGTGATAAGAGGGTCGTTTGAAGACAAAAAATACTGCTCCGCCCTTTTCATTGATGTGTCGCAAGCGTTCGACAAAGTTTGGCATGACGGTTTAAAGCACAAAATAAAATTAACTCTGCCTGCTAACACCCATAAACTCATGGAAAGTTATTTATACGGTCGCAAATTTAAAATCAAAGAAGGTGATTTTTTAAGTACCGCTCAGCCAATTGAATCAGGTGTGCCACAGGGTAGCATACTGGGTCCTACTTTATATTTGATATATGCCTCCGACATGCCGTCAGACCCCAAAATCCATACGTCAACTTTTGCAGACGATACAGCCTTTATCAGCGTCCATCAGGACCACCAAGTTGCATCACAGAATTTGCAGAATTATGTTTATAAACTAGAGAATTGGCTAGAGCTTTGGAAAATCAGGGTTAACGAACAGAAATGTATTCATATAACTTTCACATTGCGAAAAGATACCTGCTCGTTCATCAGAATAAATAATCAAATTATCCCGCAACACAATGAAGTCAAATACCTCGGCATTCACCTCGACCGCCGTTTAACTTGGAAGTCTCATATTGAAGCGAAACTTACACAAATGAGATTAAAAGCAGTGCAACTTAATTGGCTAATCGGCAGAAACTCTACATTGAAATTGGATTGCAAACTTTTGTTGTACAATGCAATACTAAAGCCAATCTGGTGCTATGGAATTCAATTATGGGGTACTGCCTCAGCATCCAACATTGAAAAAATTCAAAGGGGTCAAAATAAAATTCTACGTATAATTACTGCAGCACCATGGTATGTTAAAAATTCTCGAATCCACAAAGATCTAGGCGTGCCATTAGTAAAAGTCGAATTTACAAAATATGTGTCAAAGTATGTCAGCAAACTTGAACACCATCCATACCCACTTGCACGAGACATCCTTAACTTTAGTGGCCACAATCGGTTGAGAAGGAGGGATACCCTTGCTTTAACTCAAGCGCAAAACAGATGACTGGATTAGTTGATGTGAAATTTTTTAGTATCATAAAAATTTTTGTCTAGCACTGGCTGGGCATATTATTTTCTTTTTAGTATTAAGATTTGAATACTTATTGTTATTTCATATATGAAGATTCAATAAATAATTAAAAGCAAAAAAAAAAAAAAAATGGATTTATTAGCATTCCGGAATGACGTAACTGACGGATTGCTGGCATTGTCAGCAGTTCAAAGTCTCTCTCGAAAACGAGGAAGACCCAAGCAATCTGAGGACTTAGACCTTTCTAACACTCCATCAACTTCGAAACCAAAACTTTCATATGAAAGGACTCCTTCAGGTTCAATTCGTTTCGATGGTATTGAACATTGGCCGGAGTATACACCTGTAAAACGTATATGTAAAGTACCAGGATGCAAAGGATATTCCAGATACTTGTGTGCAAAATGCAACGTTCATCTCTGCATTCCAAATGGCAGCAGAAATTGCTTTAGATTATACCATGAAAAGTGAGGTAAGTTATATATTTATTTCTATCTTTGAATTATTTTATATTATTTCTTTTTTTTTTCAGGGATATATACAGATGCAGACCTACTCTTGGACTAGAAATTGGCAATGAATTTATATTTTTTTATAGTTTTAGTGACAATGAACTGATATTTTTTATAATTTTAGTGTTAGTTTAAGTTTCAAACAAAAATAATATTAATCCAATAAAAAAAAATTTTCTCGTATGTAATTTGAAAAACTAAAATTTATTTATTTATTGGAGGAAATGGTGTGGAGGGAGTATTAAAATGTTTTTATCTTTCCAACAAGTATATGTATTCCTATAGTCGTTTATATATAACATAAAATTAATACATTTGAATTGTTTATCTTTTTTTGCGTCTTTTTAAACAACAAATTTTAAAATTGAATTAAAAACTTATATATTTTAGTTTTGTTTTTTTTTCCTTTAAATACATTCTATGTCATATGGCATGATGTTCAAAAACCACTTTTGCAAACAAAATGTTAAAAAATTACTTTTGATTATTCATAAAGTGGGCTTAAGTATATATAAAATTAAAAAATTATATTTTTAAAATCAAAAACAACAAGTAAGAGTGCTATATTCGGCTGTGCCGAATCTTAAATACCCTTCACCTAAGCGTAATAAGAAATACAGAAACTACACTAGACTAGAATATCCTAATTCTGTGTTTTCTATTCAGTCTTAGTGCAAATTTTATTAATTTTTGATATATTGTTTGAAAGACAATTTTACGACCAACATAATTTATGTTAAATATTTTGAAATGTTGTCTAATTTTTACCATTTTAATTGATTTAATTACCAATTCTTACCATAATTTACAGAGTTTGTCTGATACTATGTTTCCACGACGACTTGAATCACCTGCTTCGCCTTCTGAAACATGTTTATGAATCATGCTGTTTACATGAATAATAAACTTGATTCGATTTGACAGTTGTCTTTAATAAGCAAACAGAATAAAAACAAGTAAGAGTGCTATATTCGGCTGTGCCGAATCTTAAATACCCTTCACCTAAGCGTAATAAGAAATACAGAAACTACACTAGACTAGAATATCCTAATTCTGTTTTCTATTCAGTCTTAGTGCAAATTTTATTAGTATTTGATATATTGTTTGAAAGACAATTTTACGACCAACATAATTTATGTTAAATATTTTGAAATGTTGTCTAATTTTTACCATTTTAATTGATTTAATTATCAATTCTTACCATAATTTACAGAGTCTGTCTGATGTTCCTAATAATCTTCAGTGTAATTTAACAAACAGAGTATAAAAAAGGGGTACAATTCGGTTTTAGTGATTTTGCAAAAAAAAAAAAAAAAAAACAAAATGAAATAGGGCTTTTGGAGGAGATACCAGCAAAAAAAAAATTTGTTGGCGGTCACGCCTATTTTCGAGGGGGCGGGCCCGTAAAGTTGAAAATATATAGGCCTATATCTCGGGAACTACTGGGTGCTTGATAATTTGTAATACACTAAATAAAAGGTATTAAAAATACCTTTCCAACGATATATATCATGATTATAAAATGTGGACCGAATATGGGTTAAATCCGAAAATAATATTTTTTGACCCGAATTTATTTGTTTTTTGGAAATGGTTCTATATGGCAGCTATGAAAAATTATGGGCCGATCTTCTTAAATTTTGGAACAGTTATTTTCATGCATATGAGGATATTTCACCTCGAATTTCAACATAATAACGGTATATTTAAGATATATATTAGTATTAACGTGGATTTCGGTAGTGGACCTTATGTGGGGGACATAGTCAAATATGGACCGATATTCTCAAAATCCAGCAGTTTGATTTAGGCATGTATGTAAATCAGTGGTCCTCAAAAAGAGAGGATTTGGTAATTACATATGTATGGGTGACACTACACAGAAAGAAATAACATGTAATGTTTAAATAAACCTTAATTAAACATTCGTTTGTTATTTTGTATCCATTTGTATGTAATGTATACATTTATGTGATCGCTGCTTCTCAGTGTACTGAAAACAACAACAAAAATGAACTGAAAAAGAGAAAACATGAATGAAATATTTGTATTTTTACGCTCTTGTTGTGAGTTTTGTTTGCGATCGTGTTGTGTACATGTAAATAGCCGAACATCTTCGTATTCTGAACAATACTAGTGAGGACCACTGATGTAAATGATCCGTGTAAAATTTTGGATTGGTACCCTTATTTATAAGAGATTTATGAGTATTAAAGTGATTTTCGGAAGAGGGCTTTATATGGGGCATACGGGTAAAAATAGACCAAAATTCACAAAATTTTGTGGAATGATTTTTGTATATATTTAAATGATCTGTGCAAAGTTTTGAGTCGGTACCGATATTTATACAATATATATAGGGAAAAATGTCTTTTTCAAATGTGGTCCTTGTATGGGAGCTATGACCAATTTTGGGCCGACCACCATAAAATTTAGTACAACAATTTATTTGCCTATAAGGAGTATTTATGTCAAATTTTAGCCGTTTAACATTATTTATATATGTTTTATACGTATTTAAGTGAATTTTGGAAGTGGACTTTATATGGGGTCTATGGTCAAACATGGACCGAATTAAAAAAAAATTTCGTTTTGAGATTTCTTTTTGTATGAAACTTATTTTTGCTGAATTTTGTCTTGATATTCCAATTTTATAGGCATTTATTTATCATTAAGCCATATTTCGGGAATATATATATTTGTATGGGGGCTATGACCAATTTTGGGCCGACCACCATAAAATTTAGTACAACAATTTATTTGCCTATAAGGAGTATTTATGTCAAATTTTAGCCGTTTAACATTATTTATATATGTTTTATACGTATTTAAGTGAATTTTGGAAGTGGACTTTATATGGGGTCTATGGTCAAACATGGACCGAATTAAAAAAAAATTTCGTTTTGAGATTTCTTTTTGTATGAAACTTATTTTTGCTGAATTTTGTCTTGATATTCCAATTTTATAGGCATTTATTTATCATTAAGCCATATTTCGGGAAGATTTTTGTATGGGGGCTATGACCAATTCTGGGCCGACCACCATAAAATTTAGTACAATAATTTATTTGCCTATAGAGATTATTTATGTCCAATTTTAGCCGTTTACTATTGTTTATATCTGTTTTATACGTATTTAAGTGAATTTTGGAAGTGGACTTTATATGGGGTCTATGGTCAAACATGGACCGAACTAAAAAATAATTTCGTTTTGAGATTTCTTTTTGTATAAAACTTATTTTTGCTGAATTTTGTCTTGATATTCCAATTTTATAGGCATTTATTGATCATTAAGCCATATTTCGGGAATATATATATTTGTATGGGGGCTATGAGAAATCATGGACCGATTCTTACTATTTTCCGCACACTTTCTTCTTTTATAGTACAAACAACGTATACAAAATTTCATGGTATTATCTGCAATAGTTTTCAAAATATTGCAATAAAATGGACGAAAAATATCAAATTTTTATGGAGGTGGTCTCACATATTGGTTCATAACTCTGGTTGACCTGAACCGATTTTGCTGATTTTAAATAGCAAACTTCTCGAAAGCACTTCTGACAGAATTATTGAAGGTTTGGATCCCGAGTATATCTGGGGACTTCAAAAAACTGATTTCAACAGACAGACAGACAGACAGACAGACAGACAGACAGACAGACGGACATGGCTTAATCGACTTCGCTATCTATAAGGATCCAGAATATATATACTTTATAGGGTCGGAAAATTTTTTTGTGGAAATTACACACGGAATGACAAACTTATATATACCCTTCTCACGATGGTGAAGGGTATAAAAAGGGGTACAATTCGGTTTTAGTGATTTTGCTCAAAAAAAAAAAAAAAACAAAATGAAATAGGGCTTTTGGAGGAGATACCAGCAAAAAAAAAAATTTGTTGGCGGTCACGCCTATTTTCGAGGGGGCGGGCCCGTAAAGTTGAAAATATATAGGCCTATATCTCGGGAACTACTGGGTGCTTGATAATTTGTAATACACTAAATAAAAGGTATTAAAAATACCTTTCCAACGATATATATCATGATTATAAAATGTGGACCGAATATGGGTTAAATCCGAAAATAATATTTTTTGACCCGAATTTATTTGTTTTTTGGAAATGGTTCTATATGGCAGCTATGAAAAATTATGGGCCGATCTTCTTAAATTTTGGAACAGTTATTTTCATGCATATGAGGATATTTCACCTCGAATTTCAACATAATAACGGTATATTTAAGATATATATTAGTATTAACGTGGATTTCGGTAGTGGACCTTATGTGGGGGACATAGTCAAATATGGACCGATATTCTCAAAATCCAGCAGTTTGATTTAGGCATGTATGTAAATGATCCGTGTAAAATTTTGGATTGGTACCCTTATTTATAAGAGATTTATGAGTATTAAAGTGATTTTCGGAAGAGGGCTTTATATGGGGCATACGGGTAAAAATAGACCAAAATTCACAAAATTTTGTGGAATGATTTTTGTATATATTTAAATGATCTGTGCAAAGTTTTGAGTCGGTACCGATATTTATACAATATATATAGGGAAAAATGTCTTTTTCAAATGTGGTCCTTGTATGGGAGCTATGACCAATTTTGGGCCGACCACCATAAAATTTAGTACAACAATTTATTTGCCTATAAGGAGTATTTATGTCAAATTTTAGCCGTTTAACATTATTTATATATGTTTTATACGTATTTAAGTGAATTTTGGAAGTGGACTTTATATGGGGTCTATGGTCAAACATGGACCGAATTAAAAAAAAATTTCGTTTTGAGATTTCTTTTTGTATGAAACTTATTTTTGCTGAATTTTGTCTTGATATTCCAATTTTATAGGCATTTATTTATCATTAAGCCATATTTCGGGAAGATTTTTGTATGGGGGCTATGACCAATTTTGGGCCGACCACCATAAAATTTAGTACAACAATTTATTTGCCTATAAGGAGTATTTATGTCAAATTTTAGCCGTTTAACATTATTTATATATGTTTTATACGTATTTAAGTGAATTTTGGAAGTGGACTTTATATGGGGTCTATGGTCAAACATGGACCGAATTAAAAAAAAATTTCGTTTTGAGATTTCTTTTTGTATGAAACTTATTTTTGCTGAATTTTGTCTTGATATTCCAATTTTATAGGCATTTATTTATCATTAAGCCATATTTCGGGAAGATTTTTGTATGGGGGCTATGACCAATTCTGGGCCGACCACCATAAAATTTAGTACAATAATTTATTTGCCTATAGAGATTATTTATGTCCAATTTTAGCCGTTTACTATTGTTAATATCTGTTTTATACGTATTTAAGTGAATTTTGGAAGTGGACTTTATATGGGGTCTATGGTCAAACATGGACCGAACTAAAAAATAATTTCGTTTTGAGATTTCTTTTTGTATAAAACTTATTTTTGCTGAATTTTGTCTTGATATTCCAATTTTATAGGCATTTATTGATCATTAAGCCATACTTCGGGAATATATATATTTGTATGGGGGCTATGAGAAATCATGGACCGATTCTTACTATTTTCCGCACACTTTCTTCTTTTATAGTACAAACAACGTATACAAAATTTCATGGTATTATCTGCAATAGTTTTCAAAATATTGCAATAAAATGGACGAAAAATATCAAATTTTTATGGAGGTGGTCTCACATATTGGTTCATAACTCTGGTTGACCTGAACCGATTTTGCTGATTTTAAATAGCAAACTTCTCGAAAGCACTTCTGACAGAATTATTGAAGGTTTGGATCCCGAGTATATCTGGGGACTTCAAAAAACTGATTTCAACAGACAGACAGACAGACAGACAGACGGACATGGCTTAATCGACTTCGCTATCTATAAGGATCCAGAATATATATACTTTATAGGGTCGGAAAATTTTTTTGTGGAAATTACACACGGAATGACAAACTTATATATACCCTTCTCACGATGGTGAAGGGTATAAAAAGGGGTACAATTCGGTTTTAGTGATTTTGCTCAAAAAAAAAAAAAAAAACAAAATGAAATAGGGCTTTTGGAGGAGATACCAGCAAAAAAAAAATTTGTTGGCGGTCACGCCTATTTTCGAGGGGGCGGGCCCGTAAAGTTGAAAATATATAGGCCTATATCTCGGGAACTACTGGGTGCTTGATAATTTGTAATACACTAAATAAAAGGTATTAAAAATACCTTTCCAACGATATATATCATGATTATAAAATGTGGACCGAATATGGGTTAAATCCGAAAATAATATTTTTTGACCCGAATTTATTTGTTTTTTGGAAATGGTTCTATATGGCAGCTATGAAAAATTATGGGCCGATCTTCTTAAATTTTGGAACAGTTATTTTCATGCATATGAGGATATTTCACCTCGAATTTCAACATAATAACGGTATATTTAAGATATATATTAGTATTAACGTGGATTTCGGTAGTGGACCTTATGTGGGGGACATAGTCAAATATGGACCGATATTCTCAAAATCCAGCAGTTTGATTTAGGCATGTATGTAAATGATCCGTGTAAAATTTTGGATTGGTACCCTTATTTATAAGAGATTTATGAGTATTAAAGTGATTTTCGGAAGAGGGCTTTATATGGGGCATACGGGTAAAAATAGACCAAAATTCACAAAATTTTGTGGAATGATTTTTGTATATATTTAAATGATCTGTGCAAAGTTTTGAGTCGGTACCGATATTTATACAATATATATAGGGAAAAATGTCTTTTTCAAATGTGGTCCTTGTATGGGAGCTATGACCAATTTTGGGCCGACCACCATAAAATTTAGTACAACAATTTATTTGCCTATAAGGAGTATTTATGTCAAATTTTAGCCGTTTAACATTATTTATATATGTTTTATACGTATTTAAGTGAATTTTGGAAGTGGACTTTATATGGGGTCTATGGTCAAACATGGACCGAATTAAAAAAAAATTTCGTTTTGAGATTTCTTTTTGTATGAAACTTATTTTTGCTGAATTTTGTCTTGATATTCCAATTTTATAGGCATTTATTTATCATTAAGCCATATTTCGGGAAGATTTTTGTATGGGGGCTATGACCAATTTTGGGCCGACCACCATAAAATTTAGTACAACAATTTATTTGCCTATAAGGAGTATTTATGTCAAATTTTAGCCGTTTAACATTATTTATATATGTTTTATACGTATTTAAGTGAATTTTGGAAGTGGACTTTATATGGGGTCTATGGTCAAACATGGACCGAATTAAAAAAAAATTTCGTTTTGAGATTTCTTTTTGTATGAAACTTATTTTTGCTGAATTTTGTCTTGATATTCCAATTTTATAGGCATTTATTTATCATTAAGCCATATTTCGGGAAGATTTTTGTATGGGGGCTATGACCAATTCTGGGCCGACCACCATAAAATTTAGTACAATAATTTATTTGCCTATAGAGATTATTTATGTCCAATTTTAGCCGTTTACTATTGTTTATATCTGTTTTATACGTATTTAAGTGAATTTTGGAAGTGGACTTTATATGGGGTCTATGGTCAAACATGGACCGAACTAAAAAATAATTTCGTTTTGAGATTTCTTTTTGTATAAAACTTATTTTTGCTGAATTTTGTCTTGATATTCCAATTTTATAGGCATTTATTGATCATTAAGCCATATTTCGGGAATATATATATTTGTATGGGGGCTATGAGAAATCATGGACCGATTCTTACTATTTTCCGCACACTTTCTTCTTTTATAGTACAAACAACGTATACAAAATTTCATGGTATTATCTGCAATAGTTTTCAAAATATTGCAATAAAATGGACGAAAAATATCAAATTTTTATGGAGGTGGTCTCACATATTGGTTCATAACTCTGGTTGACCTGAACCGATTTTGCTGATTTTAAATAGCAAACTTCTCGAAAGCACTTCTGACAGAATTATTGAAGGTTTGGATCCCGAGTATATCTGGGGACTTCAAAAAACTGATTTCAACAGACAGACAGACAGACAGACAGACAGACAGACAGACAGACAGACAGACGGACATGGCTTAATCGACTTCGCTATCTATAAGGATCCAGAATATATATACTTTATAGGGTCGGAAAATTTTTTTGTGGAAATTACACACGGAATGACAAACTTATATATACCCTTCTCACGATGGTGAAGGGTATAAAAAGGGGTACAATTCGGTTTTAGTGATTTTGCTCAAAAAAAAAAAAAAAAAAACAATATGAAATAGGGCTTTTGGAGGAGATACCAGCAAAAAAAAAATTTGTTGGCGGTCACGCCTATTTTCGAGGGGGCGGGCCCGTAAAGTTGAAAATATATAGGCCTATATCTCGGGAACTACTGGGTGCTTGATAATTTGTAATACACTAAATAAAAGGTATTAAAAATACCTTTCCAACGATATATATCATGATTATAAAATGTGGACCGAATATGGGTTAAATCCGAAAAGAATATTTTTTGACCCGAATTTATTTGTTTTTTGGAAATGGTTCTATATGGCAGCTATGAAAAATTATGGGCCGATCTTCTTAAATTTTGGAACAGTTATTTTCATGCATATGAGGATATTTCACCTCGAATTTCAACATAATAACGGTATATTTAAGATATATATTAGTATTAACGTGGATTTCGGTAGTGGACCTTATGTGGGGGACATAGTCAAATATGGACCGATATTCTCAAAATCCAGCAGTTTGATTTAGGCATGTATGTAAATGATCCGTGTAAAATTTTGGATTGGTACCCTTATTTATAAGAGATTTATGAGTATTAAAGTGATTTTCGGAAGAGGGCTTTATATGGGGCATACGGGTAAAAATAGACCAAAATTCACAAAATTTTGTGGAATGATTTTTGTATATATTTAAATGATCTGTGCAAAGTTTTGAGTCGGTACCGATATTTATACAATATATATAGGGAAAAATGTCTTTTTCAAATGTGGTCCTTGTATGGGAGCTATGACCAATTTTGGGCCGACCACCATAAAATTTAGTACAACAATTTATTTGCCTATAAGGAGTATTTATGTCAAATTTTAGCCGTTTAACATTATTTATATATGTTTTATACGTATTTAAGTGAATTTTGGAAGTGGACTTTATATGGGGTCTATGGTCAAACATGGACCGAATTAAAAAAAAATTTCGTTTTGAGATTTCTTTTTGTATGAAACTTATTTTTGCTGAATTTTGTCTTGATATTCCAATTTTATAGGCATTTATTTATCATTAAGCCATATTTCGGGAAGATTTTTGTATGGGGGCTATGACCAATTTTGGGCCGACCACCATAAAATTTAGTACAACAATTTATTTGCCTATAAGGAGTATTTATGTCAAATTTTAGCCGTTTAACATTATTTATATATGTTTTATACGTATTTAAGTGAATTTTGGAAGTGGACTTTATATGGGGTCTATGGTCAAACATGGACCGAATTAAAAAAAAATTTCGTTTTGAGATTTCTTTTTGTATGAAACTTATTTTTGCTGAATTTTGTCTTGATATTCCAATTTTATAGGCATTTATTTATCATTAAGCCATATTTCGGGAAGATTTTTGTATGGGGGCTATGACCAATTCTGGGCCGACCACCATAAAATTTAGTACAATAATTTATTTGCCTATAGAGATTATTTATGTCCAATTTTAGCCGTTTACTATTGTTTATATCTGTTTTATACGTATTTAAGTGAATTTTGGAAGTGGACTTTATATGGGGTCTATGGTCAAACATGGACCGAACTAAAAAATAATTTCGTTTTGAGATTTCTTTTTGTATAAAACTTATTTTTGCTGAATTTTGTCTTGATATTCCAATTTTATAGGCATTTATTGATCATTAAGCCATATTTCGGGAATATATATATTTGTATGGGGGCTATGAGAAATCATGGACCGATTCTTACTATTTTCCGCACACTTTCTTCTTTTATAGTACAAACAACGTATACAAAATTTCATGGTATTATCTGCAATAGTTTTCAAAATATTGCAATAAAATGGACGAAAAATATCAAATTTTTATGGAGGTGGTCTCACATATTGGTTCATAACTCTGGTTGACCTGAACCGATTTTGCTGATTTTAAATAGCAAACTTCTCGAAAGCACTTCTGACAGAATTATTGAAGGTTTGGATCCCGAGTATATCTGGGGACTTCAAAAAACTGATTTCAACAGACAGACAGACAGACAGACAGACAGACAGACAGACAGACAGACGGACATGGCTTAATCGACTTCGCTATCTATAAGGATCCAGAATATATATACTTTATAGGGTCGGAAAATTTTTTTGTGGAAATTACACACGGAATGACAAACTTATATATACCCTTCTCACGATGGTGAAGGGTATAAAAACAGAGTTTACAATTTGTGGAAAATAATTTTTTTTAATGGACAAACAAAAGTGAGTGGAAATTAGTTAGCTTATTTGAAAAAAAAAACTTACATTCGTACGTATTTACTTTCTTTACTTCCAGCAACAAGAAAATAATTTGCTTTGTTTACAATAATATTAAATTTTTACAGCTAGTGCAGATAAACTTGCGATAAAAATTAGAGAAGAGTGCAATTATTCGTGCTTCGCAAGTAGATTCAATATGAATCTACTTGGTTCGCTCTTAAAATTTTGTATGGTGAAGCAAGTTGTTTCGCACATGATTGGGGTGTGAAGCATGAATAGAGAGCGAAGCATGTACCGTGGAAACATAGTATGATGTTCATAATAATCTTGAGTGTAATTTAACAAACAGAGTATAAACAAGTAAGAGTGCTATATTCGGCTGTGCCGAATCTTAAATACCCTCCACCTAAACGTAATAAGAAATACAAAAACTACACTGGTTATAGGACTAGAATATCCTTATTCTGTGTTTTCTATTCATCAGTCTTAGTGCAAATTTTATTATTATTTTATATTTTGTTTGAAAGACAATTTTACGACCAACATAATTTATGTAAAATATTTTGAAATTTTGTCTAATTTTCACCATTTTTAATTGATTTAATTACAAATTCTTACCATAGTTTACAGAGTTTGTCTGATGTTCATAATAATCTTGAGTGTAATTTAACAAACAGGGTACTTCAAAATTAATGGCTACGAGTTCTACGATACTAAAGACCCCCACGGAAGAGCTTGTGGAGGTTCGGCAATTCTTATAAAGAACAGAATAAAGCATTATCTAATGAATAACATAAGTGAGGATTACCTCCAAGCAACAAACATTTGCATTGAATTCTGTCAATACAAATTTGTTTTATCATCGATTTATTCTCCGCCTCGATTTTCAATAAAAGAACACCAATACCATAACTTCTTTAAATCCCTTGGAGCTAGATTTTTAGTTGCTGGTGACTTTAACGCCAAACACACATTTTGGGGTTCACGTCTGGTAACCCCAAAGGGTCGCGTACTCTTCAACACCATTGCTAAAATGGGCTTAGATGTACTCTCAAATGGACATCCCACCTATTGGCCAACGGACCGACGGAAGATTCCCGATGTTATTGACTTTGGGGTAGTGAAAAATATCCCTGTAGAATGGATGTAAGTGGATCCCTTACTGGACTTGTCCTCAGATCACTCTCCTACTATCATTTCAATGCATTTCCCTCAAGTGTGTGGTTCTCCATTTATGAACATGACTAAGACCCGAGTAAGTTGGATAAAATACAAAAAGTATTTAAGTTCTCATTGCACGGAAAATGTTGTGTTGAGAACTACCGACGATATTGATGAGTCGATTGGCAACTTTACCGAGGACCTTCGACGAGCTGTGCATCACGCTTCCACTTATCACGTTGAATGTAGAAATAGGACAAACAGAACTTATTTCTCTGAACTCGAACATCTCCTATCAGAAAAAAGAAGAATGAGAAGAGAGTGGCAAATTCACAGGTCTCCTGAACTGAAAGCTAGGCTACGGGAATGCAGAGATATACTAAGACATTTCTTAGAAACCCAAAGAACGGCCTCACTTAGATCTTACTTGGAAGGTCTTGATAGTACCCCACAATCTGACTACTCGTTATGGAGGGCGGCAAGAGGTTTAAAAAGACCAGTAAGAGGAAAACCTCCTTTGCGAAATCCGACTGGTGACTGGGCTAGAAATGATTCCGAGAAAGGGACATTATTTGTTAACCATTTGAGAAATGTGTTTACTATAAACAACTCAAATAATAACGTATCTGATTTGCCACCACTTGTTATAAGGCCTAATGTACCTCTAAGACTAAACTTTCGTGATGTCCAAAACGCTATTGGTACTCTGAACCTTAGAAAGGCTCCAGGTATGGATAAAATCAGCAATAAAATGCTTGTGGAGTTACCTCGTGTAGCAAGAAGAATTATCCTCTTTATCTTCAACGCTATTTTACGCCTAGAATACTATCCTGCAGATTGGAAGGTGTCTATGATCACTATGATTCCTAAGCCAGGGAAGGACCACAACAAAGTGGAGTCATATAGGCCAATTAGTCTACTGCCGACAATTTCAAAACTGTTTGAAAAATTGTTAATGACTAAGTTGACTCCAATTCTGAATGACACTGAATGTATTCCTAATCATCAATTCGGCTTCAGGGCTAAACACAGCACCATCGAGCAAACGCACAGATTGGTAAATGTGATAAGAGGGTCGTTTGAAGACAAAAAATACTGCTCCGCCCTTTTCATTGATGTGTCGCAAGCGTTCGACAAAGTTTGGCATGACGGTTTAAAGCACAAAATAAAATTAACTCTGCCTGCTAACACCCATAAACTCATGGAAAGTTATTTATACGGTCGCAAATTTAAAATCAAAGAAGGTGATTTTTTAAGTACCGCTCCGCCAATTGAATCAGGTGTGCCACAGGGTAGCATACTGGGTCCTACTTTATATTTGATATATGCCTCCGACATGCCGTCAGACCCCAAAATCCATACGTCAACTTTTGCAGACGATACAGCCTTTATCAGCGTCCATCAGGACCACCAAGTTGCATCACAGAATTTGCAGAATTATGTTTATAAACTAGAGAATTGGCTAGAGCTTTGGAAAATCAGGGTTAACGAACAGAAATGTATTCATATAACTTTCACATTGCGAAAAGATACCTGCTCGTTCATCAGAATAAATAATCAAATTATCCCGCAACACAATGAAGTCAAATACCTCGGCATTCACCTCGACCGCCGTTTAACTTGGAAGTCTCATATTGAAGCGAAACTTACACAAATGAGATTAAAAGCAGTGCAACTTAATTGGCTAATCGGCAGAAACTCTACATTGAAATTGGATTGCAAACTTTTGTTGTACAATGCAATACTAAAGCCAATCTGGTGCTATGGAATTCAATTATGGGGTACTGCCTCAGCATCCAACATTGAAAAAATTCAAAGGGGTCAAAATAAAATTCTACGTATAATTACTGCAGCACCATGGTATGTTAAAAATTCTCGAATCCACAAAGATCTAGGCGTGCCATTAGTAAAAGTCGAATTTACAAAATATGTGTCAAAGTATGTCAGCAAACTTGAACACCATCCAAACACACTTGCACGAGACATCCTTAACTTTAGTGGCCACAATCGGTTGAGAAGGAGGGATACCCTTGCTTTAACTCAAGCGCAAAACAGATGACTGGATTAGTTGATGTGAAATTTTTTAGTATCATAAAAATTTTTGTCTAGCACTGGCTGGGCATATTATTTTCTTTTTAGTATTAAGATTTGAATACTTATTGTTATTTCATATATGAAGATTCAATAAATAATTAAAAGCAAAAAAAAAAAAAAAAAAAAAAAAAAAATGGATTTATTAGCATTCCGGAATGACGTAACTGACGGATTGCTGGCATTGTCAGCAGTTCAAAGTCTCTCTCGAAAACGAGGAAGACCCAAGCAATCTGAGGACTTAGACCTTTCTAACACTCCATCAACTTCGAAACCAAAACTTTCATATGAAAGGACTCCTTCAGGTTCAATTCGTTTCGATGGTATTGAACATTGGCCGGAGTATACACCTGTAAAACGTATACGTAAAGTACCAGGATGCAAAGGATATTCCAGATACTTGTGTGCAAAATGCAACGTTCATCTCTGCATTCCAAATGGCAGCAGAAATTGCTTTAGATTATACCATGAAAAGTGAGGTAAGTTATATATTTATTTCTATCTTTGAATTATTTTATATTATTTCTTTTTTTTTTCAGGGATATATACAGATGCAGACCTACTCTTGGACCAGAAATTGGCAATGAATTTATATTTTTTTATAGTTTTAGTGACAATGAACTGATATTTTTTATAATTTTAGTGTTAGTTTAAGTTTAAGTTTCAAACAAAAATAATATTAATCCAATAAAAAAAAATTTTCTCGTATGTAATTTGAAAAACTAAAATTTATTTATTTATTGGAGGAAATGGTGTGGAGGGAGTATTAAAATGTTTTTATCTTTCCAACAAGTATATGTATTCCTATAGTCGTTTATATATAACATAAAATTAATACATTTGAATTGTTTATCTTTTTTTGCGTCTTTTGAAACAACAAATTTTAAAATTGAATTAAAAACTTATATATTTTAGTTTTGTTTTTTTTTCCTTTAAATACATTCTATGCCATATGGCATGATGTTCAAAAACCACTTTTGCAAACAAAATGTTAAAAAATTACTTTTGATTATTCATAAAGTGGGCTTAAGTATATATAAAATTAAAAAATTATATTTTTAAAATCAAAAACAACAAGTAAGAGTGCTATATTCGGCTGTGCCGAATCTTAAATACCCTTCACCTAAGCGTAATAAGAAATACAGAAACTACACTAGACTAGAATATCCTAATTCTGTGTTTTCTATTCAGTCTTAGTGCAAATTTTATTAATTTTTGATATATTGTTTGAAAGACAATTTTACGACCAACATAATTTATGTTAAATATTTTGAAATGTTGTCTAATTTTTACCATTTTAATTGATTTAATTACCAATTCTTACCATAATTTACAGAGTTTGTCTGATGTTCATAATAATCTTGAGTGTAATTTAACAAACAGAGTATAAACAAGTAAGAGTGCTATATTCGGCTGTGCCGAATCTTAAATACCCTCCACCTAAACGTAATAAGAAATACAAAAACTACACTGGTTATAGGACTAGAATATCCTTATTCTGTGTTTTCTATTCATCAGTCTTAGTGCAAATTTTATTATTATTTTATATTTTGTTTGAAAGACAATTTTACGACCAACATAATTTATGTAAAATATTTTGAAATTTTGTCTAATTTTCACCATTTTTAATTGATTTAATTACAAATTCTTACCATAGTTTACAGAGTTTGTCTGATGTTCATAATAATCTTGAGTGTAATTTAACAAACAGGGTACTTCAAAATTAATGGCTACGAGTTCTACGATACTAAAGACCCCCGCGGAAGAGCTTGTGGAGGTTCGGCAATTCTTATAAAGAACAGAATAAAGCATTATCTAATGAATAACATAAGTGAGGATTACCTCCAAGCAACAAACATTTGCATTGAATTCTGTCAATACAAATTTGTTTTATCATCGATTTATTCTCCGCCTCGATTTTCAATAAAAGAACACCAATACCATAACTTCTTTAAATCCCTTGGAGCTAGATTTTTAGTTGCTGGTGACTTTAACGCCAAACACACATTTTGGGGTTCACGTCTGGTAACCCCAAAGGGTCGCGTACTCTTCAACACCATTGCTAAAATGGGCTTAGATGTACTCTCAAATGGACATCCCACCTATTGGCCAACGGACCGACGGAAGATTCCCGATGTTATTGACTTTGGGGTAGTGAAAAATATCCCTGTAGAATGGATGCAAGTGGATCCCTTACTGGACTTGTCCTCAGATCACTCTCCTACTATCATTTCAATGCATTTCCCTCAAGTGTGTGGTTCTCCATTTATGAACATGACTAAGACCCGAGTAAGTTGGATAAAATACAAAAAGTATTTAAGTTCTCATTGCACGGAAAATGTTGTGTTGAGAACTACCGACGATATTGATGAGTCGATTGGCAACTTTACCGAGGACCTTCGACGAGCTGTGCATCACGCTTCCACTTATCACGTTGAATGTAGAAATAGGACAAACAGAACTTATTTCTCTGAACTCGAACATCTCCTATCAGAAAAAAGAAGAATGAGAAGAGAGTGGCAAATTCACAGGTCTCCTGAACTGAAAGCTAGGCTACGGGAATGCAGAGATATACTAAGACATTTCTTAGAAACCCAAAGAACGGCCTCACTTAGATCTTACTTGGAAGGTCTTGATAGTACCCCACAATCTGACTACTCGTTATGGAGGGCGGCAAGAGGTTTAAAAAGACCAGTAAGAGGAAAACCTCCTTTGCGAAATCCGACTGGTGACTGGGCTAGAAATGATTCCGAGAAAGGGACATTATTTGTTAACCATTTGAGAAATGTGTTTACTATAAACAACTCAAATAATAACGTATCTGATTTGCCACCACTTGTTATAAGGCCTAATGTACCTCTAAGACTAAACTTTCGTGATGTCCAAAACGCTATTGGTACTCTGAACCTTAGAAAGGCTCCAGGTATGGATAAAATCAGCAATAAAATGCTTGTGGAGTTACCTCGTGTAGCAAGAAGAATTATCCTCTTTATCTTCAACGCTATTTTACGCCTAGAATACTATCCTGCAGATTGGAAGGTGTCTATGATCACTATGATTCCTAAGCCAGGGAAGGACCACAACAAAGTGGAGTCATATAGGCCAATTAGTCTACTGCCGACAATTTCAAAACTGTTTGAAAAATTGTTAATGACTAAGTTGACTCCAATTCTGAATGACACTGAATGTATTCCTAATCATCAATTCGGCTTCAGGGCTAAACACAGCACCATCGAGCAAACGCACAGATTGGTAAATGTGATAAGAGGGTCGTTTGAAGACAAAAAATACTGCTCCGCCCTTTTCATTGATGTGTCGCAAGCGTTCGACAAAGTTTGGCATGACGGTTTAAAGCACAAAATAAAATTAACTCTGCCTGCTAACACCCATAAACTCATGGAAAGTTATTTATACGGTCGCAAATTTAAAATCAAAGAAGGTGATTTTTTAAGTACCGCACAGCCAATTGAATCAGGTGTGCCACAGGGTAGCATACTGGGTCCTACTTTATATTTGATATATGCCTCCGACATGCCGTCAGACCCCAAAATCCATACGTCAACTTTTGCAGACGATACAGCCTTTATCAGCGTCCATCAGGACCACCAAGTTGCATCACAGAATTTGCAGAATTATGTTTATAAACTAGAGAATTGGCTAGAGCTTTGGAAAATCAGGGTTAACGAACAGAAATGTATTCATATAACTTTCACATTGCGAAAAGATACCTGCTCGTTCATCAGAATAAATAATCAAATTATCCCGCAACACAATGAAGTCAAATACCTCGGCATTCACCTCGACCGCCGTTTAACTTGGAAGTCTCATATTGAAGCGAAACTTACACAAATGAGATTAAAAGCAGTGCAACTTAATTGGCTAATCGGCAGAAACTCTACATTGAAATTGGATTGCAAACTTTTGTTGTACAATGCAATACTAAAGCCAATCTGGTGCTATGGAATTCAATTATGGGGTACTGCCTCAGCATCCAACATTGAAAAAATTCAAAGGGGTCAAAATAACATTCTACGTATAATTACTGCAGCACCATGGTATGTTAAAAATTCTCGAATCCACAAAGATCTAGGCGTGCCATTAGTAAAAGTCGAATTTACAAAATATGTGTCAAAGTATGTCAGCAAACTTGAACACCATCCAAACCCACTTGCACGAGACATCCTTAACTTTAGTGGCCACAATCGGTTGAGAAGGAGGGATACCCTTGCTTTAACTCAAGCGCAAAACAGATGACTGGATTAGTTGATGTGAAATTTTTTAGTATCATAAAAATTTTTGTCTAGCACTGGCTGGGCATATTATTTTCTTTTTAGTATTAAGATTTGAATACTTATTGTTATTTCATATATGAAGATTCAATAAATAATTAAAAGCAAAAAAAAAAAAAAAATGGATTTATTAGCATTCCGGAATGACGTAACTGACGGATTGCTGGCATTGTCAGCAGTTCAAAGTCTCTCTCGAAAACGAGGAAGACCCAAGCAATCTGAGGACTTAGACCTTTCTAACACTCCATCAACTTCGAAACCAAAACTTTCATATGAAAGGACTCCTTCAGGTTCAATTCGTTTCGATGGTATTGAACATTGGCCGGAGTATACACCTGTAAAACGTATATGTAAAGTACCAGGATGCAAAGGATATTCCAGATACTTGTGTGCAAAATGCAACGTTCATCTCTGCATTCCAAATGGCAGCAGAAATTGCTTTAGATTATACCATGAAAAGTGAGGTAAGTTATATATTTATTTCTATCTTTGAATTATTTTATATTATTTCTTTTTTTTTTTCAGGGATATATACAGATGCAGACCTACTCTTGGACTAGAAATTGGCAATGAATTTATATTTTTTTATAGTTTTAGTGACAATGAACTGATATTTTTTATAATTTTAGTGTTAGTTTAAGTTTCAAACAAAAATAATATTAATCCAATAAAAAAAATTTTTCTCGTATGTAATTTGAAAAACTAAAATTTATTTATTTATTGGAGGAAATGGTGTGGAGGGAGTATTAAAATGTTTTTATCTTTCCAACAAGTATATGTATTCCTATAGTCGTTTATATATAACATAAAATTAATACATTTGAATTGTTTATCTTTTTTTGCGTCTTTTTAAACAACAAATTTTAAAATTGAATTAAAAACTTATATATTTTAGTTTTGTTTTTTTTTTCCTTTAAATACATTCTATGTCATATGGCATGATGTTCAAAAACCACTTTTGCAAACAAAATGTTAAAAAATTACTTTTGATTATTCATAAAGTGGGCTTAAGTATATATAAAATTAAAAAATTATATTTTTAAAATCAAAAACAACAAGTAAGAGTGCTATATTCGGCTGTGCCGAATCTTAAATACCCTTCACCTAAGCGTAATAAGAAATACAGAAACTACACTAGACTAGAATATCCTAATTCTGTGTTTTCTATTCAGTCTTAGTGCAAATTTTATTAATTTTTGATATATTGTTTGAAAGACAATTTTACGACCAACATAATTTATGTTAAATATTTTGAAATGTTGTCTAATTTTTACCATTTTAATTGATTTAATTACCAATTCTTACCATAATTTACAGAGTTTGTCTGATACTATGTTTCCACGACGACTTGAATCACCTGCTTCGCCTTCTGAAACATGTTTATGAATCATGCTGTTTACATGAATAATAAACTTGATTCGATTTGACAGTTGTCTTTAATAAGCAAACAGAATAAAAAAAACAGAGTTTACAATTTGTGGAAAATAATTTTTTTTAATGGACAAACAAAAGTGAGTGGAAATTAGTTAGCTTATTTGAAAAAAAAAACTTACATTCGTACGTATTTACTTTCTTTACTTCCAGCAACAAGAAAATAATTTGCTTTGTTTACAATAATATTAAATTTTTACAGCTAGTGCAGATAAACTTGCGATAAAAATTAGAGAAGAGTGCAATTATTCGTGCTTCGCAAGTAGATTCAATATGAATCTACTTGGTTCGCTCTTAAAATTTTGTATGGTGAAGCAAGTTGTTTCGCACATGATTGGGGTGTGAAGCATGAATAGAGAGCGAAGCATGTACCGTGGAAACATAGTATGATGTTCATAATAATCTTGAGTGTAATTTAACAAACAGAGTATAAACAAGTAAGAGTGCTATATTCGGCTGTGCCGAATCTTAAATACCCTCCACCTAAACGTAATAAGAAATACAAAAACTACACTGGTTATAGGACTAGAATATCCTTATTCTGTGTTTTCTATTCATCAGTCTTAGTGCAAATTTTATTATTATTTTATATTTTGTTTGAAAGACAATTTTACGACCAACATAATTTATGTAAAATATTTTGAAATTTTGTCTAATTTTCACCATTTTTAATTGATTTAATTACAAATTCTTACCATAGTCTACAGAGTTTGTCTGATGTTCATAATAATCTTGAGTGTAATTTAACAAACAGGGTACTTCAAAATTAATGACTACGAGTTCTACGATACTAAAGACCCCCGCGGAAGAGCTTGTGGAGGTTCGGCAATTCTTATAAAGAACAGAATAAAGCATTATCTAATGAATAACATAAGTGAGGATTACCTCCAAGCAACAAACATTTGCATTGAATTCTGTCAATACAAATTTGTTTTATCATCGATTTATTCTCCGCCTCGATTTTCAATAAAAGAACACCAATACCATAACTTCTTTAAATCCCTTGGAGCTAGATTTTTAGTTGCTGGTGACTTTAACGCCAAACACACATTTTGGGGTTCACGTCTGGTAACCCCAAAGGGTCGCGTACTCTTCAACACCATTGCTAAAATGGGCTTAGATGTACTCTCAAATGGACATCCCACCTATTGGCCAACGGACCGACGGAAGATTCCCGATGTTATTGACTTTGGGGTAGTGAAAAATATCCCTGTAGAATGGATGTAAGTGGATCCCTTACTGGACTTGTCCTCAGATCACTCTCCTACTATCATTTCAATGCATTTCCCTCAAGTGTGTGGTTCTCCATTTATGAACATGACTAAGACCCGAGTAAGTTGGATAAAATACAAAAAGTATTTAAGTTCTCATTGACCGGAAAATGTTGTGTTGAGAACTACCGACGATATTGATGAGTCGATTGGCAACTTTACCGAGGACCTTCGACGAGCTGTGCATCACGCTTCCACTTATCACGTTGAATGTAGAAATAGGACAAACAGAACTTATTTCTCTGAACTCGAACATCTCCTATCAGAAAAAAGAAGAATGAGAAGAGAGTGGCAAATTCACAGGTCTCCTGAACTGAAAGCTAGGCTACGGGAATGCAGAGATATACTAAGACATTTCTTAGAAACCCAAAGAACGGCCTCACTTAGATCTTACTTGGAAGGTCTTGATAGTACCCCACAATCTGACTACTCGTTATGGAGGGCGGAAAGAGGTTTAAAAAGACCAGTAAGAGGAAAACCTCCTTTGCGAAATCCGACTGGTGACTGGGCTAGAAATGATTCCGAGAAAGGGACATTATTTGTTAACCATTTGAGAAATGTGCTTACTATAAACACCTCAAATAATAACGTATCTGATTTGCCACCACTTGTTATAAGGCCTAATGTACCTCTAAGACTAAACTTTCGTGATGTCCAAAACGCTATTGGTACTCTGAACCTTAGAAAGGCTCCAGGTATGGATAAAATCAGCAATAAAATGCTTGTGGAGTTACCTCGTGTAGCAAGAAGAATTATCCTCTTTATCTTCAACGCTATTTTACGCCTAGAATACTATCCTGCAGATTGGAAGGTGTCTATGATCACTATGATTCCTAAGCCAGGGAAGGACCACAACAAAGTGGAGTCATATAGGCCAATTAGTCTACTGCCGACAATTTCAAAACTGTTTGAAAAATTGTTAATGACTAAGTTGACTCCAATTCTGAATGACACTGAATGTATTCCTAATCATCAATTCGGCTTCAGGGCTAAACACAGCACCATCGAGCAAACGCACAGATTGGTAAATGTGATAAGAGGGTCGTTTGAAGACAAAAAATACTGCTCCGCCCTTTTCATTGATGTGTCGCAAGCGTTCGACAAAGTTTGGCATGACGGTTTAAAGCACAAAATAAAATTAACTCTGCCTGCTAACACCCATAAACTCATGGAAAGTTATTTATACGGTCGCAAATTTAAAATCAAAGAAGGTGATTTTTTAAGTACCGCTCAGCCAATTGAATCAGGTGTGCCACAGGGTAGCATACTGGGTCCTACTTTATATTTGATATATGCCTCCGACATGCCGTCAGACCCCAAAATCCATACGTCAACTTTTGCAGACGATACAGCCTTTATCAGCGTCCATCAGGACCACCAAGTTGCATCACAGAATTTGCAGAATTATGTTTATAAACTAGAGAATTGGCTAGAGCTTTGGAAAATCAGGGTTAACGAACAGAAATGTATTCATATAACTTTCACATTGCGAAAAGATACCTGCTCGTTCATCAGAATAAATAATCAAATTATCCCGCAACACAATGAAGTCAAATACCTCGGCATTCACCTCGACCGCCGTTTAACTTGGAAGTCTCATATTGAAGCGAAACTTACACAAATGAGATTAAAAGCAGTGCAACTTAATTGGCTAATCGGCAGAAACTCTACATTGAAATTGGATTGCAAACTTTTGTTGTACAATGCAATACTAAAGCCAATCTGGTGCTATGGAATTCAATTATGGGGTACTGCCTCAGCATCCAACATTGAAAAAATTCAAAGGGGTCAAAATAAAATTCTACGTATAATTACTGCAGCACCATGGTATGTTAAAAATTCTCGAATCCACAAAGATCTAGGCGTGCCATTAGTAAAAGTCGAATTTACAAAATATGTGTCAAAGTATGTCAGCAAACTTGAACACCATCCAAACCCACTTGCACGAGACATCCTTAACTTTAGTGGCCACAATCGGTTGAGAAGGAGGGATACCCTTGCTTTAACTCAAGCGCAAAACAGATGACTGGATTAGTTGATGTGAAATTTTTTAGTATCATAAAAATTTTTGTCTAGCACTGGCTGGGCATATTATTTTCTTTTTAGTATTAAGATTTGAATACTTATTGTTATTTCATATATGAAGATTCAATAAATAATTAAAAGCAAAAAAAAAAAAAATGGATTTATTAGCATTCCGGAATGACGTAACTGACGGATTGCTGGCATTGTCAGCAGTTCAAAGTCTCTCTCGAAAACGAGGAAGACCCAAGCAATCTGAGGACTTAGACCTTTCTAACACTCCATCAACTTCGAAACCAAAACTTTCATATGAAAGGACTCCTTCAGGTTCAATTCGTTTCGATGGTATTGAACATTGGCCGGAGTATACACCTGTAAAACGTATATGTAAAGTACCAGGATGCAAAGGATATTCCAGATACTTGTGTGCAAAATGCAACGTTCATCTCTGCATTCCAAATGGCAGCAGAAATTGCTTTAGATTATACCATGAAAAGTGAGGTAAGTTATATATTTATTTCTATCTTTGAATTATTTTATATTATTTCTTTTTTTTTTCAGGGATATATACAGATGCAGACCTACTCTTGGACTAGAAATTGGCAATGAATTTATATTTTTTTATAGTTTTAGTGACAATGAACTGATATTTTTTATAATTTTAGTGTTAGTTTAAGTTTCAAACAAAAATAATATTAATCCAATAAAAAAAATTTTTCTCGTATGTAATTTGAAAAACTAAAATTTATTTATTTATTGGAGGAAATGGTGTGGAGGGAGTATTAAAATGTTTTTATCTTTCCAACAAGTATATGTATTCCTATAGTCGTTTATATATAACATAAAATTAATACATTTGAATTGTTTATCTTTTTTTGCGTCTTTTTAAACAACAAATTTTAAAATTGAATTAAAAACTTATATATTTTAGTTTTGTTTTTTTTTCCTTTAAATACATTCTATGTCATATGGCATGATGTTCAAAAACCACTTTTGCAAACAAAATGTTAAAAAATTACTTTTGATTATTCATAAAGTGGGCTTAAGTATATATAAAATTAAAAAATTATATTTTTAAAATCAAAAACAACAAGTAAGAGTGCTATATTCGGCTGTGCCGAATCTTAAATACCCTTCACCTAAGCGTAATAAGAAATACAGAAACTACACTAGACTAGAATATCCTAATTCTGTGTTTTCTATTCAGTCTTAGTGCAAATTTTATTAATTTTTGATATATTGTTTGAAAGACAATTTTACGACCAACATAATTTATGTTAAATATTTTGAAATGTTGTCTAATTTTTACCATTTTAATTGATTTAATTACCAATTCTTACCATAATTTACAGAGTTTGTCTGATACTATGTTTCCACGACGACTTGAATCACCTGCTTCGCCTTCTGAAACATGTTTATGAATCATGCTGTTTACATGAATAATAAACTTGATTCGATTTGACAGTTGTCTTTAATAAGCAAACAGAATAAAAACAAGTAAGAGTGCTATATTCGGCTGTGCCGAATCTTAAATACCCTTCACCTAAGCGTAATAAGAAATACAGAAACTACACTAGACTAGAATATCCTAATTCTGTTTTCTATTCAGTCTTAGTGCAAATTTTATTAGTATTTGATATATTGTTTGAAAGACAATTTTACGACCAACATAATTTATGTTAAATATTTTGAAATGTTGTCTAATTTTTACCATTTTAATTGATTTAATTATCAATTCTTACCATAATTTACAGAGTCTGTCTGATGTTCCTAATAATCTTCAGTGTAATTTAACAAACAGAGTATAAACAAGTAAGAGTGCTATATTCGGCTGTGCCGAATCTTAAATACCCTTCACCTAAGCGTAATAAGAAATACAGAAACTACACTAGACTAGAATATCCTAATTCTGTTTTCTATTCAGTCTTAGTGCAAATTTTATTAGTATTTGATATATTGTTTGAAAGACAATTTTACGACCAACATAATTTATGTTAAATATTTTGAAATGTTGTCTAATTTTTACCATTTTAATTGATTTAATTATCAATTCTTACCATAATTTACAGAGTCTGTCTGATGTTCCTAATAATCTTCAGTGTAATTTAACAAACAGAGTATAAAAAAGGGGTACAATTCGGTTTTAGTGATTTTGCTCAAAAAAAAAAAAAAAAACAAAATGAAATAGGGCTTTTGGAGGAGATACCAGCAAAAAAAAAATTTGTTGGCGGTCACGCCTATTTTCGAGGGGGCGGGCCCGTAAAGTTGAAAATATATAGGCCTATATCTCGGGAACTACTGGGTGCTTGATAATTTGTAATACACTAAATAAAAGGTATTAAAAATACCTTTCCAACGATATATATCATGATTATAAAATGTGGACCGAATATGGGTTAAATCCGAAAATAATATTTTTTGACCCGAATTTATTTGTTTTTTGGAAATGGTTCTATATGGCAGCTATGAAAAATTATGGGCCGATCTTCTTAAATTTTGGAACAGTTATTTTCATGCATATGAGGATATTTCACCTCGAATTTCAACATAATAACGGAGATTTATGAGTATTAAAGTGATTTTCGGAAGAGGGCTTTATATGGGGCATACGGGTAAAAATAGACCAAAATTCACAAAATTTTGTGGAATGATTTTTGTATATATTTAAATGATCTGTGCAAAGTTTTGAGTCGGTACCGATATTTATACAATATATATAGGGAAAAATGTCTTTTTCAAATGTGGTCCTTGTATGGGAGCTATGACCAATTTTGGGCCGACCACCATAAAATTTAGTACAACAATTTATTTGCCTATAAGGAGTATTTATATCAAATTTTAGCCGTTTAACATTATTTATATCTGTTTTATACGTATTTAAGTGAATTTTAGAAGTGGACTTTATATGGGGTCTATGGTCAAACATGGACCGAACTAAAAAAAATTTCGTTTTGCGATTTCTTTTTGCATAAAACTTATTTTTGCTGAATTTTGTCTTGATATTCCAATTTTATAGGCATTTATGTATAATTGAGCAATATTTCGGGAAGATTTTTGTATGGGGGCTATGACCAATTTTGGGCCGACCACCATAAAATTTAGTACAACAATTTATTTGCCTATAAGGAGTATTTATGTCAAATTTTAGCCGTTTAACATTATTTATATATGTTTTATACGTATTTAAGTGAATTTTGGAAGTGGACTTTATATGGGGTCTATGGTCAAACATGGACCGAATTAAAAAAAAATTTCGTTTTGAGATTTCTTTTTGTATGAAACTTATTTTTGCTGAATTTTGTCTTGATATTCCAATTTTATAGGCATTTATTGATCATTAAGCCATATTTCGGGAATATATATATTTGTATGGGGGCTATGAGAAATCATGGACCGATTCTTACTATTTTCCGCACACTTTCTTCTTTTATAGTACAAACAACGTATACAAAATTTCATGGTATTATCTGCAATAGTTTTCAAAATATTGCAATAAAATGGACGAAAAATATCAAATTTTTATGGAGGTGGTCTCACATATTGGTTCATAACTCTGGTTGACCTGAACCGATTTTGCTGATTTTAAATAGCAAACTTCTCGAAAGCACTTCTGACAGAATTATTGAAGGTTTGGATCCCGAGTATATCTGGGGACTTCAAAAAACTGATTTCAACAGACAGACAGACAGACAGACAGACAGACAGACAGACAGACAGACAGACAGACGGACATGGCTTAATCGACTTCGCTATCTATAAGGATCCAGAATATATATACTTTATAGGGTCGGAAAATTTTTTTGTGGAAATTACACACGGAATGACAAACTTATATATACCCTTCTCACGATGGTGAAGGGTATAAAAAGGGGTACAATTCGGTTTTAGTGATTTTGCTCAAAAAAAAAAAAAAAAACAAAATGAAATAGGGCTTTTGGAGGAGATACCAGCAAAAAAAAAATTTGTTGGCGGTCACGCCTATTTTCGAGGGGGCGGGCCCGTAAAGTTGAAAATATATAGGCCTATATCTCGGGAACTACTGGGTGCTTGATAATTTGTAATACACTAAATAAAAGGTATTAAAAATACCTTTCCAACGATATATATCATGATTATAAAATGTGGACCGAATATGGGTTAAATCCGAAAATAATATTTTTTGACCCGAATTTATTTGTTTTTTGGAAATGGTTCTATATGGCAGCTATGAAAAATTATGGGCCGATCTTCTTAAATTTTGGAACAGTTATTTTCATGCATATGAGGATATTTCACCTCGAATTTCAACATAATAACGGTATATTTAAGATATATATTAGTATTAACGTGGATTTCGGTAGTGGACCTTATGTGGGGGACATAGTCAAATATGGACCGATATTCTCAAAATCCAGCAGTTTGATTTAGGCATGTATGTAAATGATCCGTGTAAAATTTTGGATTGGTACCCTTATTTATAAGAGATTTATGAGTATTAAAGTGATTTTCGGAAGAGGGCTTTATATGGGGCATACGGGTAAAAATAGACCAAAATTCACAAAATTTTGTGGAATGATTTTTGTATATATTTAAATGATCTGTGCAAAGTTTTGAGTCGGTACCGATATTTATACAATATATATAGGGAAAAATGTCTTTTTCAAATGTGGTCCTTGTATGGGAGCTATGACCAATTTTGGGCCGACCACCATAAAATTTAGTACAACAATTTATTTGCCTATAAGGAGTATTTATATCAAATTTTAGCCGTTTAACATTATTTATATCTGTTTTATACGTATTTAAGTGAATTTTAGAAGTGGACTTTATATGGGGTCTATGGTCAAACATGGACCGAACTAAAAAAAATTTCGTTTTGCGATTTCTTTTTGCATAAAACTTATTTTTGCTGAATTTTGTCTTGATATTCCAATTTTATAGGCATTTATGTATAATTGAGCAATATTTCGGGAAGATTTTTGTATGGGGGCTATGACCAATTTTGGGCCGACCACCATAAAATTTAGTACAACAATTTATTTGCCTATAAGGAGTATTTATGTCAAATTTTAGCCGTTTAACATTATTTATATATGTTTTATACGTATTTAAGTGAATTTTGGAAGTGGACTTTATATGGGGTCTATGGTCAAACATGGACCGAATTAAAAAAAAATTTCGTTTTGAGATTTCTTTTTGTATGAAACTTATTTTTGCTGAATTTTGTCTTGATATTCCAATTTTATAGGCATTTATTGATCATTAAGCCATATTTCGGGAATATATATATTTGTATGGGGGCTATGAGAAATCATGGACCGATTCTTACTATTTTCCGCACACTTTCTTCTTTTATAGTACAAACAACGTATACAAAATTTCATGGTATTATCTGCAATAGTTTTCAAAATATTGCAATAAAATGGACGAAAAATATCAAATTTTTATGGAGGTGGTCTCACATATTGGTTCATAACTCTGGTTGACCTGAACCGATTTTGCTGATTTTAAATAGCAAACTTCTCGAAAGCACTTCTGACAGAATTATTGAAGGTTTGGATCCCGAGTATATCTGGGGACTTCAAAAAACTGATTTCAACAGACAGACAGACAGACAGACAGACAGACAGACAGACAGACAGACAGACAGACAGACAGACAGACAGACGGACATGGCTTAATCGACTTCGCTATCTATAAGGATCCAGAATATATATACTTTATAGGGTCGGAAAATTTTTTTGTGGAAATTACACACGGAATGACAAACTTATATATACCCTTCTCACGATGGTGAAGGGTATAAAAACAGAGTTTACAATTTGTGGAAAATAATTTTTTTTAATGGACAAACAAAAGTGAGTGGAAATTAGTTAGCTTATTTGAAAAAAAAAACTTACATTCGTACGTATTTACTTTCTTTACTTCCAGCAACAAGAAAATAATTTGCTTTGTTTACAATAATATTAAATTTTTACAGCTAGTGCAGATAAACTTGCGATAAAAATTAGAGAAGAGTGCAATTATTCGTGCTTCGCAAGTAGATTCATATTGAATCTACTTGGTTCGCTCTTAAAATTTTGTATGGTGAAGCAAGTTGTTTCGCACATGATTGGGGTGTGAAGCATGAATAGAGAGCGAAGCATGTACCGTGGAAACATAGTATGATGTTCATAATAATCTTGAGTGTAATTTAACAAACAGAGTATAAACAAGTAAGAGTGCTATATTCGGCTGTGCCGAATCTTAAATACCCTCCACCTAAACGTAATAAGAAATACAAAAACTACACTGGTTATAGGACTAGAATATCCTTATTCTGTGTTTTCTATTCATCAGTCTTAGTGCAAATTTTATTATTATTTTATATTTTGTTTGAAAGACAATTTTACGACCAACATAATTTATGTAAAATATTTTGAAATTTTGTCTAATTTTCACCATTTTTAATTGATTTAATTACAAATTCTTACCATAGTTTACAGAGTTTGTCTGATGTTCATAATAATCTTGAGTGTAATTTAACAAACAGGGTACTTCAAAATTAATGGCTACGAGTTCTACGATACTAAAGACCCCCGCGGAAGAGCTTGTGGAGGTTCGGCAATTCTTATAAAGAACAGAATAAAGCATTATCTAATGAATAACATAAGTGAGGATTACCTCCAAGCAACAAACATTTGCATTGAATTCTGTCAATACAAATTTGTTTTATCATCGATTTATTCTCCGCCTCGATTTTCAATAAAAGAACACCAATACCATAACTTCTTTAAATCCCTTGGAGCTAGATTTTTAGTTGCTGGTGACTTTAACGCCAAACACACATTTTGGGGTTCACGTCTGGTAACCCCAAAGGGTCGCGTACTCTTCAACACCATTGCTAAAATGGGCTTAGATGTACTCTCAAATGGACATCCCACCTATTGGCCAACGGACCGACGGAAGATTCCCGATGTTATTGACTTTGGGGTAGTGAAAAATATCCCTGTAGAATGGATGTAAGTGGATCCCTTACTGGACTTGTCCTCAGATCACTCTCCTACTATCATTTCAATGCATTTCCCTCAAGTGTGTGGTTCTCCATTTATGAACATGACTAAGACCCGAGTAAGTTGGATAAAATACAAAAAGTATTTAAGTTCTCATTGCACGGAAAATGTTGTGTTGAGAACTACCGACGATATTGATGAGTCGATTGGCAACTTTACCGAGGACCTTCGACGAGCTGTGCATCACGCTTCCACTTATCACGTTGAATGTAGAAATAGGACAAACAGAACTTATTTCTCTGAACTCGAACATCTCCTATCAGAAAAAAGAAGAATGAGAAGAGAGTGGCAAATTCACAGGTCTCCTGAACTGAAAGCTAGGCTACGGGAATGCAGAGATATACTAAGACATTTCTTAGAAACCCAAAGAACGGCCTCACTTAGATCTTACTTGGAAGGTCTTGATAGTACCCCACAATCTGACTACTCGTTATGGAGGGCGGCAAGAGGTTTAAAAAGACCAGTAAGAGGAAAACCTCCTTTGCGAAATCCGACTGGTGACTGGGCTAGAAATGATTCCGAGAAAGGGACATTATTTGTTAACCATTTGAGAAATGTGCTTACTATAAACAACTCAAATAATAACGTATCTGATTTGCCACCACTTGTTATAAGGCCTAATGTACCTCTAAGACTAAACTTTCGTGATGTCCAAAACGCTATTGGTACTCTGAACCTTAGAAAGGCTCCAGGTATGGATAAAATCAGCAATAAAATGCTTGTGGAGTTACCTCGTGTAGCAAGAAGAATTATCCTCTTTATCTTCAACGCTATTTTACGCCTAGAATACTATCCTGCA
The DNA here is from genome assembly GCA_916048285.2 of Bellardia pandia. Classification (NCBI taxonomy): domain Eukaryota; kingdom Metazoa; phylum Arthropoda; class Insecta; order Diptera; family Calliphoridae; genus Bellardia; species Bellardia pandia. The sequence continues at coordinate 115,114 of CAJZHU020000023.1, forward strand.
GATTGGAAGGTGTCTATGATCACTATGATTCCTAAGCCAGGGAAGGACCACAACAAAGTGGAGTCATATAGGCCAATTAGTCTACTGCCGACAATTTCAAAACTGTTTGAAAAATTGTTAATGACTAAGTTGACTCCAATTCTGAATGACACTGAATGTATTCCTAATCATCAATTCGGCTTCAGGGCTAAACACAGCACCATCGAGCAAACGCACAGATTGGTAAATGTGATAAGAGGGTCGTTTGAAGACAAAAAATACTGCTCCGCCCTTTTCATTGATGTGTCGCAAGCGTTCGACAAAGTTTGGCATGACGGTTTAAAGCACAAAATAAAATTAACTCTGCCTGCTAACACCCATAAACTCATGGAAAGTTATTTATACGGTCGCAAATTTAAAATCAAAGAAGGTGATTTTTTAAGTACCGCACAGCCAATTGAATCAGGTGTGCCACAGGGTAGCATACTGGGTCCTACTTTATATTTGATATATGCCTCCGACATGCCGTCAGACCCCAAAATCCATACGTCAACTTTTGCAGACGATACAGCCTTTATCAGCGTCCATCAGGACCACCAAGTTGCATCACAGAATTTGCAGAATTATGTTTATAAACTAGAGAATTGGCTAGAGCTTTGGAAAATCAGGGTTAACGAACAGAAATGTATTCATATAACTTTCACATTGCGAAAAGATACCTGCTCGTTCATCAGAATAAATAATCAAATTATCCCGCAACACAATGAAGTCAAATACCTCGGCATTCACCTCGACCGCCGTTTAACTTGGAAGTCTCATATTGAAGCGAAACTTACACAAATGAGATTAAAAGCAGTGCAACTTAATTGGCTAATCGGCAGAAACTCTACATTGAAATTGGATTGCAAACTTTTGTTGTACAATGCAATACTAAAGCCAATCTGGTGCTATGGAATTCAATTATGGGGTACTGCCTCAGCATCCAACATTGAAAAAATTCAAAGGGGTCAAAATAAAATTCTACGTATAATTACTGCAGCACCATGGTATGTTAAAAATTCTCGAATCCACAAAGATCTAGGCGTGCCATTAGTAAAAGTCGAATTTACAAAATATGTGTCAAAGTATGTCAGCAAACTTGAACACCATCCAAACCCACTTGCACGAGACATCCTTAACTTTAGTGGCCACAATCGGTTGAGAAGGAGGGATACCCTTGCTTTAACTCAAGCGCAAAACAGATGACTGGATTAGTTGATGTGAAATTTTTTAGTATCATAAAAATTTTTGTCTAGCACTGGCTGGGCATATTATTTTCTTTTTAGTATTAAGATTTGAATACTTATTGTTATTTCATATATGAAGATTCAATAAATAATTAAAAGCAAAAAAAAAAAAAAAATGGATTTATTAGCATTCCGGAATGACGTAACTGACGGATTGCTGGCATTGTCAGCAGTTCAAAGTCTCTCTCGAAAACGAGGAAGACCCAAGCAATCTGAGGACTTAGACCTTTCTAACACTCCATCAACTTCGAAACCAAAACTTTCATATGAAAGGACTCCTTCAGGTTCAATTCGTTTCGATGGTATTGAACATTGGCCGGAGTATACACCTGTAAAACGTATATGTAAAGTACCAGGATGCAAAAGATATTCCAGATACTTGTGTGCAAAATGCAACGTTCATCTCTGCATTCCAAATGGCAGCAGAAATTGCTTTAGATTATACCATGAAAAGTGAGGTAAGTTATATATTTATTTCTATCTTTGAATTATTTTATATTATTTCTTTTTTTTTTTCAGGGATATATACAGATGCAGACCTACTCTTGGACTAGAAATTGGCAATGAATTTATATTTTTTTATAGTTTTAGTGACAATGAACTGATATTTTTTATAATTTTAGTGTTAGTTTAAGTTTCAAACAAAAATAATATTAATCCAATAAAAAAAATTTTTCTCGTATGTAATTTGAAAAACTAAAATTTATTTATTTATTGGAGGAAATGGTGTGGAGGGAGTATTAAAATGTTTTTATCTTTCCAACAAGTATATGTATTCCTATAGTCGTTTATATATAACATAAAATTAATACATTTGAATTGTTTATCTTTTTTTGCGTCTTTTTAAACAACAAATTTTAAAATTGAATTAAAAACTTATATATTTTAGTTTTGTTTTTTTTTCCTTTAAATACATTCTATGTCATATGGCATGATGTTCAAAAACCACTTTTGCAAACAAAATGTTAAAAAATTACTTTTGATTATTCATAAAGTGGGCTTAAGTATATATAAAATTAAAAAATTATATTTTTAAAATCAAAAACAACAAGTAAGAGTGCTATATTCGGCTGTGCCGAATCTTAAATACCCTTCACCTAAGCGTAATAAGAAATACAGAAACTACACTAGACTAGAATATCCTAATTCTGTGTTTTCTATTCAGTCTTAGTGCAAATTTTATTAATTTTTGATATATTGTTTGAAAGACAATTTTACGACCAACATAATTTATGTTAAATATTTTGAAATGTTGTCTAATTTTTACCATTTTAATTGATTTAATTACCAATTCTTACCATAATTTACAGAGTTTGTCTGATACTATGTTTCCACGACGACTTGAATCACCTGCTTCGCCTTCTGAAACATGTTTATGAATCATGCTGTTTACATGAATAATAAACTTGATTCGATTTGACAGTTGTCTTTAATAAGCAAACAGAATAAAAAAAACAGAGTTTACAATTTGTGGAAAATAATTTTTTTTAATGGACAAACAAAAGTGAGTGGAAATTAGTTAGCTTATTTGAAAAAAAAAACTTACATTCGTACGTATTTACTTTCTTTACTTCCAGCAACAAGAAAATAATTTGCTTTGTTTACAATAATATTAAATTTTTACAGCTAGTGCAGATAAACTTGCGATAAAAATTAGAGAAGAGTGCAATTATTCGTGCTTCGCAAGTAGATTCAATATGAATCTACTTGGTTCGCTCTTAAAATTTTGTATGGTGAAGCAAGTTGTTTCGCACATGATTGGGGTGTGAAGCATGAATAGAGAGCGAAGCATGTACCGTGGAAACATAGTATGATGTTCATAATAATCTTGAGTGTAATTTAACAAACAGAGTATAAACAAGTAAGAGTGCTATATTCGGCTGTGCCGAATCTTAAATACCCTCCACCTAAACGTAATAAGAAATACAAAAACTACACTGGTTATAGGACTAGAATATCCTTATTCTGTGTTTTCTATTCATCAGTCTTAGTGCAAATTTTATTATTATTTTATATTTTGTTTGAAAGACAATTTTACGACCAACATAATTTATGTAAAATATTTTGAAATTTTGTCTAATTTTCACCATTTTTAATTGATTTAATTACAAATTCTTACCATAGTTTACAGAGTTTGTCTGATGTTCATAATAATCTTGAGTGTAATTTAACAAACAGGGTACTTCAAAATTAATGGCTACGAGTTCTACGATACTAAAGACCCCCGCGGAAGAGCTTGTGGAGGTTCGGCAATTCTTATAAAGAACAGAATAAAGCATTATCTAATGAATAACATAAGTGAGGATTACCTCCAAGCAACAAACATTTGCATTGAATTCTGTCAATACAAATTTGTTTTATCATCGATTTATTCTCCGCCTCGATTTTCAATAAAAGAACACCAATACCATAACTTCTTTAAATCCCTTGGAGCTAGATTTTTAGTTGCTGGTGACTTTAACGCCAAACACACATTTTGGGGTTCACGTCTGGTAACCCCAAAGGGTCGCGTACTCTTCAACACCATTGCTAAAATGGGCTTAGATGTACTCTCAAATGGACATCCCACCTATTGGCCAACGGACCGACGGAAGATTCCCGATGTTATTGACTTTGGGGTAGTGAAAAATATCCCTGTAGAATGGATGTAAGTGGATCCCTTACTGGACTTGTCCTCAGATCACTCTCCTACTATCATTTCAATGCATTTCCCTCAAGTGTGTGGTTCTCCATTTATGAACATGACTAAGACCCGAGTAAGTTGGATAAAATACAAAAAGTATTTAAGTTCTCATTGCACGGAAAATGTTGTGTTGAGAACTACCGACGATATTGATGAGTCGATTGGCAACTTTACCGAGGACCTTCGACGAGCTGTGCATCACGCTTCCACTTATCACGTTGAATGTAGAAATAGGACAAACAGAACTTATTTCTCTGAACTCGAACATCTCCTATCAGAAAAAAGAAGAATGAGAAGAGAGTGGCAAATTCACAGGTCTCCTGAACTGAAAGCTAGGCTACGGGAATGCAGAGATATACTAAGACATTTCTTAGAAACCCAAAGAACGGCCTCACTTAGATCTTACTTGGAAGGTCTTGATAGTACCCCACAATCTGACTACTCGTTATGGAGGGCGGCAAGAGGTTTAAAAAGACCAGTAAGAGGAAAACCTCCTTTGCGAAATCCGACTGGTGACTGGGCTAGAAATGATTCCGAGAAAGGGACATTATTTGTTAACCATTTGAGAAATGTGCTTACTATAAACAACTCAAATAATAACGTATCTGATTTGCCACCACTTGTTATAAGGCCTAATGTACCTCTAAGACTAAACTTTCGTGATGTCCAAAACGCTATTGGTACTCTGAACCTTAGAAAGGCTCCAGGTATGGATAAAATCAGCAATAAAATGCTTGTGGAGTTACCTCGTGTAGCAAGAAGAATTATCCTCTTTATCTTCAACGCTATTTTACGCCTAGAATACTATCCTGCAGATTGGAAGGTGTCTATGATCACTATGATTCCTAAGCCAGGGAAGGACCACAACAAAGTGGAGTCATATAGGCCAATTAGTCTACTGCCGACAATTTCAAAACTGTTTGAAAAATTGTTAATGACTAAGTTGACTCCAATTCTGAATGACACTGAATGTATTCCTAATCATCAATTCGGCTTCAGGGCTAAACACAGCACCATCGAGCAAACGCACAGATTGGTAAATGTGATAAGAGGGTCGTTTGAAGACAAAAAATACTGCTCCGCCCTTTTCATTGATGTGTCGCAAGCGTTCGACAAAGTTTGGCATGACGGTTTAAAGCACAAAATAAAATTAACTCTGCCTGCTAACACCCATAAACTCATGGAAAGTTATTTATACGGTCGCAAATTTAAAATCAAAGAAGGTGATTTTTTAAGTACCGCTCAGCCAATTGAATCAGGTGTGCCACAGGGTAGCATACTGGGTCCTACTTTATATTTGATATATGCCTCCGACATGCCGTCAGACCCCAAAATCCATACGTCAACTTTTGCAGACGATACAGCCTTTATCAGCGTCCATCAGGACCACCAAGTTGCATCACAGAATTTGCAGAATTATGTTTATAAACTAGAGAATTGGCTAGAGCTTTGGAAAATCAGGGTTAACGAACAGAAATGTATTCATATAACTTTCACATTGCGAAAAGATACCTGCTCGTTCATCAGAATAAATAATCAAATTATCCCGCAACACAATGAAGTCAAATACCTCGGCATTCACCTCGACCGCCGTTTAACTTGGAAGTCTCATATTGAAGCGAAACTTACACAAATGAGATTAAAAGCAGTGCAACTTAATTGGCTAATCGGCAGAAACTCTACATTGAAATTGGATTGCAAACTTTTGTTGTACAATGCAATACTAAAGCCAATCTGGTGCTATGGAATTCAATTATGGGGTACTGCCTCAGCATCCAACATTGAAAAAATTCAAAGGGGTCAAAATAAAATTCTACGCATAATTACTGCAGCACCATGGTATGTTAAAAATTCTCGAATCCACAAAGATCTAGGCGTGCCATTAGTAAAAGTCGAATTTACAAAATATGTGTCAAAGTATGTCAGCAAACTTGAACACCATCCAAACCCACTTGCACGAGACATCCTTAACTTTAGTGGCCACAATCGGTTGAGAAGGAGGGATACCCTTGCTTTAACTCAAGCGCAAAACAGATGACTGGATTAGTTGATGTGAAATTTTTTAGTATCATAAAAATTTTTGTCTAGCACTGGCTGGGCATATTATTTTCTTTTTAGTATTAAGATTTGAATACTTATTGTTATTTCATATATGAAGATTCAATAAATAATTAAAAGCAAAAAAAAAAAAAAAATGGATTTATTAGCATTCCGGAATGACGTAACTGACGGATTGCTGGCATTGTCAGCAGTTCAAAGTCTCTCTCGAAAACGAGGAAGACCCAAGCAATCTGAGGACTTAGACCTTTCTAACACTCCATCAACTTCGAAACCAAAACTTTCATATGAAAGGACTCCTTCAGGTTCAATTCGTTTCGATGGTATTGAACATTGGCCGGAGTATACACCTGTAAAACGTATATGTAAAGTACCAGGATGCAAAGGATATTCCAGATACTTGTGTGCAAAATGCAACGTTCATCTCTGCATTCCAAATGGCAGCAGAAATTGCTTTAGATTATACCATGAAAAGTGAGGTAAGTTATATATTTATTTCTATCTTTGAATTATTTTATATTATTTCTTTTTTTTTTCAGGGATATATACAGATGCAGACCTACTCTTGGACTAGAAATTGGCAATGAATTTATATTTTTTTATAGTTTTAGTGACAATGAACTGATATTTTTTATAATTTTAGTGTTAGTTTAAGTTTCAAACAAAAATAATATTAATCCAATAAAAAAAATTTTTCTCGTATGTAATTTGAAAAACTAAAATTTATTTATTTATTGGAGGAAATGGTGTGGAGGGAGTATTAAAATGTTTTTATCTTTCCAACAAGTATATGTATTCCTATAGTCGTTTATATATAACATAAAATTAATACATTTGAATTGTTTATCTTTTTTTGCGTCTTTTTAAACAACAAATTTTAAAATTGAATTAAAAACTTATATATTTTAGTTTTGTTTTTTTTTCCTTTAAATACATTCTATGTCATATGGCATGATGTTCAAAAACCACTTTTGCAAACAAAATGTTAAAAAATTACTTTTGATTATTCATAAAGTGGGCTTAAGTATATATAAAATTAAAAAATTATATTTTTAAAATCAAAAACAACAAGTAAGAGTGCTATATTCGGCTGTGCCGAATCTTAAATACCCTTCACCTAAGCGTAATAAGAAATACAGAAACTACACTAGACTAGAATATCCTAATTCTGTGTTTTCTATTCAGTCTTAGTGCAAATTTTATTAATTTTTGATATATTGTTTGAAAGACAATTTTACGACCAACATAATTTATGTTAAATATTTTGAAATGTTGTCTAATTTTTACCATTTTAATTGATTTAATTACCAATTCTTACCATAATTTACAGAGTTTGTCTGATACTATGTTTCCACGACGACTTGAATCACCTGCTTCGCCTTCTGAAACATGTTTATGAATCATGCTGTTTACATGAATAATAAACTTGATTCGATTTGACAGTTGTCTTTAATAAGCAAACAGAATAAAAAAAACAGAGTTTACAATTTGTGGAAAATAATTTTTTTTAATGGACAAACAAAAGTGAGTGGAAATTAGTTAGCTTATTTGAAAAAAAAAACTTACATTCGTACGTATTTACTTTCTTTACTTCCAGCAACAAGAAAATAATTTGCTTTGTTTACAATAATATTAAATTTTTACAGCTAGTGCAGATAAACTTGCGATAAAAATTAGAGAAGAGTGCAATTATTCGTGCTTCGCAAGTAGATTCAATATGAATCTACTTGGTTCGCTCTTAAAATTTTGTATGGTGAAGCAAGTTGTTTCGCACATGATTGGGGTGTGAAGCATGAATAGAGAGCGAAGCATGTACCGTGGAAACATAGTATGATGTTCATAATAATCTTGAGTGTAATTTAACAAACAGAGTATAAACAAGTAAGAGTGCTATATTCGGCTGTGCCGAATCTTAAATACCCTCCACCTAAACGTAATAAGAAATACAAAAACTACACTGGTTATAGGACTAGAATATCCTTATTCTGTGTTTTCTATTCATCAGTCTTAGTGCAAATTTTATTATTATTTTATATTTTGTTTGAAAGACAATTTTACGACCAACATAATTTATGTAAAATATTTTGAAATTTTGTCTAATTTTCACCATTTTTAATTGATTTAATTACAAATTCTTACCATAGTTTACAAAGTTTGTCTGATGTTCATAATAATCTTGAGTGTAATTTAACAAACAGGGTACTTCAAAATTAATGGCTACGAGTTCTACGATACTAAAGACCCCCGCGGAAGAGCTTGTGGAGGTTCGGCAATTCTTATAAAGAACAGAATAAAGCATTATCTAATGAATAACATAAGTGAGGATTACCTCCAAGCAACAAACATTTGCATTGAATTCTGTCAATACAAATTTGTTTTATCATCGATTTATTCTCCGCCTCGATTTTCAATAAAAGAACACCAATACCATAACTTCTTTAAATCCCTTGGAGCTAGATTTTTAGTTGCTGGTGACTTTAACGCCAAACACACATTTTGGGGTTCACGTCTGGTAACCCCAAAGGGTCGCGTACTCTTCAACACCATTGCTAAAATGGGCTTAGATGTACTCTCAAATGGACATCCCACCTATTGGCCAACGGACCGACGGAAGATTCCCGATGTTATTGACTTTGGGGTAGTGAAAAATATCCCTGTAGAATGGATGTAAGTGGATCCCTTACTGGACTTGTCCTCAGATCACTCTCCTACTATCATTTCAATGCATTTCCCTCAAGTGTGTGGTTCTCCATTTATGAACATGACTAAGACCCGAGTAAGTTGGATAAAATACAAAAAGTATTTAAGTTCTCATTGCACGGAAAATGTTGTGTTGAGAACTACCGACGATATTGATGAGTCGATTGGCAACTTTACCGAGGACCTTCGACGAGCTGTGCATCACGCTTCCACTTATCACGTTGAATGTAGAAATAGGACAAACAGAACTTATTTCTCTGAACTCGAACATCTCCTATCAGAAAAAAGAAGAATGAGAAGAGAGTGGCAAATTCACAGGTCTCCTGAACTGAAAGCTAGGCTACGGGAATGCAGAGATATACTAAGACATTTCTTAGAAACCCAAAGAACGGCCTCACTTAGATCTTACTTGGAAGGTCTTGATAGTACCCCACAATCTGACTACTCGTTATGGAGGGCGGCAAGAGGTTTAAAAAGACCAGTAAGAGGAAAACCTCCTTTGCGAAATCCGACTGGTGACTGGGCTAGAAATGATTCCGAGAAAGGGACATTATTTGTTAACCATTTGAGAAATGTGTTTACTATAAACAACTCAAATAATAACGTATCTGATTTGCCACCACTTGTTATAAGGCCTAATGTACCTCTAAGACTAAACTTTCGTGATGTCCAAAACGCTATTGGTACTCTGAACCTTAGAAAGGCTCCAGGTATGGATAAAATCAGCAATAAAATGCTTGTGGAGTTACCTCGTGTAGCAAGAAGAATTATCCTCTTTATCTTCAACGCTATTTTACGCCTAGAATACTATCCTGCAGATTGGAAGGTGTCTATGATCACTATGATTCCTAAGCCAGGGAAGGACCACAACAAAGTGGAGTCATATAGGCCAATTAGTCTACTGCCGACAATTTCAAAACTGTTTGAAAAATTGTTAATGACTAAGTTGACTCCAATTCTGAATGACACTGAATGTATTCCTAATCATCAATTCGGCTTCAGGGCTAAACACAGCACCATCGAGCAAACGCACAGATTGGTAAATGTGATAAGAGGGTCGTTTGAAGACAAAAAATACTGCTCCGCCCTTTTCATTGATGTGTCGCAAGCGTTCGACAAAGTTTGGCATGACGGTTTAAAGCACAAAATAAAATTAACTCTGCCTGCTAACACCCATAAACTCATGGAAAGTTATTTATACGGTCGCAAATTTAAAATCAAAGAAGGTGATTTTTTAAGTACCGCTCAGCCAATTGAATCAGGTGTGCCACAGGGTAGCATACTGGGTCCTACTTTATATTTGATATATGCCTCCGACATGCCGTCAGACCCCAAAATCCATACGTCAACTTTTGCAGACGATACAGCCTTTATCAGCGTCCATCAGGACCACCAAGTTGCATCACAGAATTTGCAGAATTATGTTTATAAACTAGAGAATTGGCTAGAGCTTTGGAAAATCAGGGTTAACGAACAGAAATGTATTCATATAACTTTCACATTGCGAAAAGATACCTGCTCGTTCATCAGAATAAATAATCAAATTATCCCGCAACACAATGAAGTCAAATACCTCGGCATTCACCTCGACCGCCGTTTAACTTGGAAGTCTCATATTGAAGCGAAACTTACACAAATGAGATTAAAAGCAGTGCAACTTAATTGGCTAATCGGCAGAAACTCTACATTGAAATTGGATTGCAAACTTTTGTTGTACAATGCAATACTAAAGCCAATCTGGTGCTATGGAATTCAATTATGGGGTACTGCCTCAGCATCCAACATTGAAAAAATTCAAAGGGGTCAAAATAAAATTCTACGCATAATTACTGCAGCACCATGGTATGTTAAAAATTCTCGAATCCACAAAGATCTAGGCGTGCCATTAGTAAAAGTCGAATTTACAAAATATGTGTCAAAGTATGTCAGCAAACTTGAACACCATCCAAACCCACTTGCACGAGACATCCTTAACTTTAGTGGCCACAATCGGTTGAGAAGGAGGGATACCCTTGCTTTAACTCAAGCGCAAAACAGATGACTGGATTAGTTGATGTGAAATTTTTTAGTATCATAAAAATTTTTGTCTAGCACTGGCTGGGCATATTATTTTCTTTTTAGTATTAAGATTTGAATACTTATTGTTATTTCATATATGAAGATTCAATAAATAATTAAAAGCAAAAAAAAAAAAAAAATGGATTTATTAGCATTCCGGAATGACGTAACTGACGGATTGCTGGCATTGTCAGCAGTTCAAAGTCTCTCTCGAAAACGAGGAAGACCCAAGCAATCTGAGGACTTAGACCTTTCTAACACTCCATCAACTTCGAAACCAAAACTTTCATATGAAAGGACTCCTTCAGGTTCAATTCGTTTCGATGGTATTGAACATTGGCCGGAGTATACACCTGTAAAACGTATATGTAAAGTACCAGGATGCAAAGGATATTCCAGATACTTGTGTGCAAAATGCAACGTTCATCTCTGCATTCCAAATGGCAGCAGAAATTGCTTTAGATTATACCATGAAAAGTGAGGTAAGTTATATATTTATTTCTATCTTTGAATTATTTTATATTTCTTTTTTTTTCAGGGATATATACAGATGCAGACCTACTCTTGGACTAGAAATTGGCAATGAATTTATATTTTTTTATAGTTTTAGTGACAATGAACTGATATTTTTTATAATTTTAGTGTTAGTTTAAGTTTCAAACAAAAATAATATTAATCCAATAAAAAAAATTTTTCTCGTATGTAATTTGAAAAACTAAAATTTATTTATTTATTGGAGGAAATGGTGTGGAGGGAGTATTAAAATGTTTTTATCTTTCCAACAAGTATATGTACACTTAGGTCTGTTTTTATGCGGTTTATTTTTATGCGGATTTGAAGTTATGCGGTTTTAAAATCGACTTTTTTTGTATGTATTATTGTTTTCATTGAGTTTTCATAATTATTTTGTTGGCATCACTACTGCATAGCAATTTTCAAAAATTTAAAGAAAATGATGGAAATCCAAAAGTGATTGTGACGAAGACATTATAGCACCACTCAATGTTCAAACCGTTGCACAAATTCTTCAGACAGCTATTGAGTTACAAAATCAAATCCTTCTGAACGAACCAGATACTGAAAAAGCCTTAAAACTCAATAGATAAATTTGTAACCTTATGTCAGGATATCGCGAACAGCACAATCAGTTAAAAAAAAATACAACTCAAAAATTAATGACAAATTATTTTTAAAAAACAGATCAAAATATTCTAAATAAAGATTGTATGCATTATCAAATACTGATTTCGATAATATGTAATGTCTTACATTTAAGTATCAAATTTTAAATTCTATAAATGATTTTTTTTTTTTGTTTTTAGTTCGTACTTATTTATTTTTTAACTTTTATAACCCTGTTTAAGCAGATAAATGTAATAAAATTGACTTTTTATGTAATTTTCATAATAAATAAATGAATTGTTTTTGGTTATTTTTTTATCTTGTGACTTTTTTATGCGATTTTGGTCTAATTTTTACACCTAAATTTGAAGTTATGCGGTTTTTCAACTTTTTGGAACGAATCATCCATTTTGTGTGAAAATCAGCCTTTTTTTATGCGGATTTTCTTTATGCGGTTTTCTTTGGAACGCATCTACCGCATAAAAAAAGACCTAAGTGTATTCCTATAGTCGTTTATATATAACATAAAATTAATACATTTGAATTGTTTATCTTTTTTTGCGTCTTTTTAAACAACAAATTTTAAAATTGAATTAAAAACTTATATATTTTAGTTTTGTTTTTTTTTCCTTTAAATACATTCTATGTCATATGGCATGATGTTCAAAAACCACTTTTGCAAACAAAATGTTAAAAAATTACTTTTGATTATTCATAAAGTGGGCTTAAGTATATATAAAATTAAAAAATTATATTTTTAAAATCAAAAACAACAAGTAAGAGTGCTATATTCGGCTGTGCCGAATCTTAAATACCCTTCACCTAAGCGTAATAAGAAATACAGAAACTACACTAGACTAGAATATCCTAATTCTGTGTTTTCTATTCAGTCTTAGTGCAAATTTTATTAATTTTTGATATATTGTTTGAAAGACAATTTTACGACCAACATAATTTATGTTAAATATTTTGAAATGTTGTCTAATTTTTACCATTTTAATTGATTTAATTAGCAATTCTTACCATAATTTACAGAGTTTGTCTGATACTATGTTTCCACGACGACTTGAATCACCTGCTTCGCCTTCTGAAACATGTTTATGAATCATGCTGTTTACATGAATAATAAACTTGATTCGATTTGACAGTTGTCTTTAATAAGCAAACAGAATAAAAAAAACAGAGTTTACAATTTGTGGAAAATAATTTTTTTTAATGGACAAACAAAAGTGAGTGGAAATTAGTTAGCTTATTTGAAAAAAAAAAACTTACATTCGTACGTATTTACTTTCTTTACTTCCAGCAACAAGAAAATAATTTGCTTTGTTTACAATAATATTAAATTTTTACAGCTAGTGCAGATAAACTTGCGATAAAAATTAGAGAAGAGTGCAATTATTCGTGCTTCGCAAGTAGATTCAATATGAATCTACTTGGTTCGCTCTTAAAATTTTGTATGGTGAAGCAAGTTGTTTCGCACATGATTGGGGTGTGAAGCATGAATAGAGAGCGAAGCATGTACCGTGGAAACATAGTATGATGTTCATAATAATCTTGAGTGTAATTTAACAAACAGAGTATAAACAAGTAAGAGTGCTATATTCGGCTGTGCCGAATCTTAAATACCCTCCACCTAAACGTAATAAGAAATACAAAAACTACACTGGTTATAGGACTAGAATATCCTTATTCTGTGTTTTCTATTCATCAGTCTTAGTGCAAATTTTATTATTATTTTATATTTTGTTTGAAAGACAATTTTACGACCAACATAATTTATGTAAAATATTTTGAAATTTTGTCTAATTTTCACCATTTTTAATTGATTTAATTACAAATTCTTACCATAGTTTACAGAGTTTGTCTGATGTTCATAATAATCTTGAGTGTAATTTAACAAACAGGGTACTTCAAAATTAATGGCTACGAGTTCTACGATACTAAAGACCCCCGCGGAAGAGCTTGTGGAGGTTCGGCAATTCTTATAAAGAACAGAATAAAGCATTATCTAATGAATAACATAAGTGAGGATTACCTCCAAGCAACAAACATTTGCATTGAATTCTGTCAATACAAATTTGTTTTATCATCGATTTATTCTCCGCCTCGATTTTCAATAAAAGAACACCAATACCATAACTTCTTTAAATCCCTTGGAGCTAGATTTTTAGTTGCTGGTGACTTTAACGCCAAACACACATTTTGGGGTTCACGTCTGGTAACCCCAAAGGGTCGCGTACTCTTCAACACCATTGCTAAAATGGGCTTAGATGTACTCTCAAATGGACATCCCACCTATTGGCCAACGGACCGACGGAAGATTCCCGATGTTATTGACTTTGGGGTAGTGAAAAATATCCCTGTAGAATGGATGTAAGTGGATCCCTTACTGGACTTGTCCTCAGATCACTCTCCTACTATCATTTCAATGCATTTCCCTCAAGTGTGTGGTTCTCCATTTATGAACATGACTAAGACCCGAGTAAGTTGGATAAAATACAAAAAGTATTTAAGTTCTCATTGCACGGAAAATGTTGTGTTGAGAACTACCGACGATATTGATGAGTCGATTGGCAACTTTACCGAGGACCTTCGACGAGCTGTGCATCACGCTTCCACTTATCACGTTGAATGTAGAAATAGGACAAACAGAACTTATTTCTCTGAACTCGAACATCTCCTATCAGAAAAAAGAAGAATGAGAAGAGAGTGGCAAATTCACAGGTCTCCTGAACTGAAAGCTAGGCTACGGGAATGCAGAGATATACTAAGACATTTCTTAGAAACCCAAAGAACGGCCTCACTTAGATCTTACTTGGAAGGTCTTGATAGTACCCCACAATCTGACTACTCGTTATGGAGGGCGGCAAGAGGTTTAAAAAGACCAGTAAGAGGAAAACCTCCTTTGCGAAATCCGACTGGTGACTGGGCTAGAAATGATTCCGAGAAAGGGACATTATTTGTTAACCATTTGAGAAATGTGCTTACTATAAACAACTCAAATAATAACGTATCTGATTTGCCACCACTTGTTATAAGGCCTAATGTACCTCTAAAGGCCTCGTTATGCGAACGTTGTTTTAAGAAAAACGCAACGTAATGTAACGTACGTACGTATATGTAGTTATAGAAAAGTTAAAAACGTAACAGAGTCAATAAAATAAACAAAAACAAAACATTGTGCAGCATAATTGTAGCCACACACCTCTTTTTTTCTACCATCTTGAAGCCTATACAGCTTTTGTTGTATAGGCACTCATTTGCCTGTACAAGTAAAATAAGTTTTTCATCATCCATATCGTTTATTTATTTTATAAAAAAACTTTAATTCAAATTGAAAAAAAAAATTTTCAACACAAAAACTAACACAATATTGATGTCAGCTGTTTGGCATAGTGATGGGCAATGTTAAATTATTTTCGTACATATTAAATTGAAAAGAGTACTAAATTGGCTTCGAGGGATATAAAGTCTTTACATTGTAATTTATACAATATCAATATTATTATTGTTGCTGTAGTTATTATTGTGTACATAGTATTAAAATTATTGTAATTATTTTCGTTATTATTAAAATTATTATTATCGTTGTTTTTTGTGGTTGTTGTTGTTATTATTTCTTTCTATTATTAATATTATTATTGTTTTTGTTGTTATTATTATTATTATTATTATTATTATTATTATTATTGTTGTTATCATTATAATTATTATTATAATTTTTATCATTATTATTGTTATTATAATAATTATATTTATTTAAAAAAATGTCTATTGTATTACAAATTAATAATTTTATTTTATTTTTATTATTAAAACCATTATTATTATCATTGTTATTTTTATTTTTTTTTTATTTGTTTTTGTCATTCTTATTGTCACTATTTTTCTGTTACTAAAATTATTATCATTGTTGTTATTATTATTATTTTTGTTATTAAAATTGTTATTATTTATCAATTATTATTATTTAAATTATTACAATTCGTACTTTTATGAACCAAAATGATATCATTTCTAATGTACCGAAAATGGGTAAATGTCCCGCAATTTTATTTTATTCATATGAGTGCCAGCACTGGCTTACGACTGTCACTTAACGGCGTCGTAAAAATCTAATTTATACAGGTTGATACGTTCCGGCAACGTGATAGTTAATTTCAGTAAGCTTTTACATTGTTTTGGTATACTCAAAAACGTACGTTACGTTCCATTACATTACATTACGTTCGCATAATTCTACCTTAAGACTAAACTTTCGTGATGTCCAAAACGCTATTGGTACTCTGAACCTTAGAAAGGCTCCAGGTATGGATAAAATCAGCAATAAAATGCTTGTGGAGTTACCTCGTGTAGCAAGAAGAATTATCCTCTTTATCTTCAACGCTATTTTACGCCTAGAATACTATCCTGCAGATTGGAAGGTGTCTATGATCACTATGATTCCTAAGCCAGGGAAGGACCACAACAAAGTGGAGTCATATAGGCCAATTAGTCTACTGCCGACAATTTCAAAACTGTTTGAAAAATTGTTAATGACTAAGTTGACTCCAATTCTGAATGACACTGAATGTATTCCTAATCATCAATTCGGCTTCAGGGCTAAACACAGCACCATCGAGCAAACGCACAGATTGGTAAATGTGATAAGAGGGTCGTTTGAAGACAAAAAATACTGCTCCGCCCTTTTCATTGATGTGTCGCAAGCGTTCGACAAAGTTTGGCATGACGGTTTAAAGCACAAAATAAAATTAACTCTGCCTGCTAACACCCATAAACTCATGGAAAGTTATTTATACGGTCGCAAATTTAAAATCAAAGAAGGTGATTTTTTAAGTACCGCTCAGCCAATTGAATCAGGTGTGCCACAGGGTAGCATACTGGGTCCTACTTTATATTTGATATATGCCTCCGACATGCCGTCAGACCCCAAAATCCATACGTCAACTTTTGCAGACGATACAGCCTTTATCAGCGTCCATCAGGACCACCAAGTTGCATCACAGAATTTGCAGAATTATGTTTATAAACTAGAGAATTGGCTAGAGCTTTGGAAAATCAGGGTTAACGAACAGAAATGTATTCATATAACTTTCACATTGCGAAAAGATACCTGCTCGTTCATCAGAATAAATAATCAAATTATCCCGCAACACAATGAAGTCAAATACCTCGGCATTCACCTCGACCGCCGTTTAACTGGGAAGTCTCATATTGAAGCGAAACTTACACAAATGAGATTAAAAGCAGTGCAACTTAATTGGCTAATCGGCAGAAACTCTACATTGAAATTGGATTGCAAACTTTTGTTGTACAATGCAATACTAAAGCCAATCTGGTGCTATGGAATTCAATTATGGGGTACTGCCTCAGCATCCAACATTGAAAAAATTCAAAGGGGTCAAAATAAAATTCTACGTATAATTACTGCAGCACCATGGTATGTTAAAAATTCTCGAATCCACAAAGATCTAGGCGTGCCATTAGTAAAAGTCGAATTTACAAAATATGTGTCAAAGTATGTCAGCAAACTTGAACACCATCCAAACCCACTTGCACGAGACATCCTTAACTTTAGTGGCCACAATCGGTTGAGAAGGAGGGATACCCTTGCTTTAACTCAAGCGCAAAACAGATGACTGGATTAGTTGATGTGAAATTTTTTAGTATCATAAAAATTTTTGTCTAGCACTGGCTGGGCATATTATTTTCTTTTTAGTATTAAGATTTGAATACTTATTGTTATTTCATATATGAAGATTCAATAAATAATTAAAAGCAAAAAAAAAAAAAAAAAAAAAAAAATGGATTTATTAGCATTCCGGAATGACGTAACTGACGGATTGCTGGCATTGTCAGCAGTTCAAAGTCTCTCTCGAAAACGAGGAAGACCCAAGCAATCTGAGGACTTAGACCTTTCTAACACTCCATCAACTTCGAAACCAAAACTTTCATATGAAAGGACTCCTTCAGGTTCAATTCGTTTCGATGGTATTGAACATTGGCCGGAGTATACACCTGTAAAACGTATACGTAAAGTACCAGGATGCAAAGGATATTCCAGATACTTGTGTGCAAAATGCAACGTTCATCTCTGCATTCCAAATGGCAGCAGAAATTGCTTTAGATTATACCATGAAAAGTGAGGTAAGTTATATATTTATTTCTATCTTTGAATTATTTTATATTATTTCTTTTTTTTTTCAGGGATATATACAGATGCAGACCTACTCTTGGACCAGAAATTGGCAATGAATTTATATTTTTTTATAGTTTTAGTGACAATGAACTGATATTTTTTATAATTTTAGTGTTAGTTTAAGTTTAAGTTTCAAACAAAAATAATATTAATCCAATAAAAAAAAATTTTCTCGTATGTAATTTGAAAAACTAAAATTTATTTATTTATTGGAGGAAATGGTGTGGAGGGAGTATTAAAATGTTTTTATCTTTCCAACAAGTATATGTATTCCTATAGTCGTTTATATATAACATAAAATTAATACATTTGAATTGTTTATCTTTTTTTGCGTCTTTTGAAACAACAAATTTTAAAATTGAATTAAAAACTTATATATTTTAGTTTTGTTTTTTTTTCCTTTAAATACATTCTATGCCATATGGCATGATGTTCAAAAACCACTTTTGCAAACAAAATGTTAAAAAATTACTTTTGATTATTCATAAAGTGGGCTTAAGTATATATAAAATTAAAAAATTATATTTTTAAAATCAAAAACAACAAGTAAGAGTGCTATATTCGGCTGTGCCGAATCTTAAATACCCTTCACCTAAGCGTAATAAGAAATACAGAAACTACACTAGACTAGAATATCCTAATTCTGTGTTTTCTATTCAGTCTTAGTGCAAATTTTATTAATTTTTGATATATTGTTTGAAAGACAATTTTACGACCAACATAATTTATGTTAAATATTTTGAAATGTTGTCTAATTTTTACCATTTTAATTGATTTAATTACCAATTCTTACCATAATTTACAGAGTTTGTCTGATGTTCATAATAATCTTGAGTGTAATTTAACAAACAGAGTATAAACAAGTAAGAGTGCTATATTCGGCTGTGCCGAATCTTAAATACCCTCCACCTAAACGTAATAAGAAATACAAAAACTACACTGGTTATAGGACTAGAATATCCTTATTCTGTGTTTTCTATTCATCAGTCTTAGTGCAAATTTTATTATTATTTTATATTTTGTTTGAAAGACAATTTTACGACCAACATAATTTATGTAAAATATTTTGAAATTTTGTCTAATTTTCACCATTTTTAATTGATTTAATTACAAATTCTTACCATAGTTTACAGAGTTTGTCTGATGTTCATAATAATCTTGAGTGTAATTTAACAAACAGGGTACTTCAAAATTAATGGCTACGAGTTCTACGATACTAAAGACCCCCGCGGAAGAGCTTGTGGAGGTTCGGCAATTCTTATAAAGAACAGAATAAAGCATTATCTAATGAATAACATAAGTGAGGATTACCTCCAAGCAACAAACATTTGCATTGAATTCTGTCAATACAAATTTGTTTTATCATCGATTTATTCTCCGCCTCGATTTTCAATAAAAGAACACCAATACCATAACTTCTTTAAATCCCTTGGAGCTAGATTTTTAGTTGCTGGTAACTTTAACGCCAAACACACATTTTGGGGTTCACGTCTGGTAACCCCAAAGGGTCGCGTACTCTTCAACACCATTGCTAAAATGGGCTTAGATGTACTCTCAAATGGACATCCCACCTATTGGCCAACGGACCGACGGAAGATTCCCGATGTTATTGACTTTGGGGTAGTGAAAAATATCCCTGTAGAATGGATGCAAGTGGATCCCTTACTGGACTTGTCCTCAGATCACTCTCCTACTATCATTTCAATGCATTTCCCTCAAGTGTGTGGTTCTCCATTTATGAACATGACTAAGACCCGAGTAAGTTGGATAAAATACAAAAAGTATTTAAGTTCTCATTGCACGGAAAATGTTGTGTTGAGAACTACCGACGATATTGATGAGTCGATTGGCAACTTTACCGAGGACCTTCGACGAGCTGTGCATCACGCTTCCACTTATCACGTTGAATGTAGAAATAGGACAAACAGAACTTATTTCTCTGAACTCGAACATCTCCTATCAGAAAAAAGAAGAATGAGAAGAGAGTGGCAAATTCACAGGTCTCCTGAACTGAAAGCTAGGCTACGGGAATGCAGAGATATACTAAGACATTTCTTAGAAACCCAAAGAACGGCCTCACTTAGATCTTACTTGGAAGGTCTTGATAGTACCCCACAATCTGACTACTCGTTATGGAGGGCGGCAAGAGGTTTAAAAAGACCAGTAAGAGGAAAACCTCCTTTGCGAAATCCGACTGGTGACTGGGCTAGAAATGATTCCGAGAAAGGGACATTATTTGTTAACCATTTGAGAAATGTGTTTACTATAAACAACTCAAATAATAACGTATCTGATTTGCCACCACTTGTTATAAGGCCTAATGTACCTCTAAGACTAAACTTTCGTGATGTCCAAAACGCTATTGGTACTCTGAACTTTAGAAAGGCTCCAGGTATGGATAAATAAGCAATAAAATGCTTGTGGAGTTACCTCGTGTAGCAAGAAGAATTATCCTCTTTATCTTCAACGCTATTTTACGCCTAGAATACTATCCTGCAGATTGGAAGGTGTCTATGATCACTATGATTCCTAAGCCAGGGAAGGACCACAACAAAGTGGAGTCATATAGGCCAATTAGTCTACTGCCGACAATTTCAAAACTGTTTGAAAAATTGTTAATGACTAAGTTGACTCCAATTCTGAATGACACTGAATGTATTCCTAATCATCAATTCGGCTTCAGGGCTAAACACAGCACCATCGAGCAAACGCACAGATTGGTAAATGTGATAAGAGGGTCGTTTGAAGACAAAAAATACTGCTCCGCCCTTTTCATTGATGTGTCGCAAGCGTTCGACAAAGTTTGGCATGACGGTTTAAAGCACAAAATAAAATTAACTCTGCCTGCTAACACCCATAAACTCATGGAAAGTTATTTATACGGTCGCAAATTTAAAATCAAAGAAGGTGATTTTTTAAGTACCGCACAGCCAATTGAATCAGGTGTGCCACAGGGTAGCATACTGGGTCCTACTTTATATTTGATATATGCCTCCGACATGCCGTCAGACCCCAAAATCCATACGTCAACTTTTGCAGACGATACAGCCTTTATCAGCGTCCATCAGGACCACCAAGTTGCATCACAGAATTTGCAGAATTATGTTTATAAACTAGAGAATTGGCTAGAGCTTTGGAAAATCAGGGTTAACGAACAGAAATGTATTCATATAACTTTCACATTGCGAAAAGATACCTGCTCGTTCATCAGAATAAATAATCAAATTATCCCGCAACACATTGAAGTCAAATACCTCGGCATTCACCTCGACCGCCGTTTAACTTGGAAGTCTCATATTGAAGCGAAACTTACACAAATGAGATTAAAAGCAGTGCAACTTAATTGGCTAATCGGCAGAAACTCTACATTGAAATTGGATTGCAAACTTTTGTTGTACAATGCAATACTAAAGCCAATCTGGTGCTATGGAATTCAATTATGGGGTACTGCCTCAGCATCCAACATTGAAAAAATTCAAAGGGGTCAAAATAAAATTCTACGTATAATTACTGCAGCACCATGGTATGTTAAAAATTCTCGAATCCACAAAGATCTAGGCGTGCCATTAGTAAAAGTCGAATTTACAAAATATGTGTCAAAGTATGTCAGCAAACTTGAACACCATCCAAACCCACTTGCACGAGACATCCTTAACTTTAGTGGCCACAATCGGTTGAGAAGGAGGGATACCCTTGCTTTAACTCAAGCGCAAAACAGATGACTGGATTATTTTTTTTTTTTTTTTTTTTTTTTTTTTTTTTTAATACATTTAGGGCCATTATTACAACTTGCCTCTAATGTTCTTAATAGTAAAAGGTAACTTTAATTAAAGTGAGGAATAAAGTGACCTTTAAAATTTTTCGTTATTACAACTTCCTTGTAAAATAAAATTATTTTTTTTCTAAAATATGGCAATACCAGTGAGAAACCGATTACTTTTGATAAACTACTGACAAGAAACAGTAAATTGTTTGTGTTTATGAAAACATTTGTGTGTGAAAAAATATAAATCAAACGTCTGCTTTCCATTTTTGTTTATTAAAGTATTTATTGGCAAAACAAAATTAAAATTATTTTATTTTTCATGAAGTTGACATTTTTTCCAGAACATATGGCAACTTCAAATACATACCTCACTATAAAATTTAAAGGCAAGATGATCTTCCCTTTAGCTTATCGGTCGGTTTTAGAT
This sequence comes from Bellardia pandia, assembly GCA_916048285.2. Lineage (NCBI taxonomy): Eukaryota > Metazoa > Arthropoda > Insecta > Diptera > Calliphoridae > Bellardia > Bellardia pandia. The sequence goes on from CAJZHU020000023.1 coordinate 137,392, forward strand.
TAAAGTAAACTTATAATAACCAAATACTTCTTATCTGTCCGATAACATCATACCTTTAACTATTGTTAAGTTGTAATAATGGGCCTTAATTTATTTATTGAATCTTCAGAAATGAAATGACAATAAGTTTTCGAATCTTAATTCTAAAACAAAATAATAAGTCCAGCCAGTGCTAGACAAAATATTATGATACTACAAAAAATTTATATCCACTGATCCAGTCATCTGTTTTGCGCTTGAGTTAAAGCAAGGGTATCCCTCCTTCTCAACCGAACATGGCCAGTAAAGTTAAGGATGTCTCGTGCAAGTGGGTTTGGATGGTGTTCAAGTTTGCTGACATATTTTGAGGCGTGTTTTGTAAATTCGACTTTCACCAAAGGAATGCCTAGATCTTTGTGGATTCGAGAATTTTTAACATACCATGGAGCTGCAGTAATTGTACGTAGAATCTTATTTTGACCCCTTTGAATTTTTTCAATGTTGGATGCTGAGGCAGTACCCCATAATTGAATTCCATAACACCAGATTGGCTTTAGAATTGCATTGTACAACAAAAGTTTGCAATCCAACTTTAATGTAGAATTTCTGCCGATTAGCCAATTAATTTGCACTGCTTTTAATCTCATCTGGGTAAGTTTTGCGTCGATATGAGACTTCCAAGTTAAACGACGATCGAGGTGGATTCCGAGGTATTTGACTTCATTGTGTTGCGGGATAATTTGATTATTTATTCTGATGAACGAGCATGTATCTTTTCGCAATGTGAAAGTTATATGAATACATTTCTGTTCGTTAACCCTGATTTTCCAAAGCTCAAGCCAATTCTCTAGTTTATAAACATATTTCTGCAAGTTCTGTGATGCTATTTGATGGTCCTTATGAACGCTAATAAAGGCTGTATCGTCTGCAAAAGTTGAAGTATGTATTATGGGGTCTAACGGCATATCGGATGCATAAATCAAATATAAAGTTGGACACTAGTCAGGCAATGCAGGAATTCTCTGTCAAGGCTAGGTCGTCTATCTGACATTACCTTGGTCTGGGTGCCTGCGCATAGGAACCACTACGGCAATGAACGGGCAGACGAATTAGCCAGAACGGGATCTGCCTTAGATATCTCCAATGCGGTCTCAGTAGCGATTCCACTGGGGACCATCAAAGGTATCATCCTCAGACATTTTCTTGCAAAGGCTGAGTATAGATGGCGAAATTTAGACACATGTAGGATAGCCAAGTTGATGTGGCCATCTTTCAACGAGAAACGTACTATGCAACTGATAACTCGAAATAGGAAGGATATATCAAGATTGCTGGCAGTATTAACGGGACACTGGACGTTAGGCAAGCATGCAAATCGCCTGGGACTCCCTTTTAACGACCATTGTCGTAGCTGTAAGGATAGAGAAAAAGAGGAAACGATTTTTCACCTTCTCTGCGAATGCCCAGCCCTGTGTGTCAGAACACATAAATTCATGGGGAACTACACACTGAACGACCTTGGTGAGGTAGCCGGGTCAAAACTTAATGACCTGCTGAGATATCTCACAGCTACAGGTTGGGTCTAACAAGACACGACTTTTTTGCACAGACATATTAGCTACAGTATGTTGTACAAGACATTAAATCTGACGAGTGGTGTGGTCTTTTAAAACGGGGTCCCTTCGACCCTACTTAAGTGTTCGCACGTAGTGAACTACCACGTAAACCAACCAACCTGGACCCAGTATGCTACCCTGGGGTACTCCTGCTTCAATTGGCTGAGCGGGGCTTAAAAAATCGCCTTCTTTGATTGTAAATTTGCGACCATATAAATAACTTTTCATAAGTTTGTGGGTGTTAGCAGGCAGAGTTAATTTAATTTTATGCATTAAACCTTTATGCCAGACTTTGTGGAACGCTTGCGACACATCAATGAAAAGGGCGGAGCAGTATTTTTTCTCTTCAAACGACTGTCTTATCACATTTACCAATCTGTGTGTTTGTTCGATGGTACTGTGTTTAGCTCTGAACCCGAATTGGTGATTTGGGATACATTGAGTGTCGTTCAGAATTGGAACCAACTTAGCCAATAACAATTTTTCAAACAGTTTTGAAATTGTCGGCAGTAGACTAATTGGCCTATATGACTCACCTTTAGTGGGGTCCTTCCCTGGCTTAGGAATCATGGTAATCATAGATACCTTCCAGTCTGCAGGATAGTATTCTAGGCGTAAAATAGCATTGAAAATAAATAGGATAATTCTTTTAGCTACACGAGGCAACTCCACAAGCATTTTGTTGCTGATTTTATCCATACCTGGAGCTTTTTTAAGATTCAGAGTACCAATAGCGCTTTGAACATCATTAAAGCTAAGTCTTAGAGGTACAGGAGGTCTAATAACGAGTGGAGGCAAATCAGATGCATTATTTGAGTTGTTTATAGTAAACACATTTCTCAAATGGTTAACAAATAAAATCCCCTTCTCGGAATCATTTCTAGCCCAGTCACCAGTCGGATTTCGCAGAGGAGGCTTTCCTCTAACTGGTCTTTTTAAACCTCGTGCCGCCTTCCATAACGAATAGTCGGATTGTGGGGTACTATCAAGACCCTCCAAGTAAGATTTAAGTGAAGCCATTCTTTGGGTTTCTAAGAAATTTCTTAGTATATCTCTGCATACCCGTAGCCTAGCTTTCAGTTCAGGAGACCTGTGAATTTGCCACTCTCTTCTAACTCTTCTTTTTTCTGACAGGAGATGATCGAGTTCAGCGAAATAAGTTCTATTTGTCCCACTTCTGCACTCAACGTCGTATGTGGAGGCGTGATGTACAGCTCTTCGTATGTCCTCAGTAAACTTGCCAATCGACCCATCAATATCCTCGGTAGTTCTCAACACTACATTTTCCGTGCAGTGGGAACTTAAATACTTTTTATACTTTATCCAACTTACTCTGGTTTTAGATATGTCCCGAAATGGAGAGCCATTCCCTTGAAGGAAATGCATTGAAATAATAGAAGGAGAGTGATCTGAAGACAAGTCTAATGAAGGCTCCACTTGTATCGATTCTACAGGGATATTTTTCACTACTCCTGGATTAGTTGATGTGAAATTTTTTAGTATCATAAAAATTTTTGTCTAGCACTGGCTGGGCATATTATTTTCTTTTTAGTATTAAGATTTGAATACTTATTGTTATTTCATATATGAAGATTCAATAAATAATTAAAAGCAAAAAAAAAAAAAAAAAAAAAAAAAAAAAATGGATTTATTAGCATTCCGGAATGACGTAACTGACGGATTGCTGGCATTGTCAGCAGTTCAAAGTCTCTCTCGAAAACGAGGAAGACCCAAGCAATCTGAGGACTTAGACCTTTCTAACACTCCATCAACTTCGAAACCAAAACTTTCATATGAAAGGACTCCTTCAGGTTCAATTCGTTTCGATGGTATTGAACATTGGCCGGAGTATACACCTGTAAAACGTATATGTAAAGTACCAGGATGCAAAGGATATTCCAGATACTTGTGTGCAAAATGCAACGTTCATCTCTGCATTCCAAATGGCAGCAGAAATTGCTTTAGATTATACCATGAAAAGTGAGGTAAGTTATATATTTATTTCTATCTTTGAATTATTTTATATTATTTCTTTTTTTTTTCAGGGATATATACAGATGCAGACCTACTCTTGGACCAGAAATTGGCAATGAATTTATATTTTTTTATAGTTTTAGTGACAATGAACTGAGATTTTTTATAATTTTAGTGTTAGTTTAAGTTTAAGTTTCAAACAAAAATAATATTAATCCAATAAAAAAAAATTTTCTCGTATGTAATTTGAAAAACTAAAATTTATTTATTTATTGGAGGAAATGGTGTGGAGGGAGTATTAAAATGTTTTTATCTTTCCAACAAGTATATGTATTCCTATAGTCGTTTATATATAACATAAAATTAATACATTTGAATTGTTTATCTTTTTTTGCGTCTTTTTAAACAACAAATTTTAAAATTTAATTAAAAAATTATATATTTTAGTTTTGTTTTTTTTTCCTTTAAATACATTCTATGCCATATGGCATGATGTTCAAAAACCACTTTTGCAAACAAAATGTTAAAAAATTACTTTTGATTATTCATAAAGTGGGCTTAAGTATATATAAAATTAAAAAATTATATTTTTAAAATCAAAAACAACAAGTAAGAGTGCTATATTCGGCTGTGCCGAATCTTAAATACCCTTCACCTAAGCGTAATAAGAAATACAGAAACTACACTAGACTAGAATATCCTAATTCTGTGTTTTCTATTCAGTCTTAGTGCAAATTTTATTAATTTTTGATATATTGTTTGAAAGACAATTTTACGACCAACATAATTTATGTTAAATATTTTGAAATGTTGTCTAATTTTTACCATTTTAATTGATTTAATTACCAATTCTTACCATAATTTACAGAGTTTGTCTGATGTTCATAATAATCTTGAGTGTAATTTAACAAACAGAGTATAAACAAGTAAGAGTGCTATATTCGGCTGTGCCGAATCTTAAATACCCTTCACCTAAGCGTAATAAGAAATACAGAAACTACACTAGACTAGAATATCCTAATTCTGTGTTTTCTATTCAGTCTAAGTGCAAATTTTATTAGTATTTGATATATTGTTTGAAAGACAATTTTACGACCAACATAATTTATTTTAAATATTTTGAAATGTTGTCTAATTTTTACCATTTTTAATTGATTTAATTACCAATTCTGACCATAATTTATAGAGTTTGTCTGATGTTCATAATAATCTTCAGTGTAATTTAACAAACAGAGTATAAAAAAGTAATAGTGCTATATTCGGCTGTGCCGAATCTTAAATACCCTTCACCTAAGCGTAATAAGAAATACAGAAACTACACTAGACTAGAATATCCTAATTCTGTGTTTTCTATTCAGTCTTAGTGCAAATTTTGGCAAAATTTCAGTTTATGGGGGACACCCCTTGGGAAAAAAAAAAATGCCACGCCCCCTTAAATGACCCCAGGAGTGCGAAAATCATAATGAATAAGGGGGCTCACGCCCCCTATGGGCGTGGCAGTCGAAAAACGACCCGGCGCACCTACGTAGACAATATGGGTATCAAATGAAAGCTAATGTCTTCACGATTCCAAAAATAGCCGTAGTTGCCAGATCGGGCGATTTTTGTAGCCGATATGGCCATTTTGGCAAAATTTGGGGTGGGGGAAATTTTTTTTTTTTGCTTATATTTTGTTAAAAACAAACAATAATGAGCATTTTGTGCGAAAAAATTACTATTGTTAGCGTTACCCAGGGATTACCGCGCTTCTGATTGATTAATGAAAATTTGTTATACTGGCTTCGCTTAGTAAAGTTTTTCTGCGTGACCGGCCTACGGCCGGGCTTAGGGGTTTTTAACTCCAGTATGTCTTAATTCTAGACGGCGGGGATCTCGAGTGCTCGGCCTCTGGCCGAGCTAAAAAGAAATAAACAAAAAAAGTCCTTCCCCCATTTTATAAAAATTAACATATCTTCCTCAAATTCTGGACGATCTGGCAACTACGGGTATTTTTGGAATCGTGAAGACATTTCCTTTCATTTGATACCAATATTGCCTAAGTAGGTGGCATGGGTCGTTTTTCACCCCCGCCCCTATTTAACAAAAATGGCCGTATCGGCTGCAAAAACCGCCCGATCTGGCAACTATGGCTATTTTTGGAATCGTGAAGACATTAGCTTTCATTTGATACCCATATTGTCTACGTAGGTGGGCCGGGTCGTTTTTCGACTGCCACGCCCATAGGGGGCGTGAGCCCCCTTTTTCATTATGATTTTCGTACTCCTGGGAACATTCTGAAGGGGATGGCATATATAGATTTTTTCTCTAGGGGTGTCCCCCATAAACTGAAATTCAGCCCAAATTTTATTAGCATTTGATATATTGTTTGAAAGACAATTTTACGACCACATAATTTATGTTAAATATTTTGAAATGTTGTCTAATTTTTACCATTTTAATTGATTTAATTATCAATTCTTACCATAATTTACAGAGTCTGTCTGATGTTCCTAATAATCTTCAGTGTAATTTAACAAACAGAGTATAAACAAGTAAGAGTGCTATATTCGGCTGTGCCGAATCTTAAATACCCTTCACCTAAGCGTAATAAGAAATACAGAAACTACACTAGACTAGAATATCCTAATTCTGTGTTTTCTATTCAGTCTTAGTGCAAATTTTATTAATTTTTGATTTGAAAGACAATTTTACGACCAACATAATTTATGTAAAATATTTTGAAATTTTGTCTAATTTTCACCATTTTTAATTGATTTAATTACAAATTCTTACCATAGTTTACAGAGTTTGTCTGATGTTCATAATAATCTTGAGTGTAATTTAACAAACAGGGTACTTCAAAATTAATGGCTACGAGTTCTACGATACTAAAGACCCCCGCGGAAGATCTTGTGGAGGTTCGGCAATTCTTATAAAGAACAGAATAAAGCATTATCTAATGAATAACATAAGTGAGGATTACCTCCAAGCAACAAACATTTGCATTGAATTCTGTCAATACAAATTTGTTTTATCATCGATTTATTCTCCGCCTCGATTTTCAATAAAAGAACACCAATACCATAACTTCTTTAAATCCCTTGGAGCTAGATTTTTAGTTGCTGGTGACTTTAACGCCAAACACACATTTTGGGGTTCACGTCTTGTTACGCGCCGTTAAATTACTTTCAAATGAAATTTAAATAACGATCCAAATGACCGGTTAAGGGGGTATAAAAGCTGGCCCGCTAGCTCATTAAGCAAAATTTATTTCAACCAGGGTTTGGCACGTAAGCATATAACACACTTCACACCCCTGGAAGTACATATGTTTAAAATATTTCGAAAAGGAATCTAAAAAGCACTTAAGGAGGAAAATGATGAAATGATAATATGATATCCATGAGGGATAATATGGCCAGATGTTTGCCATATAGGGGTACACTTATCCCTTCCCCAACCTATGACTGGTGAAGTACCCGGAATTTAACCTGTCCCGTTTACAAAAAAAAATCGTTACACTAAATCTTGCTTACCATAGCTTTTCTTCCTAGCATCCATTTTTTAAAAAAAATTTAACAACTCATTATTTTAAGAATTTTGTCAATTAATTTCATTTTCTTTTAATCTTTTATTCAAATTCATTTTTTTTTATTTAAATTCATTGTTTTGTTTATTTTAAAATTTCATAAATGTTAGTGTTTATATGTGAATAGATTAATTTATATCTAAGGTAAAATAAAATATAGAAGTGGAAGAAAGAAGCTTATGACTAACTTAACATTAACTTACTTTAAACAAAACTAACTTAAGTGTTGAGTCTCTGGTTGTGGTGTGGTTACTCCGAGTAGTTGTGGCTCATGTTGTTGTTGCGCATATCGTTGGAGCTCTTGTTGTTGTGGTTCATGCTGTAGATGTGATACTTGTTGTAATACATGTTGTTGTTGGGCATGCCGTTGTAGCTCTTGTTGTTGTGTATTTAGTTAAAAGTTTTAAACAAAGTGTTTTTTTTTATTTATTGGGATTTTTTCATTTTCTTCTGATTTTTTCAAAATTTGTCTTAAATTTCTTTTTTTTTTAAATTGTTTGATTTTCAATGTTTTTTTTTTTCTTTTTGTTATTTCATTTGATTTTATTTTAAAATTTAAATTTTTGTTTATTTTGTTGGTTTTATATTTTGGGTGCACTTCCTTTTTATATATTTATGTATATTGTTTTTATGGTTTTATTTTATATATACACTTAAGAATTAATTTAATTTTATGCTTAAATACTTTGATTCTGTTCTTTTGCATAATTTTTGAATATATTTTTTTTCTTTGTGTTTTGCTTTTGTTATTTGAAATTTACAACTTATGAAACTAATTATTTATTTTGTATAATTTTAAGCATATTAGGTTTTTTTTTTTTATATAATAAATTTTTTCTGTTTTTTTTTTAAAGATATGGTTTACATTACATTTTAAATATTTAAAATTAAATATTGAAAAGGCGATTGATTGATGTTATAGGTATATATTCTAAAATAATTTAAAAAAAAAAACTTAGTTGAAATTTTGCAAAATATAATAAAAAAAAATGTAAATGGAACACTCAAAACCATAACTGTTTCTTCTTCGTAATACATACATATGTACACCTATAATTTTATTATTTTCTTGAATTTTTTTTTTGTTTAAAGTTTTAAATTTTTTTTTTTTAAATTCACATTTCATTGGTTTCAAACTCGTTTATTTCTTTTAGTTTTCCTTGGTGTAGTTTAGTTTTTTCTTTTAAAACACCTTTTATACGTTTTTTTGTTTAGTTTGTTTAATAGCTTTTATAAATTTATAAGCTGTTGTTTCACAAAACTTACATATTTTCGTTAGTTTTAAGATTAAACCTCGTACGCTTTACATAGTTTTTGTTTTATTAGTAATAAATTTACAATATAGTTATTAAGTTGGGATTGGCTTTATCATACATTTTTTTAATTTTTGAGAAATATTCTGTTTTCTTTAGACTTCTGGGTACACTTTTTTTTATATTTTTTTTTATAAAGGCTTTTGCTGTTAAAATTGGTTGTTTTAAAGCATATTGGTCCTTTTTATTTTTGATGTGGTTTTAACTTTTTATTTTTCCGCGCACGACTTAACTCTTTGACTGTTTTCTATCAACTTAACTTTTCTACTTTCGATGATGCCTGTACAACTCATTAAAATTGTCATTTCGCAATAACAACCCAAAAAAAATTGTAACGGTTTCACATTCTTTACATTCTTGCATTCCATCGTAATAATGTGTTTGTGTATAGCAAGTTGATGGTAAAAAAAAAATCTCTACACATGCTAGTTAGTTGTGTATGTTAAATACACGACGCAATTAGGAGAGTGTGTATGTGTGAGTAAGAAAGAGCAAGAATCATATATGAATGCGCACGACAATCGCGTTACATTTTTTTCTTCTTTTCTCGAACATTCTTTTGGTTTCTTTTCCCTCTGTTGTAAAAAAAAATCCTAACAACGAGAAAGAGAGTTGTTACCAATAAAAAAAAGAATGGAATTCGAAATATGTCAAGGGCAAATACACTGGTGCATGGTATGTAAACAAAATATGTTTGGCGCATATTTATAGTGTTACAGTACAGGTCGTACATATAAGGCGAGGTAAGACATTTTAAAACAAATCCGTAACAGTCTGGTAACCCCAAAGGGTCGCGTACTCTTCAACACCATTGCTAAAATGGGCTTAGATGTACTCTCAAATGGACATCCCACCTATTGGCCAACGGACCGACGGAAGATTCCCGATGTTATTGACTTTGGGGTAGTGAAAAATGTCCCTGTAGAATGGATGCAAGTGGATCCCTTACTGGACTTGTCCTCAGATCACTCTCCTACTATCATTTCAATGCATTTCCCTCAAGTGTGTGGTTCTCCATTTATGAACATGACTAAGACCCGAGTAAGTTGGATAAAATACAAAAAGTATTTAAGTTCTCATTGCACGGAAAATGTTGTGTTGAGAACTACCGACGATATTGATGAGTCGATTGGCGACTTTACCGAGGACCTTCGACGAGCTGTGCATCACGCTTCCACTTATCACGTTGAATGTAGAAATAGGACAAACAGAACTTATTTCTCTGAACTCGAACATCTCCTATCAGAAAAAAGAAGAATGAGAAGAGAGTGGCAAATTCACAGGTCTCCTGAACTGAAAGCTAGGCTACGGGAATGCAGAGATATACTAAGACATTTCTTAGAAACCCAAAGAACGGCCTCACTTAGATCTTACTTGGAAGGTCTTGATAGTACCCCACAATCTGACTACTCGTTATGGAGGGCGGCAAGAGGTTTAAAAAGACCAGTAAGAGGAAAACCTCCTTTGCGAAATCCGACTGGTGACTGGGCTAGAAATGATTCCGAGAGAGGGACATTATTTGTTAACCATTTGAGAAATGTGTTTACTATAAACAACTCAAATAATAACGTATCTGATTTGCCACCACTTGTTATAAGGCCTAATGTACCTCTAAGACTAAACTTTCGTGATGTCCAAAACGCTATTGGTACTCTGAACCTTAGAAAGGCTCCAGGTATGGATAAAATCAGCAATAAAATGCTTGTGGAGTTACCTCGTGTAGCAAGAAGAATTATCCTCTTTATCTTCAACGCTATTTTACGCCTAGAATACTATCCTGCAGATTGGAAGGTGTCTATGATCACTATGATTCCTAAGCCAGGGAAGGACCACAACAAAGTGGAGTCATATAGGCCAATTAGTCTACTGCCGACAATTTCAAAACTGTTTGAAAAATTGTTAATGACTAAGTTGACTCCAATTCTGAATGACACTGAATGTATTCCTAATCATCAATTCGGCTTCAGGGCTAAACACAGAACCATCGAGCAAACGCACAGATTGGTAAATGTGATAAGAGGGTCGTTTGAAGACAAAAAATACTGCTCCGCCCTTTTCATTGATGTGTCGCAAGCGTTCGACAAAGTTTGGCATGACGGTTTAAAGCACAAAATAAAATTAACTCTGCCTGCTAACACCCATAAACTCATGGAAAGTTATTTATACGGTCGCAAATTTAAAATCAAAGAAGGTGATTTTTTAAGTACCGCTCAGCCAATTGAATCAGGTGTGCCACAGGGTAGCATACTGGGTCCTACTTTATATTTGATATATGCCTCCGACATGCCGTCAGACCCCAAAATCCATACGTCAACTTTTGCAGACGATACAGCCTTTATCAGCGTCCATCAGGACCACCAAGTTGCATCACAGAATTTGCAGAATTATGTTTATAAACTAGAGAATTGGCTAGAGCTTTGGAAAATCAGGGTTAACGAACAGAAATGTATTCATATAACTTTCACATTGCGAAAAGATACCTGCTCGTTCATCAGAATAAATAATCAAATTATCCCGCAACACAATGAAGTCAAATACCTCGGCATTCACCTCGACCGCCGTTTAACTTGGAAGTCTCATATTGAAGCGAAACTTACACAAATGAGATTAAAAGCAGTGCAACTTAATTGGCTAATCGGCAGAAACTCTACATTGAAATTGGATTGCAAACTTTTGTTGTACAATGCAATACTAAAGCCAATCTGGTGCTATGGAATTCAATTATGGGGTACTGCCTCAGCATCCAACATTGAAAAAATTCAAAGGGGTCAAAATAAAATTCTACGTATAATTACTGCAGCACCATGGTATGTTAAAAATTCTCGAATCCACAAAGATCTAGGCGTGCCATTAGTAAAAGTCGAATTTACAAAATATGTGTCAAAGTATGTCAGCAAACTTGAACACCATCCAAACCCACTTGCACGAGACATCCTTAACTTTAGTGGCCACAATCGGTTGAGAAGGAGGGATACCCTTGCTTTAACTCAAGCGCAATACATTTAATTTATTTATTGAATCTTCAGAAATGAAATGACAATAAGTTTTCGAATCTTAATTCTAAAACAAAATAATAAGTCCAGCCAGTGCTAGACAAAATATTATGATACTACAAAAAATTTATATCCACTGATCCAGTCATCTGTTTTGCGCTTGAGTTAAAGCAAGGGTATCCCTCCTTCTCAACCGAACATGGCCAGTAAAGTTAAGGATGTCTCGTGCAAGTGGGTTTGGATGGTGTTCAAGTTTGCTGACATATTTTGAGGCGTGTTTTGTAAATTCGACTTTCACCAAAGGAATGCCTAGATCTTTGTGGATTCGAGAATTTTTAACATACCATGGAGCTGCAGTAATTGTACGTAGAATCTTATTTTGACCCCTTTGAATTTTTTCAATGTTGGATGCTGAGGCAGTACCCCATAATTGAATTCCATAACACCAGATTGGCTTTAGAATTGCATTGTACAACAAAAGTTGGCAATCCAACTTTAATGTAGAATTTCTGCCGATTAGCCAATTAATTTGCACTGCTTTTAATCTCATCTGGGTAAGTTTTGCGTCGATATGAGACTTCCAAGTTAAACGACGATCGAGGTGGATTCCGAGGTATTTGACTTCATTGTGTTGCGGGATAATTTGATTATTTATTCTGATGAACGAGCATGTATCTTTTCGCAATGTGAAAGTTATATGAATACATTTCTGTTCGTTAACCCTGATTTTCCAAAGCTCAAGCCAATTCTCTAGTTTATAAACATATTTCTGCAAGTTCTGTGATGCTATTTGATGGTCCTTATGAACGCTAATAAAGGCTGTATCGTCTGCAAAAGTTGAAGTATGTATTATGGGGTCTAACGGCATATCGGATGCATAAATCAAATATAAAGTTGGACCCAGTATGCTACCCTGGGGTACTCCTGCTTCAATTGGCTGAGCGGGGCTTAAAAAATCGCCTTCTTTGATTGTAAATTTGCGACCATATAAATAACTTTTCATAAGTTTGTGGGTGTTAGCAGGCAGAGTTAATTTAATTTTATGCATTAAACCTTTATGCCAGACTTTGTCGAACGCTTGCGACACATCAATGAAAAGGGCGGAGCAGTATTTTTTCTCTTCAAACGACTGTCTTATCACATTTACCAATCTGTGTGTTTGTTCGATGGTACTGTGTTTAGCTCTGAACCCGAATTGGTGATTTGGGATACATTGAGTGTCGTTCAGAATTGGAATCAACTTAGCCAATAACAATTTTTCAAACAGTTTTGAAATTGTCGGCAGTAGACTAATTGGCCTATATGACTCTACTTTAGTGGGGTCCTTCCCTGGCTTAGGAATCATGGTAATCATAGATACCTTCCAGTCTGCAGGATAGTATTCTAGGCGTAAAATAGCATTGAAAATAAATAGGATAATTCTTTTAGCTACACGAGGTAACTCCACAAGCATTTTGTTGCTGATTTTATCCATACCTGGAGCTTTTTTAAGATTCAGAGTACCAATAGCGCTTTGAACATCATTAACCCATATCGTCCCGATGTTCGATTTTTCGAACAGTAAATTTCAATCGTTTTTAAATATTTTTTTCTCTTTTTAGCAAACATTTAGAACTTTCTTTTTTTTACAATAACATATTGTAGGAGCTTAGCTACAAATATAAAAATTAAAGATCGTACCTACATCACTCCCCCTTTTTTTACAAGGGGGAACAAAAAAACATTAATTTTAGCATTATTTTAAAAATTTAAAACTAAATGTAAAATAATAAAAAATAAAAAAAAGGAAAATGTAATTTAATTGAAAAACAGTTAAACTTTTAATAATAATAAGAAAATGTCTTTGATTTTCACTTGTGTTTTTATGATTTGATTTCAAAAAGTAGTGTTCGATTAATCGAACGCTGGGCACTATTTAGTACTTTTGTTTTTTCTTACAAAGGCTAGCTAAAACAAAACGAATTACCATATTGAAATTTTTTAAAAACATTTAAATTAACGGAAAGCATGAAAATAGAATAAAGATATGGTGGAATTATTCTGCTCTTATATGGTACAACTATATTTATAGTAAGGGGATTTACAAATTACATTATCATGCATGGCTGCATGGCACTCTTGCAAAATGTTTGTACGCGGTAAGCCAATTCGGTTTGGATATAAGTTATGGTGCCTCTGCTCTTCAACTGGATATCTTTTCAACTGCATACCTTATGCCGGGTCGGCGAACAACTACAACAAGGAAGTTGGCTTAGTAGCCGATGTGGTTCCTCGCTTATTAGGAAATGTAGAGTTTGCAGATGGGCATACCGTGTATTTTGACAACTTTTTCACTTCTTATTACCTTATGAGCCTACTGATTGAAAGAAGATTGTGTGCAACAGGTACTGTGCGAGCAAATAGAATCGGAGGAGCTGAGCTGAAAACCGGAAAATCTTTGAAAAGAGGCGATCATGATTTTTAGTTTGCCAGCAAAAACCAAATTTTAGTTTGCCATAAAGAACATAAAGGACAATAAAGAAGTCACAGTGGCCACCAATTTTGATCAAATCAATCCTACTGTTCCTGTGAAAAGATGGAAAAAGCAAAAGAAAAATAATGATGGCAGTATAATAGAACACGGTCGTTTTGTTAATTATAACCAACCCCATCTATTGAAAAACTACAACAAAGGAATGGGAGGAGTAAATTTGCATGACAATGCTGTACAAAATTATAGTGTTGTAATTCGAGCAAAGAAGTGGTACTGGCCTTTATCGATCGCTACTTTAAATTCTTCGTTGGTAAACGCTTGGAAACTTGACTGTTTTCTTCGTCGTCAACAAAACCAAAAAATTAAATCGCAAAAGGATTTTCGAGCAGACCTTGCGTATTCTTTAATGGTGCAACAAGAAGATATTGATTCAACGAGCGATGACAGTGTTGTTGACTCACCAAGGCTTTCAACAAATAGTCTTCCTATAAGAAAAAGTAAGCATCTTATTATTAAAATAGAGCAAAATAAAAAGTGGAGGTGTAAGAAATTCCATAAACCAAGTTCTTTTTTATGTAAAAAGTGCAATGTTGCACTTCATATACATTGTTTAGAAGCATATCATGAAACAAGTAATACATATTTGTAATTTAAATAAATAATTTATCCTATTTTTCTTTAATGAATTAAATAAATTGGTTTGAGTTAATGAAAAAAGTTGTTTGTTCGTTATTCACAATATATAGGATCAATAAAAGAATTATGCCAAATAGTGCCCAGTGTTCGATTAATCAAACACCATTTTTCTCAGAAACAGAAAATCTGAAAAAAATTTAGACTTCAAATTCGTGGTTTTTGGTCCCAAATTACCTTAGAACTACCAAGTTTTATTAATTTATTAACAAAAAATATTCGCTGGGACGATATGGGTTAAAGCTAAGTCTTAGAGGTACAGGAGGTCTAATAACGAGTGGAGGCAAATCAGATGCATTATTTGAGTTGTTTATAGTAAACACATTTCTCAAATGGTTAACAAATAAAATCCCCTTCTCGGAATCATTTCTAGCCCAGTCACCAGTCGGATTTCGCAGAGGAGGCTTTCCTCTAACTGGTCTTTTTAAACCTCGTGCCGCCTTCCATAACGAATAGTCAGATTGTGGGGTACTATCAAGACCCTCCAAGTAAGATTTAAGTGAAGCCATTCTTTGGGTTTCTAAGAAATTTCTTAGTATATCTCTGCATACCCGTAGCCTAGCTTTCAGTTCAGGAGACCTGTGAATTTGCCACTCTCTTCTAACTCTTCTTTTTTCTGACAGGAGATGATCGAGTTCAGCGAAATAAGTTCTATTTGTCCCACTTCTGCACTCAACGTCGTATGTGGAGGCGTGATGTACAGCTCTTCGTATGTCCTCAGTAAACTTGCCAATCGACCCATCAATATCCTCGGTAGTTCTCAACACTACATTTTCCGTGCAGTGGGAACTTAAATACTTTTTATACTTTATCCAACTTACTCTAGTTTTAGATATGTCTCGAAATGGAGAGCCATTCCCTTGAAGGAAATGCATTGAAATAATAGAAGGAGAGTGATCTGAAGACAAGTCTAATGAAGGCTCCACGTGTATCGATTCTACAGGGATATTTTTCACTACTCCTGGATTAGTTGATGTGAAATTTTTTAGTATCATAAAAATTTTTGTCTAGCACTGGCTGGGCATATTATTTTCTTTTTAGTATTAAGATTTGAATACTTATTGTTATTTCATATATGAAGATTCAATAAATAATTAAAAGAAAAAAAAAAAAAAAAATGGATTTATTAGCATTCCGGAATGACGTAACTGACGGATTGCTGGCATTGTCAGCAGTTCAAAGTCTCTCTCGAAAACGAGGAAGACCCAAGCAATCTGAGGACTTAGACCTTTCTGACACTCCATCAACTTCGAAACCAAAACTTTCATATGAAAGGACTCCTTCAGGTTCAATTCGTTTCGATGGTATTGAACATTGGCCGGAGTATACACCTGTAAAACGTATATGTAAAGTACCAGGATGCAAAGGATATTCCAGATACTTGTGTGCAAAATGCAACGTTCATCTCTGCATTCCAAATGGCAGCAGAAATTGCTTTAGATTATACCATGAAAAGTGAGGTAAGTTATATATTTATTTCTATCTTTGAATTATTTTATATTATTTCTTTTTTTTTTCAGGGATATATACAGATGCAGACCTACTCTTGGACCAGAAATTGGCAATGAATTTATATTTTTTTATAGTTTTAGTGACAATGAACTGAGATTTTTTATAATTTTAGTGTTAGTTTAAGTTTAAGTTTCAAACAAAAATAATATTAATCCAATAAAAAAAAATTTTCTCGTATGTAATTTGAAAAACTAAAATTTATTTATTTATTGGAGGAAATGGTGTGGAGGGAGTATTAAAATGTTTTTATCTTTCCAACAAGTATATGTATTCCTATAGTCGTTTATATATAACATAAAATTAATACATTTGAATTGTTTATCTTTTTTTGCGTCTTTTTAAACAACAAATTATAAAATTGAATTAAAAACTTATATATTTTAGTTTTGTTTTTTTTTCCTTTAAATACATTCTATGCCATATGGCATGATGTTCAAAAACCACTTTTGCAAACAAAATGTTAAAAAATTACTTTTGATTATTCATAAAGTGGGCTTAAGTATATATAAAATTAAAAAATTATATTTTTAAAATCAAAAACAACAAGTAAGAGTGCTATATTCGGCTGTGCCGAATCTTAAATACCCTTCACCTAAGCGTAATAAGAAATACAGAAACTACACTAGACTAGAATATCCTAATTCTGTGTTTTCTATTCAGTCTTAGTGCAAATTTTATTAATTTTTGATATATTGTTTGAAAGACAATTTTACGACCAACATAATTTATGTTAAATATTTTGAAATGTTGTCTAATTTTTACCATTTTAATTGATTTAATTACCAATTCTTACCATAATTTACAGAGTTTGTCTGATACTATGTTTCCACGACGACTTGAATCACCTGCTTCGCCTTCTGAAACATGTTTATGAATCATGCTGTTTACATGAATAATAAACTTGATTCGATTTGACAGTTGTCTTTAATAAGCAAACAGAATAAAAACAAGTAAGAGTGCTATATTCGGCTGTGCCGAATCTTAAATACCCTTCACCTAAGCGTAATAAGAAATACAGAAACTACACTAGACTAGAATATCCTAATTCTGTGTTTTCTATTCAGTCTAAGTGCAAATTTTATTAGTATTTGATATATTGTTTGAAAGACAATTTTACGACCAACATAATTTATTTTAAATATTTTGAAATGTTGTCTAATTTTTACCATTTTTAATTGATTTAATTACCAATTCTGACCATAATTTATAGAGTTTGTCTGATGTTCATAATAATCTTCAGTGTAATTTAACAAACAGAGTATAAAAAAGTAATAGTGCTATATTCGGCTGTGCCGAATCTTAAATACCCTTCACCTAAGCGTAATAAGAAATACAGAAACTACACTAGACTAGAATATCCTAATTCTGTGTTTTCTATTCAGTCTTAGTGCAAATTTTATTAGCATTTGATATATTGTTTGAAAGACAATTTTACGACCACATAATTTATGTTAAATATTTTGAAATGTTGTCTAATTTTTACCATTTTAATTGATTTAATTATCAATTCTTACCATAATTTACAGAGTCTGTCTGATGTTCCTAATAATCTTCAGTGTAATTTAACAAACAGAGTATAAACAAGTAAGAGTGCTATATTCGGCTGTGCCGAATCTTAAATACCCTTCACCTAAGCGTAATAAGAAATACAGAAACTACACTAGACTAGAATATCCTAATTCTGTGTTTTCTATTCAGTCTTAGTGCAAATTTTATTAATTTTTGATATATTGTTTGAAAGACAATTTTACGACCAACATAATTTATGTTAAATATTTTGAAATGTTGTCTAATTTTTACCATTTTAATTGATTTAATTACCAATTCTTACCATAATTTACAGAGTTTGTCTGATGTTCATAATAATCTTGAGTGTAATTTAACAACCAGAGTATAAACAAGTAAGAGTGCTATATTCGGCTGTGCCGAATCTTAAATACCCTCCACCTAAACGTAATAAGAAATACAAAAACTACACTGGTTATAGGACTAGAATATCCTTATTCTGTGTTTTCTATTCATCAGTCTTAGTGCAAATTTTATTATTATTTTATATTTTGTTTGAAAGACAATTTTACGACCAACATAATTTATGTAAAATATTTTGAAATTTTGTCTAATTTTCACCATTTTTAATTGATTTAATTACAAATTCTTACCATAGTTTACAGAGTTTGTCTGATGTTCATAATAATCTTGAGTGTAATTTAACAAACAGGGTACTTCAAAATTAATGGCTACGAGTTCTACGATACTAAAGACCCCCGCGGAAGAGCTTGTGGAGGTTCGGCAATTCTTATAAAGAACAGAATAAAGCATTATCTAATGAATAACATAAGTGAGGATTACCTCCAAGCAACAAACATTTGCATTGAATTCTGTCAATACAAATTTGTTTTATCATCGATTTATTCTCCGCCTCGATTTTCAATAAAAGAACACCAATACCATAACTTCTTTAAATCCCTTGGAGCTAGATTTTTAGTTGCTGGTGACTTTAACGCCAAACACACATTTTGGGGTTCACGTCTGGTAACCCCAAAGGGTCGCGTACTCTTCAACACCATTGCTAAAATGGGCTTAGATGTACTCTCAAATGGACATCCCACCTATTGGCCAACGGACCGACGGAAGATTCCCGATGTTATTGACTTTGGGGTAGTGAAAAATGTCCCTGTAGAATGGATGCAAGTGGATCCCTTACTGGACTTGTCCTCAGATCACTCTCCTACTATCATTTCAATGCATTTCCCTCAAGTGTGTGGTTCTCCATTTATGAACATGACTAAGACCCGAGTAAGTTGGATAAAATACAAAAAGTATTTAAGTTCTCATTGCACGGAAAATGTTGTGTTGAGAACTACCGACGATATTGATGAGTCGATTGGCAACTTTACCGAGGACCTTCGACGAGCTGTGCATCACGCTTCCACTTATCACGTTGAATGTAGAAATAGGACAAACAGAACTTATTTCTCTGAACTCGAACATCTCCTATCAGAAAAAAGAAGAATGAGAAGAGAGTGGCAAATTCACAGGTCTCCTGAACTGAAAGCTAGGCTACGGGAATGCAGAGATATACTAAGACATTTCTTAGAAACCCAAAGAACGGCCTCACTTAGATCTTACTTGGAAGGTCTTGATAGTACCCCACAATCTGACTACTCGTTATGGAGGGCGGCAAGAGGTTTAAAAAGACCAGTAAGAGGAAAACCTCCTTTGCGAAATCCGACTGGTGACTGGGCTAGAAATGATTCCGAGAAAGGGACATTATTTGTTAACCATTTGAGAAATGTGTTTACTATAAACAACTCAAATAATAACGTATCTGATTTGCCACCACTTGTTATAAGGCCTAATGTACCTCTAAGACTAAACTTTCGTGATGTCCAAAACGCTATTGGTACTCTGAACCTTAGAAAGGCTCCAGGTATGGATAAAATCAGCAATAAAATGCTTGTGGAGTTACCTCGTGTAGCAAGAAGAATTATCCTCTTTATCTTCAACGCTATTTTACGCCTAGAATACTATCCTGCAGATTGGAAGGTGTCTATGATCACTATGATTCCTAAGCCAGGGAAGGACCACAACAAAGTGGAGTCATATAGGCCAATTAGTCTACTGCCGACAATTTCAAAACTGTTTGAAAAATTGTTAATGACTAAGTTGACTCCAATTCTGAATGACACTGAATGTATTCCTAATCATCAATTCGGCTTCAGGGCTAAACACAGCACCATCGAGCAAACGCACAGATTGGTAAATGTGATAAGAGGGTCGTTTGAAGACAAAAAATACTGCTCCGCCCTTTCCATTGATGTGTCGCAAGCGTTCGACAAAGTTTGGCATGACGGTTTAAAGCACAAAATAAAATTAACTCTGCCTGCTAACCCCCATAAACTCATGGAAAGTTATTTATACGGTCGCAAATTTAAAATCAAAGAAGGTGATTTTTTAAGTACCGCTCAGCCAATTGAATCAGGTGTGCCACAGGGTAGCATACTGGGTCCTACTTTATATTTGATATATGCCTCCGACATGCCGTCAGACCCCAAAATCCATACGTCAACTTTTGCAGACGATACAGCCTTTATCAGCGTCCATCAGGACCACCAAGTTGCATCACAGAATTTGCAGAATTATGTTTATAAACTAGAGAATTGGCTAGAGCTTTGGAAAATCAGGGTTAACGAACAGAAATGTATTCATATAACTTTCACATTGCGAAAAGATACCTGCTCGTTCATCAGAATAAATAATCAAATTATCCCGCAACACAATGAAGTCAAATACCTCGGCATTCACCTCGACCGCCGTTTAACTTGGAAGTCTCATATTGAAGCGAAACTTACACAAATGAGATTAAAAGCAGTGCAACTTAATTGGCTAATCGGCAGAAACTCTACATTGAAATTGGATTGCAAACTTTTGTTGTACAATGCAATACTAAAGCCAATCTGGTGCTATGGAATTCAATTATGGGGTACTGCCTCAGCATCCAACATTGAAAAAATTCAAAGGGGTCAAAATAAAATTCTACGTATAATTACTGCAGCACCATGGTATGTTAAAAATTCTCGAATCCACAAAGATCTAGGCGTGCCATTAGTAAAAGTCGAATTTACAAAATATGTGTCAAAGTATGTCAGCAAACTTGAACACCATCCAAACCCACTTGCACGAGACATCCTTAACTTTAGTGGCCACAATCGGTTGAGAAGGAGGGATACCCTTGCTTTAACTCAAGCGCAAAACAGATGACTGGATTAGTTTTTTTTTTTTTTTTTTTTTTTTTTTTTAATACATTTAATTTATTTATTGAATCTTCAGAAATGAAATGACAATAAGTTTTCGAATCTTAATTCTAAAACAAAATAATAAGTCCAGCCAGTGCTAGACAAAATATTATGATACTACAAAAAATTTATATCCACTGATCCAGTCATCTGTTTTGCGCTTGAGTTAAAGCAAGGGTATCCCTCCTTCTCAACCGAACATGGCCAGTAAAGTTAAGGATGTCTCGTGCAAGTGGGTTTGGATGGTGTTCAAGTTTGCTGACATATTTTGAGGCGTGTTTTGTAAATTCGACTTTCACCAAAGGAATGCCTAGATCTTTGTGGATTCGAGAATTTTTAACATACCATGGAGCTGCAGTAATTGTACGTAGAATCTTATTTTGACCCCTTTGAATTTTTTCAATGTTGGATGCTGAGGCAGTACCCCATAATTGAATTCCATAACACCAGATTGGCTTTAGAATTGCATTGTACAACAAAAGTTTGCAATCCAACTTTAATGTAGAATTTCTGCCGATTAGCCAATTAATTTGCACTGCTTTTAATCTCATCTGGGTAAGTTTTGCGTCGATATGAGACTTCCAAGTTAAACGACGATCGAGGTGGATTCCGAGGTATTTGACTTCATTGTGTTGCGGGATAATTTGATTATTTATTCTGATGAACGAGCATGTATCTTTTCGCAATGTGAAAGTTATATGAATACATTTCTGTTCGTTAACCCTGATTTTCCAAAGCTCAAGCCAATTCTCTAGTTTATAAACATATTTCTGCAAGTTCTGTGATGCTATTTGATGGTCCTTATGAACGCTAATAAAGGCTGTATCGTCTGCAAAAGTTGAAGTATGTATTATGGGGTCTAACGGCATATCGGATGCATAAATCAAATATAAAGTTGGACCCAGTATGCTACCCTGGGGTACTCCTGCTTCAATTGGCTGAGCGGGGCTTAAAAAATCGCCTTCTTTGATTGTAAATTTGCGACCATATAAATAACTTTTCATAAGTTTGTGGGTGTTAGCAGGCAGAGTTAATTTAATTTTATGCATTAAACCTTTATGCCAGACTTTGTCGAACGCTTGCGACACATCAATGAAAAGGGCGGAGCAGTATTTTTTCTCTTCAAACGACTGTCTTATCACATTTACCAATCTGTGTGTTTGTTCGATGGTACTGTGTTTAGCTCTGAACCCGAATTGGTGATTTGGGATACATTGAGTGTCGTTCA
Organism: Bellardia pandia; assembly: GCA_916048285.2. Taxonomy (NCBI): domain Eukaryota; kingdom Metazoa; phylum Arthropoda; class Insecta; order Diptera; family Calliphoridae; genus Bellardia; species Bellardia pandia. Next base: position 159,537 of record CAJZHU020000023.1, read on the forward strand.
GAATTGGAATCAACTTAGCCAATAACAATTTTTCAAACAGTTTTGAAATTGTCGGCAGTAGACTAATTGGCATATATGACTCTACTTTAGTGGGGTCCTTCCCTGGCTTAGGAATCATGGTAATCATAGATACCTTCCAGTCTGCAGGATAGTATTCTAGGCGTAAAATAGCATTGAAAATAAATAGGATAATTCTTTTAGCTACACGAGGTAACTCCACAAGCATTTTGTTGCTGATTTTATCCATACCTGGAGCTTTTTTAAGATTCAGAGTACCAATAGCGCTTTGAACATCATTAAAGCTAAGTCTTAGAGGTACAGGAGGTCTAATAACGAGTGGAGGCAAATCAGATGCATTATTTGAGTTGTTTATAGTAAACACATTTCTCAAATGGTTAACAAATAAAATCCCCTTCTCGGAATCATTTCTAGCCCAGTCACCAGTCGGATTTCGCAGAGGAGGCTTTCCTCTAACTGGTCTTTTTAAACCTCGTGCCGCCTTCCATAACGAATAGTCAGATTGTGGGGTACTATCAAGACCCTCCAAGTAAGATTTAAGTGAAGCCATTCTTTGGGTTTCTAAGAAATTTCTTAGTATATCTCTGCATACCCGTAGCCTAGCTTTCAGTTCAGGAGACCTGTGAATTTGCCACTCTCTTCTAACTCTTCTTTTTTCTGACAGGAGATGATCGAGTTCAGCGAAATAAGTTCTATTTGTCCCACTTCTGCACTCAACGTCGTATGTGGAGGCGTGATGTACAGCTCTTCGTATGTCCTCAGTAAACTTGCCAATCGACCCATCAATATCCTCGGTAGTTCTCAACACTACATTTTCCGTGCAGTGGGAACTTAAATACTTTTTATACTTTATCCAACTTACTCTGGTTTTAGATATGTCCCGAAATGGAGAGCCATTCCCTTGAAGGAAATGCATTGAAATAATAGAAGGAGAGTGATCTGAAGACAAGTCTAATGAAGGCTCCACTTGTATCGATTCTACAGGGATATTTTTCACTACTCCTGGATTAGTTGATGTGAAATTTTTTAGTATCATGTGCTTGATACATCGAACTGTTCGGACGTGTTACTTTTAGTGCGGCTGAATTTTCGGTGAAAAAATCGTAATAGGTGAAAAAGTATAAAAAGTTAAATTAAATAAAAAATTGAAAAAAAAAACTCGTAATAGGTGAAAAACTTTACAAAGTCAAATAATTGCACTAGGTGCAATAAAAAAAATTAATAAATTGTAATAATTTATTTTTAATTATTTGAAAACTAGAAAATTAAATACAGTGAGACAGTGAATGAGTAACAATTCTAACAGTGCGAGTGGGCCTCAGAGCCGAAATGCTTATTTCGTGTTGAGCTCGCCAAGTGTTAGTAATGAGAACATTAAAAATCCCGAATTTCATAAAAACTACTTAACTGTGAAACCAAAAATAAGCACAAATCTGAATTTAAGTGCAAGTGCACCAAACTTGAATAAATGTGTTGAACAGGGCACAAACTTAGCCCAAAGCATATTTAATTTAAATAGAAAAATCACTGAAGGACCGCCTTCTTCACGGTCCTCGTTATCAAATATTGGAGAGACGTCAACAGCTGCAAAAGGCACATTAATTCCTACAAATAAGGCCGCTCCTATAGTTGCTGTTGAAGAAAAACAAAAAACACAGGTAGGAATGGACCGTTATATAACAGTATCGAAGAGAGGCAGAAGCCCAAAATCTGCCGAAATTACACCAGCCGCAAAATTATCAAAGAATGCTGAAGAGCCACGCTCGCAAAATCGTTTTGCCATCCTCCAAGAGAAAAATGATGTCCCCAACGCTGTGAATAAGCCAGTAAAACCACCTCCAATATATTTAAGAGAAAAAAACTCAAACGAACTTATAAAAATATTAGTTTCATTAATTGGTGAAAATTCTTTTTATGTGACTCCAATTAAGCGTGGCAATATTAATGAAACAAAGATTCAGGATAATAATGAAAACGACTATCGGAGAATAGTTTCGGAATTTGAAAAACGCAAAAAGAATTTTTACACGTATCAACTTAAAAGCGCAAAAGGTCTACAAGTCGTAATTAAGGGAATTGATTCTTTTGTTGATCCTGAGGAGATCAAGAGCAGTTTGGCCGACAAAGGCTTTAAAATCAAGGCCGTATCAAATATAAGAAACAGAGATAGGATCCCTCAACCATTATTTAGAGTGGAGTTAGAACCTGGTGATGTTAAGCTGAAGAAAAATGAAACACATCCTATATATGACTTGAAATTCATAATGCACCGAAGAGTTACAGTGGAAGAACCTCATAAGCGATCTGGCCCAGTACAGTGTTCGAACTGCCAAGAATATAGTCACACTAAATCTTATTGTAAGTTGCCTACTGTTTGTGTTGTTTGTGGGGATCTTCATGACACCTCAAAGTGCGATAAACCTAAGGATGATTCCAGGGTAAAAAGATGCAGCAATTGCGGTGGAAACCACACTGCCAACTACAGGGGTTGCCCTGTTTTCGAGGTCGTTAAACGCTCCTTGATCAACAAACCCGCTTCTACCCCTACTCAGACGACAAAAGTACCTATTACAATTATTCCCCCCGTAGCACAAGCATCCACTAGCCAATTTTCATATGCCAACGTGCTAAGATCTAACCAACCAACAGTGCAAAATGAATCACCAATAAATGATACAAACAGCCACAATTTTAGCCGTCTTGAAGGTATAATGGAGAATCTGGTGCAATCCATGAACCATTTCATGACAAGTATGATGCAGGAGATGCAAAAAATGCAGTCCACGCTACTGCAGGCCATACTTAATAGACCATGAACTGTCTCAAAATATGTTTCTGGAACGCAAACGGCATACGCCAACACAAAAATGAACTTGAATATTTTCTTTTTAATAAGAAAATTGATGTAATGCTGATTTCCGAGACTCATATGACGTCGAGAAGCATTTTTAAAATAAGTGGTTATACATTCTACGACACCAAGGACCCTAGAGATAGATCATGTGGTGGCTCGGCAATATTGGTCAAATCGCGAATCAAACACCATTCATTGGGTGGTCTTTCAGAGTGTTATCTTCAAGCAACAAACATCTGTATTGAGAACTTTTGTCAAAACCTCGTGATTTCGTCAGTTTACTGTCCGCCCAGATTTTCAATAACAAAAGATCAGTATAGAGATTTTTACAAATCACTAGGTAGCCGTTTCATAGCGGCTGGCGACTACAATGCTAAGCATACATTCTGGGGCTCACGACTCGTTAGCCCTAAAGGTCGTATCTTGTACGACTCCCTGTCTGAAATGGGACTGAATGTGATTTCAACTGGTCAACCAACTTATTGGCCAACTGACCAGCAAAAAATTCCTGACGTTATCGATTTCGGCGTGGCGAAAGGGGTATCCCCGGAACTCATTGAAGTCGAGGCTTCACTGGATCTTTCTTCAGATCACTCACCCACTGTAATCACCATCAGAAGTCCTCAGCAAAGCGTAACTGATGCCTTACTTCTTGTCAAACGTCTGAATTGGTTAAAATACAAAAAATACATCAGCACTCACTGCACAGAGAAACTCCCGTTAAAAACTGCTGAAGACATCGATGCCTGTATAAAAAGTCTTAATGAACATGTCGAGAAAGCCGCAGAACATGCTTCTTCCACTTACCGCCCGAATAGGTACAACAGAGTTTTTTCTGCAGATGTTGAGCAACTATTGTCTGAAAAAAGGAGAGTCCGAAGAGAGTGGCAACAACACAGATCGCCCCAACTTAAAACTAGGTTGAGAGAATGTACCAAAAATCTTAGGATCTTGCTAGAAGCGCAAAAAGCAGAGTCTCTCAAACAACATCTGGAAGGTCTAGACGCAACTTCCCAGTCAAATTATTCATTATGGCGTGCAGTCCGAAATCTAAGAAAACCCGTAATCGCAAAACCTCCACTGCGTACTTTGAACGGATCTTGGGCACGAAATAACGAAGAAAAAGGCAACCTTTTCGTAAGTCATTTAAAAAATGTATTCACTCCCAATACGGATACTGACATTAGCGAACTACCGCCTGTTGTTGCCAGACCACCTGTACAAATAAGATTTCAATATCTGGAGGTTGTTGAGGCTATTGATAATTTAAATGTTAAAAAAGCACCTGGGTTTGATAAAATCAGCAATAAAATGATTTTTGAGCTGCCTCGCATTGCAAAAAGATTAATCCTCTTTCTTTTTAATGCCATCTTACGGCTTGAGTACTACCCTCCGGTTTGGAAAATTGCACTAGTAAAGATGATTCCTAAGCCGGGAAAAGATCCTTGCAAAGTTGAGTCGTATATGCCAATAAGTCTATTACCAACTATGTCCAAATTATTCGAGAAATTGCTTATAACCAAGCTGACTCCGATTTTGAATGAAAACAACTGCATTCCCAATCACCAGTTTGGCTTCAGACGTCAACACAGTACAATAGAACAAACACATAGATTGGTACAAGTCATAAGAAAAACCTTTGAGGAAAAGAGATACTGTTCGGCACTCTTTATTGACGTCTCTCAAGCTTTCGACAAAGTATGGCATGAAGGCCTGATATCTAAATTAAAGCAGAACTTGCCGGTGAATCTTCAACACCTACTATGGAAATACTTAATCGACCGTCAGTTTATGATTAAAGAAGGTGATTATTTAAGCCGTCCTCAACCTATAGGTGCTGGCGTCCCTCAAGGTAGTATCTTAGGACCAATTCTATACTTGCTGTACACAGCAGACATGCCAACAAACAATGAAATTCACACGTCAACATTTGCTGACGATACGGCATTTCTCAGTACTCACAAAGATCCAAAAGATGCCTCGATTCAATTACAGCACCACGTAACGCAAGTGGAGAAATGGGCAAGACAATGGGGAATAAAAATAAATGAACAGAAATGCACCCACGTAACATTTACTCTACGTAGGGAATCATGTCCCCCTATTCGTATTAATGACCATATAGTGCCTCAAAACTCACACGTGAAATATCTTGGTATTCATCTGGACCGTCGCCTCACATGGAAACCACATATAGATGCTAAGCTGACTCAAATGAAACTGAAAGCAGCCCAAATTCATTGGCTCATCGGCAGAAACTCCGTCCTTCGGCTCGATTGTAAGCTTCTACTCTACAACTCAATCTTAAAGCCAATTTGGTGCTATGGTATCCAGTTATGGGGTACTGCCTCCAACTCCAATATTGAGAAAATTCAACGCCGTCAAAACAAAATTCTACGAATGATAACTACCGCTCCTTGGTATATTAAAAACAACAACATACACAACGATCTTGATGTTCCACTTGTCAAATGGGAAATAACTAAACACGTGGCCCTTTATTTGGGTAAGCTGGAAACTCATCCAAATCCCCTTGCTCGAGACATCTTACAACATCCCGGTCATAGCCGTTTGAGAAGGAGGGACACCACCGCTCTCAGATGAATAAATACAAGTTGCTCATTATATCCTATCGAATTTGAAAACTAGATTTTGTCTAGCATTGGCTGGACTTATCTTAATTTACTTTAGTTTTAGGATTTGAATACTTATTGTTAGTTCATTTAAAATGAAGATACAATAAAAAGAATATGCAAAAAAAAAAAAAATAAAAATTTTTGTCTAGCACTGGCTGGGCATATTATTTTCTTTTTAGTATTAAGATTTGAATACTTATTGTTATTTCATATATGAAGATTCAATAAATAATTAAAAAAAAAAAAAAAAAAAAAAAAAAAAAAAAATGGATTTATTAGCATTCCGGAATGACGTAACTGACGGATTGCTGGCATTGTCAGCAGTTCAAAGTCTCTCTCGAAAACGAGGAAGACCCAAGCAATCTGAGGACTTAGACCTTTCTAACACTCCATCAACTTCGAAACCAAAACTTTCATATGAAAGGACTCCTTCAGGTTCAATTCGTTTCGATGGTATTGAACATTGGCCGGAGTATACACCTGTAAAACGTATATGTAAAGTACCAGGATGCAAAGGATATTCCAGATACTTGTGTGCAAAATGCAACGTTCATCTCTGCATTCCAAATGGCAGCAGAAATTGCTTTAGATTATACCATGAAAAGTGAGGTAAGTTATATATTTATTTCTATCTTTGAATTATTTTATATTATTTCTTTTTTTTTCAGGGATATATACAGATGCAGACCTACTCTTGGACCAGAAATTGGCAATGAATTTATATTTTTTTATAGTTTTAGTGACAATGAACTGATATTTTTTATAATTTTAGTGTTAGTTTAAGTTTAAGTTTCAAACAAAAATAATATTAATCCAATAAAAAAAAATTTTCTCGTATGTAATTTGAAAAACTAAAATTTATTTATTTATTGGAGGAAATGGTGTGGAGGGAGTATTAAAATGTTTTTATCTTTCCAACAAGTATATGTATTCCTATAGTCGTTTATATATAACATAAAATTAATACATTTGAATTGTTTATCTTTTTTTGCGTCTTTTTAAACAACAAATTTTAAAATTGAATTAAAAACTTATATATTTTAGTTTTGTTTTTTTTCCTTTAAATACATTCTATGCCATATGGCATGATGTTCAAAAACCACTTTTGCAAACAAAATGTTAAAAAATTACTTTTGATTATTCATAAAGTGGGCTTAAGTATATATAAAATTAAAAAATTATATTTTTAAAATCAAAAACAACAAGTAAGAGTGCTATATTCGGCTGTGCCGAATCTTAAATACCCTTCACCTAAGCGTAATAAGAAATACAGAAACTACACTAGACTAGAATATCCTAATTCTGTGTTTTCTATTCAGTCTTAGTGCAAATTTTATTAATTTTTGATATATTGTTTGAAAGACAATTTTACGACCAACATAATTTATGTTAAATATTTTGAAATGTTGTCTAATTTTTACCATTTTAATTGATTTAATTACCAATTCTTACCATAATTTACAGAGTTTGTCTGATGTTCATAATAATCTTGAGTGTAATTTAACAAACAGAGTATAAACAAGTAATACCCTAGACAGACATAGGATTTGCATACCATATTAGTATACTATACTACATGTGTGTTAACTTGTACTACAATTAAACCATAAAACAAGCTGGTTTATATCTGGTATCAATACTACGAAAATAATCGTGGTATAAATGTAGTATGATGTCTTTAGCTGTGTTCAATAAACATTGGGGAAACCCTCTCACAAAATCGATTGTCAGTTCTTTTAATGACAGTTATATTTTATTTAATTTATTTTAATTTTTTTTTTTTTGATCAAAACCCAGCCAACATTTACATATATAAATAAGCTTTCAAATGTAAGCAAGGAAAATTTATCTATATTTTCCAGTACAGAACTTGCAGCCGCACCGTTTCATATATGCTCAAAAATGTCGGTGCTTCTGCGCATAACACTTTTCTGCCTTTTTGCTACAGACATTAAATAAGAAGATAATTACCTTTTTTAATAGCAAATGATAATTAAAAGTATCAAACACACTTAACTTAACAACTTTAACAACAATTTAACACTATTTATTAACACAACTTATTAGCACAATTTTTAACAGCGAGAATGACACGTTTTGCTTAAATTTATGAAACACTTGCATTTGCAAGCAAATTGTCAACGACATTCGCAAAACTCTTATTTAAGTAAACTTGCTGCAATCTTAATTTACAAAACGCTTGCAAATATGTTTATTGGGAAAGTAAAAACAAAAATACTAGTATATGTACTACATGTCTGTCAAGGCAATGTAGTATCAAAAACCATAGTATTTGTATTATGGTATAGAAATCCTATGTCTGTCAGGGGTATAAGAGTGCTATATTCGGCTGTGCCGAATCTTAAATACCCTTCACCTAAGCGTAATAAGAAATACAGAAACTACACTAGACTAGAATATCCTAATTCTGTGTTTTCTATTCAGTCTAAGTGCAAATTTTATTAGTATTTGATATATTGTTTGAAAGACAATTTTACGACCAACATAATTTATTTTAAATATTTTGAAATGTTGTCTAATTTTTACCATTTTTAATTGATTTAATTACCAATTCTTACCATAATTTATAGAGTTTGTCTGATGTTCATAATAATCTTCAGTGTAATTTAACAAACAGAGTATAAAAAAGTAATAGTGCTATATTCGGTTGTGCCGAATCTTAAATACCCTTCACCTAAGCGTAATAAGAAATACAGAAACTACACTAGACTAGAATATCCTAATTCTGTGTTTTCTATTCAGTCTAAGTGCAAATTTTATTAGTATTTGATATATTGTTTGAAAGACAATTTTACGACCAACATACAGTGCGAGCTCGATGATCGCAACTAATTCTGCCACAGCCGGTTGCGATAATCGCAAAAGTTGCGATAACCGACCCCCAATTTTACATATAAAGTAAAAGCTCAAAATTTTCAATTTTTAATACATAATGTATGTAATTATTTATTGATATGAAAATTAAATAGAAACTTCAAAAATTCGCCTTAAAAAAAACTTATAAATAAAATTCATGTTTTAAAAACCATTGGAACAAAGCCTTCTCCAGTTTGGGAAATTCAGCACACCTTAGATTCATGCGTTTACCAGGACCAGACTCAGTTGCACTTATGAATTTTTTTATATTCTTTTCATTTTGTTTTATTCTGCAAACGGTTGATTTATTAACATTATAATGCAAACAAATTGATTTCACAGTCTCTCCATTTTTAAGCTTTTCCAAAATGTCAGTCTTTTGTTTTATTGATAACTTCACAACTTTCTTTATTAAACCCATTACTATTGAGTGATCTGTAGTGCACGCAAAAATAGTTCATACTAACTATGCATAAAAGAACCCAAAGCAGAATAAAAAACTAACTGTAAAATAACGAATAACTTGCCGTGCCGCTGTACACACGAAAAAAAATAGTAAACAAACGTATGTATGTATGTACTTTGTAGTTTTTGCATCTTTTCTATGTCCAAAGGCGACGTAGAAAAGCAAACAATCGAACAATCACATTTATGTATTAAAGTTGCGATAACCGAGACTGATAGTTGCGCTTATAGAGACTTCAATGCAAAAATTTTGGTGGTTGCAAACAACGAGCAGTTGCGATAATAGGTGGTTGCGATCATCGAGCTCGCACTGTAATTTATTTTAAATATTTTGAAATGTTGTCTAATTTTTACCATTTTTAATTGATTTAATTACCAATTCTTACCATAATGTATAGAGTTTGTCTGATGTTCATAATAATCTTCAGTGTAATTTAACAAACAGAGTATAAAAAAGTAATAGTGCTATATTCGGCTGTGCCGAATCTTAAATACCCTTCACCTAAGCGTAATAAGAAATACAGAAACTACACTAGACTAGAATATCCTAATTCTGTGTTTTCTATTCAGTCTTAGTGCAAATTTTATTAGCATTTGATATATTGTTTGAAAGACAATTTTACGACCACATAATTTATGTTAAATATTTTGAAATGTTGTCTAATTTTTACCATTTTAATTGATTTAATTATCAATTCTTACCATAATTTACAGAGTCTGTCTGATGTTCCTAATAATCTTCAGTGTAATTTAACAAACAGAGTATAAACAAGTAAGAGTGCTATATTCGGCTGTGCCGAATCTTAAATACCCTTCACCTAAGCGTAATAAGAAATACAGAAACTACACTAGACTAGAATATCCTAATTCTGTGTTTTCTATTCAGTCTTAGTGCAAATTTTATTAATTTTTGATATATTGTTTGAAAGACAATTTTACGACCAACATAATTTATGTTAAATATTTTGAAATGTTGTCTAATTTTTACCATTTTAATTGATTTAATTACCAATTCTTACCATAATTTACAGAGTTTGTCTGATGTTCATAATAATCTTGAGTGTAATTTAACAAACAGAGTATAAACAAGTAAGAGTGCTATATTCGGCTGTGCCGAATCTTAAATACCCTCCACCTAAACGTAATAAGAAATACAAAAACTACACTGGTTATAGGACTAGAATATCCTTATTCTGTGTTTTCTATTCATCAGTCTTAGTGCAAATTTTATTATTATTTTATATTTTGTTTGAAAGACAATTTTACGACCAACATAATTTATGTAAAATATTTTGAAATTTTGTCTAATTTTCACCATTTTTAATTGATTTAATTACAAATTCTTACCATAGTTTACAGAGTTTGTCTGATGTTCATAATAATCTTGAGTGTAATTTAACAAACAGGGTACTTCAAAATTAATGGCTACGAGTTCTACGATACTAAAGACCCCCGCGGAAGAGCTTGTGGAGGTTCGGCAATTCTTATAAAGAACAGAATAAAGCATTATCTAATGAATAACATAAGTGAGGATTACCTCCAAGCAACAAACATTTGCATTGAATTCTGTCAATACAAATTTGTTTTATCATCGATTTATTCTCCGCCTCGATTTTCAATAAAAGAACACCAATACCATAACTTCTTTAAATCCCTTGGAGCTAAATTTTTAGTTGCTGGTGACTTTAACGCCAAACACACATTTTGGGGTTCACGTCTGGTAACCCCAAAGGGTCGCGTACTCTTCAACACCATTGCTAAAATGGGCTTAGATGTACTCTCAAATGGACATCCCACCTATTGGCCGACGGACCGACGGAAGATTCCCGATGTTATTGACTTTGGGGTAGTGAAAAATATCCCTGTAGAATGGATGCAAGTGGATCCCTTACTGGACTTGTCCTCAGATCACTCTCCTACTATCATTTCAATGCATTTCCCTCAAGTGTGTGGTTCTCCATTTATGAACATGACTAAGACCCGAGTAAGTTGGATAAAATACAAAAAGTATTTAAGTTCTCATTGCACGGAAAATGTTGTGTTGAGAACTACCGACGATATTGATGAGTCGATTGGCAACTTTACCGAGGACCTTCGACGAGCTGTGCATCACGCTTCCACTTATCACGTTGAATGTAGAAATAGGACAAACAGAACTTATTTCTCTGAACTCGAACATCTCCTATCAGAAAAAAGAAGAATGAGAAGAGAGTGGCAAATTCACAGGTCTCCTGAACTGAAAGCTAGGCTACGGGAATGCAGAGATATACTAAGACATTTCTTAGAAACCCAAAGAACGGCCTCACTTAGATCTTACTTGGAAGGTCTTGATAGTACCCCACAATCTGACTACTCGTTATGGAGGGCGGCAAGAGGTTTAAAAAGACCAGTAAGAGGAAAACCTCCTTTGCGAAATCCGACAGGTGACTGGGCTAGAAATGATTCCGAGAAAGGGACATTATTTGTTAACCATTTGAGAAATGTGTTTACTATAAACAACTCAAATAATAACGTATCTGATTTGCCACCACTTGTTATAAGGCCTAATGTACCTCTAAGACTAAACTTTCGTGATGTCCAAAACGCTATTGGTACTCTGAACCTTAGAAAGGCTCCAGGTATGGATAAAATCAGCAATAAAATGCTTGTGGAGTTACCTCGTGTAGCAAGAAGAATTATCCTCTTTATCTTCAACGCTATTTTACGCCTAGAATACTATCCTGCAGATTGGAAGGTGTCTATGATCACTATGATTCCTAAGCCAGGGAAGGACCACACCAAAGTGGAGTCATATAGGCCAATTAGTCTACTGCCGACAATTTCAAAACTGTTTGAAAAATTGTTAATGACTAAGTTGACTCCAATTCTGAATGACACTGAATGTATTCCTAATCATCAATTCGGCTTCAGGGCTAAACACAGCACCATCGAGCAAACGCACAGATTGGTAAATGTGATAAGAGGGTCGTTTGAAGACAAAAAATACTGCTCCGCCCTTTTCATTGATGTGTCGCAAGCGTTCGACAAAGTTTGGCATGACGGTTTAAAGCACAAAATAAAATTAACTCTGCCTGCTAACACCCATAAACTCATGGAAAGTTATTTATACGGTCGCAAATTTAAAATCAAAGAAGGTGATTTTTTAAGTACCGCTCAGCCAATTGAATCAGGTGTGCCACAGGGTAGCATACTGGGTCCTACTTTATATTTGATATATGCCTCCGACATGCCGTCAGACCCCAAAATCCATACGTCAACTTTTGCAGACGATACAGCCTTTATCAGCGTCCATCAGGACCACCAAGTTGCATCACAGAATTTGCAGAATTATGTTTAAAAACTAGAGAATTGGCTAGAGCTTTGGAAAATCAGGGTTAACGAACAGAAATGTATTCATATAACTTTCACATTGCGAAAAGATACCTGCTCGTTCATCAGAATAAATAATCAAATTATCCCGCAACACAATGAAGTCAAATACCTCGGCATTCACCTCGACCGCCGTTTAACTTGGAAGTCTCATATTGAAGCGAAACTTACACAAATGAGATTAAAAGCAGTGCAACTTAATTGGCTAATCGGCAGAAACTCTACATTGAAATTGGATTGCAAACTTTTGTTGTACAATGCAATACTAAAGCCAATCTGGTGCTATGGAATTCAATTATGGGGTACTGCCTCAGCATCCAACATTGAAAAAATTCAAAGGGGTCAAAATAAAATTCTACGTATAATTACTGCAGCACCATGGTATGTTAAAAATTCTCGAATCCACAAAGATCTAGGCGTGCCATTAGTAAAAGTCGAATTTACAAAATATGTGTCAAAGTATGTCAGCAAACTTGAACACCATCCAAACCCACTTGCACGAGACATCCTTAACTTTAGTGGCCACAATCGGTTGAGAAGGAGGGATACCCTTGCTTTAACTCAAGCGCAAAACAGATGACTGGATTAGTTGATGTGAAATTTTTTAGTATCATAAAAATTTTTGTCTAGCACTGGCTGGGCATATTATTTTCTTTTTAGTATTAAGATTTGAATACTTATTGTTATTTCATATATGAAGATTCAATAAATAATTAAAAGCAAAAAAAAAAAAAAAAAAAAAAAAAAATGGATTTATTAGCATTCCGGAATGACGTAACTGACGGATTGCTGGCATTGTCAGCAGTTCAAAGTCTCTCTCGAAAACGAGGAAGACCCAAGCAATCTGAGGACTTAGACCTTTCTAACACTCCATCAACTTCGAAACCAAAACTTTCATATGAAAGGACTCCTTCAGGTTCAATTCGTTTCGATGGTATTGAACATTGGCCGGAGTATACACCTGTAAAACGTATATGTAAAGTACCAGGATGCAAAGGATATTCCAGATACTTGTGTGCAAAATGCAACGTTCATCTCTGCATTCCAAATGGCAGCAGAAATTGCTTTAGATTATACCATGAAAAGTGAGGTAAGTTATATATTTATTTCTATCTTTGAATTATTTTATATTATTTCTTTTTTTTTTTCAGGGATATATACAGATGCAGACCTACTCTTGGACCAGAAATTGGCAATGAATTTATATTTTTTTATAGTTTTAGTGACAATGAACTGATATTTTTTATAATTTTAGTGTTAGTTTAAGTTTAAGTTTCAAACAAAAATAATATTAATCCAATAAAAAAAAATTTTCTCGTATGTAATTTGAAAAACTAAAATTTATTTATTTATTGGAGGAAATGGTGTGGAGGGAGTATTAAAATGTTTTTATCTTTCCAACAAGTATATGTACATATTCCTATAGTCGTTTATATATAACATACAATTAATACATTTGAATTGTTTATCTTTTTTTGCGTCTTTTTAAACAACAAATTTTAAAATTGAATTAAAAACATATATTTTAGTTTTGTTTTTTTTTCCTTTAAATACATTCTATGCCATATGGCATGATGTTCAAAAACCACTTTTGCAAACAAAATGTTAAAAAATTACTTTTGATTATTCATAAAGTGGGCTTAAGTATATATAAAATTAAAAAATTATATTTTTAAAATCAAAAACAACAAGTAAGAGTGCTATATTCGGCTGTGCCGAATCTTAAATACCCTTCACCTAAGCGTAATAAGAAATACAGAAACTACACTAGACTAGAATATCCTAATTCTGTGTTTTCTATTCAGTCTTAGTGCAAATTTTATTAATTTTTGATATATTGTTTGAAAGACAATTTTACGACCAACATAATTTATGTTAAATATTTTGAAATGTTGTCTAATTTTTACCATTTTAATTGATTTAATTACCAATTCTTACCATAATTTACAGAGTTTGTCTGATGTTCATAATAATCTTGAGTGTAATTTAACAAACAGAGTATAAACAAGTAAGAGTGCTATATTCGGCTGTGCCGAATCTTAAATACCCTTCACCTAAGCGTAATAAGAAATACAGAAACTACACTAGACTAGAATATCCTAATTCTGTGTTTTCTATTCAGTCTAAGTGCAAATTTTATTAGTATTTGATATATTGTTTGAAAGACAATTTTACGACCAACATAATTTATTTTAAATATTTTGAAATGTTGTCTAATTTTTACCATTTTTAATTGATTTAATTACCAATTCTTACCATAATTTATAGAGTTTGTCTGATGTTCATAATAATCTTCAGTGTAATTTAACAAACAGAGTATAAAAAAGTAATAGTGCTATATTCGGCTGTGCCGAATCTTAAATACCCTTCACCTAAGCGTAATAAGAAATACAGAAACTACACTAGACTAGAATATCCTAATTCTGTGTTTTCTATTCAGTCTTAGTGCAAACTTTATTAGCATTTGATATATTGTTTGAAAGACAATTTTACGACCACATAATTTATGTTAAATATTTTGAAATGTTGTCTAATTTTTACCATTTTAATTGATTTAATTATCAATTCTTACCATAATTTACAGAGTCTGTCTGATGTTCCTAATAATCTTCAGTGTAATTTAACAAACAGAGTATAAACAAGTAAGAGTGCTATATTCGGCTGTGCCGAATCTTAAATACCCTTCACCTAAGCGTAATAAGAAATACAGAAACTACACTAGACTAGAATATCCTAATTCTGTGTTTTCTATTCAGTCTTAGTGCAAATTTTATTAATTTTTGATATATTGTTTGAAAGACAATTTTACGACCAACATAATTTATGTTAAATATTTTGAAATGTCTAATTTTTACCATTTAGTTGATTTAATTACCAATTCTTACCATAATTTACAGAGTTTGTCTGATGTTCATAATAATCTTGAGTGTAATTTAACAAACAGAGTATAAACAAGTAAGAGTGCTATATTCGGCTGTGCCGAATCTTAAATACCCTCCACCTAAACGTAATAAGAAATACAAAAACTACACTGGTTATAGGACTAGAATATCCTTATTCTGTGTTTTCTATTCATCAGTCTTAGTGCAAATTTTATTATTATTTTATATTTTGTTTGAAAGACAATTTTACGACCAACATAATTTATGTAAAATATTTTGAAATTTTGTCTAATTTTCACCATTTTTAATTGATTTAATTACAAATTCTTACCATAGTTTACAGAGTTTGTCTGATGTTCATAATAATCTTGAGTGTAATTTAACAAACAGAGTATAAACAAGTAAGAGTGCTATATTCGGCTGTGCCGAATCTTAAATACCCTCCACCTAAACGTAATAAGAAATAAAAAACTACACTGGTTATAGGACTAGAATATCCTTATTCTGTGTTTTCTATTCATCAGTCTTAGTGCAAATTTTATTATTTTATATTTTGTTTGAAAGACAATTTTACGACCAACATAATTTATGTAAAATATTTTGAAATTTTGTCTAATTTTCACCATTTTTAATTGATTTAATTACAAATTCTTACCATAGTTTACAGAGTTTGTCTGATGTTCATAATAATCTTGAGTGTAATTTAACAAACAGAGTATAAAAAAGTAAGAGCGCTATATTCGGCTGTGCCGAATCTTAAATACCCTTCACCTAAGCGTAATAAGAAATACAGAAACTACACTAGACTAGAATATCCTAATTCTGTGTTTTCTATTAAGTCTTAGTGCAAATTTTATTAGTATTTGATATATTGTTTGAAAGACAATTTTACGACCAACATAATTTATGTTAAATATTTTGAAATTTTGTCTAATTTTCACCATTTTTAATTGATTTAATTACCAATTCTTACCATAATTTACAGAGTCTGTCTGATGTTCCTAATAATCTTCAGTGTAATTTAACAAACAGAGTATAAAAAAGGGGTACAATTCAAAAAACTGATTTCAACATCCAGACAGACAGACAGACAGACGGACATGGCTCAATCGACTTCGCTATCTATAAGGATCCAGAATATATATACTTTATAGGGTCGGAAAATTATATTGTGGAAATTTCACACGGAATGACAAACTTATATATACCCTTCTCACGATGGTGAAGGGTATAAAAAGTGGTACAATTCGGTTTTAGTGATTTTGCTAAAAAAAAAAAAAAAACAAAATCAAATAGGGCTTTTAGAGGAGATACCAGCAAAAAAAAGTTTGTTGGCGGTCCCGCCTATTTTAGAGGGGGCGGGCCCTTAATTTTGAAAATATATAGGCCTATATCTCGGGAACTACTGGGTGTCTGATAATTTGTAATACATTAAATAAAAGGTATTAAAAATACCTTTCCAACGATATATATCATGATTATAAAATATGGACCGAATATGGGTTAAATCCGAAAAGAATATTTTTTGACCCGAATTTATTTGTTTTTTGGAAATGCTTCTGTATGGCAGGTATGACAAATTATGGGCCGATCTTCTTAAATTTTGGAACAGTTATTTTTATGCATATGAGGATATTTCACGTAGAATTTCAACATAATAACGGTATATTTAAGATATATATTAGTATTAACGTGGATTTCGGTAGTGGACCTTATGTGGGGGAGATAGTCAAATATGGACCGATATTCTCAAAATCCAGCAGTTTGATTTAGGCATGTATGTAAATGATCCGTGTAAAATTTTGGATTGGTACCCTTATTTATAAGAGATTTATGAGTATTAAAGTGATTTTCGGAAGAGGGCTTTATATGGGGCATACGGTTAAAAATAGACCGAAATTAACAAAATTGTGTGGAATGATTTTTGTATATATGTAAATGATCTGTACAAAGTTTGGAGTCGGTAACGATATTTATACAATATATATAGGGAAAAATGTCTTTTTCAGATGTGGTCCTTGTATGGGAGCTATGACCAGTTGTGGGCCGACCACCATAAAATTTAGTACAACAATTTATTTGCCTATAAAGAGTATTTATGTCAAATTTTAGCCGTTTAACATTATTTATATCTGTTTTATGCGTGTTTAAGTGAATTTTGGAAGTGGACTTTATATGGGGTCTATGGTCAAATATGGACCGAACTAAAAAAAATTTCGTTTTGCGATTTCTTTTTGCACAGACCTTAGTTTTGCTGAATTTTGTCTTGATATTCCAATTTTATAGGCATTTATGTATAATTGAGCAATATTTCGGGAAGATTTTTGTATGGGAGCTATGACCATTTCTGGGCCGACCACCATAAAATTTGGTACAATAATTTATTTGCCTATAAAGAGTGTTTATGTCAAATTTTAGCCATTTAACATTATTTATATCTGTTTTATAAGTATTTAAGTGAATTTTGTAAGTGGACTTTATATGGGGTCTATGGTCAAATATGGACCGAACTAAAAAAAATTTCGGTTTGTGATTTCTTTATGTATAAAACTTATTTTTGCTGAATTTTGTCTTGATATTCCAATTTTATAGGCATTTATTTATCATTAAGCCATATTTCGGGAATATATATATTTGTATGGGGGCTATGAGAAATCATGGACCGATTCTTACTATTTTCCGCACACTTTCTTCTTTTATAGTACAAACAACGTATACAAAATTTCATGGTATTATCTGCAATATATGTATTTCAAAATATTGCAATAAAATGGACGAAAAATATCAAATTTTTATAGAGGTGGTCTCACATATTGGTTCATAACTCTGGTTGACCTAAACCGATTTTGCTGATTTTAAATAGCAAACTTCTCGAAAGCACTTCTGACAGAATTTTTGAAGGTTTGGATCCCGAACATGTCTTGGGACTTCAAAAAACTGATTTCAACATCCAGACAGACAGACAGACAGACAGACAGACGGACATGGCTCAATCGACTTCGCTATCTATAATGATCCAGAATATATATACTTTATAGGGTCGGAAAATTATATTGTGGAAATTTTACACGGAATGACAAACTTATATATACCCTTCTCACGATGGTGAAGGGTATAAAAAGGGGTACAATTCGGTTTTAGTGATTTTGCTCAAAAAAAAAAAAAAAAAAAAAAAACAAAATCAAATAGGGCTTTTAGAGGAGATACCAGCAAAAAAAAGTTTGTTGGCGGTCACGCCTATTTTAGAGGGGGCGGGCCCTTAATGTTGAAAATATATAGGCCTATATCTCGGGAACTACTGGGTGTCTGATAATTTGTAATACATTAAATAAAAGGTATTAAAAATACCTTTCCAACGATATATATCATGATTATAAAATATGGACCGAATATGGGTTAAATCCGAAAAGAATATTTTTTGACCCGAATTTATTTGTTTTTTGGAAATGCTTCTATATGGCAGGTATGACAAATTATGGGCCGATCTTCTTAAATTTTGGAACAGTTATTTTCATGCATATGAGGATATTTCTCGTAGAATTTCAACATAATAACGGTATATTTAAGATATATATTAGTATTAACGTGGATTTCGGTAGTGGACCTTATGTGGGGGAGATAGTCAAATATGGACCGATATTCTCAAAATCCAGCAGTTTGATTTAGGCATGTATGTAAATGATCCGTGTAAAATTTTGGATTGGTACCCTTATTTATAAGAGATTTATGAGTATTAAAGTGATTTTCGGAAGAGGGCTTTATATGGGGCATACGGTTAAAAATAGACCGAAATTAACAAAATTGTGTGGAATGATTTTTGTATATATGTAAATGATCTGTACAAAGTTTGGAGTCGGTAACGATATTTATACAATATATATAGGGAAAAATGTCTTTTTCAGATGTGGTCCTTGTATGGGAGCTATGACCAGTTGTGGGCCGACCACCATAAAATTTAGTACAACAACTTATTTGCCTATAAAGAGTATTTATGTCAAATTTTAGCCGTTTAACATTATTTATATCTGTTTTATGCGTGTTTAAGTGAATTTTGGAAGTGGACTTTATATGGGGTCTATGGTCAAATATGGACCGAACTAAAAAAAAATTTCGTTTTGCGATTTCTTTTTGCACAGACCTTAGTTTTGCTGAATTTTGTCTTGATATTCCAATTTTATAGGCATTTATGTATAATTGAGCAATATTTCGGGAAGATTTTTGTATGGGAGCTATGACCATTTCTGGGCCGACCACCATAAAATTTGGTACAATAATTTATTTGCCTATAAAGAGTGTTTATGTCAAATTTTAGCCGTTTAACATTATTTATATCTGTTTTATAAGTATTTAAGTGAATTTTGTAAGTGGACTTTATATGGGGTCTATGGTCAAATATGGACCGAACTAAAAAAAATTTCGGTTTGTGATTTCTTTATGTATAAAACTTATTTTTGCTGAATTTTGTCTTGATATTCCAATTTTATAGGCATTTATTTATCATTAAGCCATATTTCGGGAATATATATATTTGTATGGGGGCTATGAGAAATCATGGACCGATTCTTACTATTTTCCGCACACTTTCTTCTTTTATAGTACAAACAACGTATACAAAATTTCATGGTATTATCTGCAATATATTTCAAAATATTGCAATAAAATGGACGAAAAATATCAAATTTTTATAGAGGTGGTCTCACATATTGGTTCATAACTCTGGTTGACCTAAACCGATTTTGCTGATTTTAAATAGCAAACTTCTCGAAAGCACTTCTGACAGAATTTTTGAAGGTTTGGATCCCGAACATGTCTTGGGACTTCAAAAAACTGATTTCAACATCCAGACAGACAGACAGACAGACGGACATGGCTCAATCGACTTCGCTATCTATAAGGATCCAGAATATATATACTTTATAGGGTCGGAAAATTATATTGTGGAAATTTCACACGGAATGACAAACTTATATATACCCTTCTCACGATGGTGAAGGGTATAAAAAGGGGTACAATTCGGTTTTAGTGATTTTGCTCAAAAAAAACAAAATGAAATAGGGCTTTTAGAGGAGATACCAGAAAAAAAAAATTTGTTGGCGGTCACGCCTATTTTCGAGGGGGCGGGCCCTTAAAGTTGAAAATATATAGGCCTATATCTCGGGAACTACTGGGTGTCTGATAATTTGTAATACATTAAATAAAAGGAATTAAAAATACCTTTCCAACGATATATATCATGATTATAAAATATGGACCGAATATGGGTTAAATCCGAAAAGAATATTTTTTGACCCGAATTTATTTGTTTTTTTTAAATGCTTTTATATGGCAGGTATGACAAATAATGGGCCGAACTTCTTAAATTTTGGAACAGTTATTTTCATGCATATGAGGATATTTCACGTAGAATTTCAACATATTAACGGTATATTTAAGATATATATTACTATTAACGTGGATTTCGGTAGTGGACCTTATGTGGGGGATATAGTCAAATATGGACCGATATTCTCAAAATCCAGCACTTAGATTTAGGCATGTATGTAAATGATCCGTGTAAAATTTTGTATTGGTACCCTTATTTATAAGCGATTTATGAGTATTAAAGTGATTTTCGGAAGAGGGCTTTATATGGGGCATACGGTTAAAAATAGACCGAAATTTACAAAATTTTGTGGGATGATTTTTGTATATATGAAATGATCTGTACAAAGTTTTGAGTCGGCACCGATATTTATACAATATATATAGGGAAAAATATCTTTTTCAGATGTGGTCCTTGTATGGGAGCTATGGCCAATTCTGGGCCGACTACCATAAAATTTAGTACAACAATTTATTTGCCTATAAAGAGTATTTATGTCAAATTTTAGCCGTTTAACATTATTTATATCTGTTTTATATGTATTTAAGTGAATTTTGTAAGTGGACTTTATATGGGGTCTATGGTCAAATATGGACCGAACTAAAAAAAAATTCGTTTTGCGATTTCTTTTTGCACAGACCTTAGTTTTGCTGAATTTTGTCGTGATATTCCAATTTTATAGGCATTTATGTATAATAGAGCAATATTTCGGGAAGATTTTTGTATGGGGGCTATGACCATTTCTGGGCCGACCACCATAAAATTTGGTACAAAAATTTATTTGCCTATAAAGAGTGTTTATGTCAAATTTTAGCCGTTTAACATTATGTATTTATATCTGTTTTATATGTATTTAAGTGAATTTTGTAAGTGGACTTTATATGGGGTTGTTGTATTTTTAACTTGTTATATTATAATTTTTTATATCAGATTTTATATTAGTTTTTTGTCAAAATTGAATTCATATTTTTTCTTTATAAAACGAGCAGTTAGTATTTTGGGTTGAATAAAAGAAGTTTAATACATAATAATTTGGTGTCAGAAGTGGGATACAAGATGTCTATTTCACAAGATGTTATGGAATCTCTTACGGGAATGTTTGCCAATGCAATTCAGAAAACATTTACCGATGCTACTGCTAACACTTCGACTTCGTCAGCTCAGAAGCATCCAGTGTTCACAATGTCTGAGTATAACTCATCACAATCAACAACTGTGAAAGAATATTTTACGCGATTTGATTGGGCTCTACAACTTAGCTCTGTTCCAGTGGAGTTACAAGCTCAATACGCAAGAGTCAATATGGGTGCAGAATTAAATTCAGCCCTTCGAATTTTAGTGAGTCCTGCACAACCAGAAAATTTATTATATGAAGAGTTAAAGAAGACATTAATTAATCACTATGATACGAAAAAAAATAAGTTTGCTGAAAGCATTAAATTTAGGCAAATTACTCAGTCAAAAGACGAATCAATTGCAAGTTTTGCCCTGCGACTCAAGCAAACTGCAGTTAATTGTGAATACGAAAGATTCCTTGATAGAATGCTAATTGAACAGCTTCTTTATGGATTGGAGTCCCGTGAAATATGTAATGCAATCATTGGAAAGAAGCCAGACACATTTGCAGCAGCATACGAAATCGCTCAGTCTCTGGAAGTTACTCGTAATACGTCAGTAGAAGTGAACCATTCTGAAAAAATGCCTTTAAATGAAGTTACAAATAAATTGGGGTTTTCTCCGCCGAAGTTTAAAAACAAATCACGTCAAATGCCAAAGAAAACACAAGTTCTAGATAACCGTGCTGTAGAGTCTTTGTAATGGTTGCGATGGCCAACATTTAAGAAAACATTGTAAGTTTAACAACGCGGAATGTTTTTCGTGTGGTAAGCGTGGACATATTTCTAAAGTTTGCAAGTCAAAAACGTCACAAGTAAATAAAAATAATGAATACCAAGTCGACAGTGATGACAGCTGCACACAAAGTCTTAATAAATTGAATGTTGATAAATCAACAGATAGAAAATTGTTGAAAGTTCAAATTGATGGACGCCCTATTCATATGGAGTTGGACACTGGAGCACCCTGTGGTATCATAAGTTTGAAAACTCTTCGGAGTATTAAAAAACATTTCTCGTTACAGAAAACGGATAGACAATTTTCTAGTTACAGTCGCCATAGAATTTCGTGCGTTGGCCGTTTGCCTGTAACCGTTCATATTGGTAATACTTCAAGAAAGTTAAATCTGTATGTAGTAGAACAAGATTTCGATTCACTTTTTGGAAGAGAGTGGATAGCGCATTTTGTTCATGAAATTAAATTTTCCGATCTCTTTTCTTCATCTGAATGCACAAGCATTAACTCTATTTCAACTGGAACTCCAAATTTAACTCAACATGAACAGAAACTTCTTAACCAACTTCTCACCAGATATGATGACGTTTTCGGTGAAACTGCAGGCCTGATGTCGGGGCCACCAATATCTGTGCATCTTAAAGCAGATGCAGGTCCAGTCTTTGCCAAAGCACGAGAAATACCACTAGCTCTGAGGGATGCATATGCCAAAGAAATTGAAAAAAAAATTGCGTTGGGCTACTACAAACGAGTAGAATATTCAGAATGGGCTTCAACCACTCATGTTGTGGCCAAGAAAAATGGTAAAATTCGAATTACCGGCAACTATAAATCTACTCTTAATCCTCGAATGATTATCGACGAACATCCAATCCCAAGAGCTGAATTCATATTTAATCAGATGAAGGGCACTACAATATTTTGTCACTTGGACATAACTGATGCATATACACATTTACCGGTCGATGAAGAATTCAGTCATACATTAACGCTCAATACACCAACCCATGGTTTAATCAGACCAACTCGAGCTGTTTATGGAGCTGCAAATATTCCTGCTATCTGGCAAAGGCGTATGGAATCTATTCTGCAAGGGATATCTAATGTAAAAAATTTTTTCGACGATGTTTTGATATATGAGAAAAATTTTGATACAATGATGACCAAACTTGATATGGTATTAGAAAGAATGAGACAACATGGCTTACGATTAAATCGGTCAAAATGTGTCTTTGCCACACCAGAAGTTGAATTTTTGGGTCACAAAATTGATTCACAAGGAATTCACAAATCCGACAAACACATTGAGGCCATACGAGATGCTCCAAAACCTTCCACCACAAAGGAACTTCAGCTATTTATTGGTAAGGCAACGTATTATAATGCATTTATTCCTGATTTAGCCACGAGAGAAAGACCGTTAAGAGACATGCTAAAAAGTGAATATTTTGAATGGTCCGAAGAAGCAAACAAAGCTTATGAAGATATTAAAAGCATTTTGATATCACCTCAGGTTTTGATGCCTTACGATCCATCCTTGCCGATTATGTTAGCAACTGATGCCAGCAAGACTGGGTTAGGTGCCGTGCTTTCTCATCAACTGAGCAATGGTCAGGAACGTCCAATTGCCTATGCTAGTCGTACAATGACAGTTACAGAACAACGGTATCCTCAAATTGGCAAAGAAGCATTAGCTATAGTGTGGGCTGTTAAGAGATTTTTCTTATATCTTTATGCTCGTAATTTTATTCTGATAACAGACCATAAGCCTCTAACTCAAATTCTTCATCCCGAAAAATCTCTTCCAAACTTATGTATTAGCCGTATGGCTAACTATGCAGATTTTTTATCCAATTTTAACTATGAGATTGTTTTTAAAAACACAAAGGAAAATGCTAATGCGGATTATTGCTCAAGACTTCCACTGAAATCAATAAATATCATTCATAATCATTTTACTACACAATATTCATGTCAAGAAAACAATAGAGAGGAATATGACGATTTTGATGAATTTGTCATTGGTCAAATAAATCAGTTGCCAATAAATGCAGATCGCATAGCAGTTGAAACTCGGAAGGATGAACATTTAGGAAAAATTTTACATTTACTGGAATCGGGACAATGTTTAACTCGCGCTGGTTATAAAGCCCCAGAATCGCACTATAAACTAGCAGCAAATTGCTTAGTGTTTGAACATAGAATTGTTATTCCAACATCACTTAAGAAATTAGTTTTGAAAGATCTACATACTGCGCACTTGGGAATGGTGAAGATGAAAGGTTTGGCTAGATCGTTTATATATTGGCCAGGTTTAGATAGCGAGATAGAAACTACCGCCAGAGAGTGTTTCGACTGCGCGAAGCATGCTCATGCTCCACCAAAATTCAGAGAACACCATTGGGAATACCCAAAAGGACCTTGGGAGAGAATACATATAGATTATGCAGGTCCATTTGCGGGTATGATGTTACTTGTTATTTCTGATGCTTATAGTAAATGGCTGGAAGTTAAAGTAACGCATTCAATGACAGCAAGTGCAACAATCGCCATTTTAGACGAAGTATTTGCAGCTTATGGAGTACCAGTTACTGTGGTCAGTGATAATGGAACCAACTTTGCATCACAAGAGTTCAAAACTTTTCTGCAATCAGTAGGTGTAAAATATCACAAATTTGTAGCCCCATATCACCCATCTTCTAATGGACAAGCCGAGAGATGTGTCCAAACTGTAAAAGATGCCTTAAGAGCAATGCAAACTTCTCGAAACAATCTTCAGACCAATTTAAACATATTTCTTCGTCAGTATCGGAAAGCACCACATTCTACAACAGGTCAACCACCATCCCAACTGTTCTTAGGGCGTGTATTGCGAACTCATCTTGATCTAATTAAACCAGATGATTTATACACTAAAATCACTAAAAAACAAGAAGAACACTTTCATCCGACATTCCGCTCTTTTAAACTATCCGAACTAGTATATTTTTTAACTCACAACCCTCGTATGGATAAATGGGTAAAAGGTACTATTGTGAAACGTCTTGGGGATTTACACTACGTTATCAATTATCAAGGCAAACTAGTTAAACGGCACGTAGATCAAATAAGAAGATTTTCATCTAATAAAAGAAATGAGGAAGCATCACATATTTCAACTGACTTAAAGACACCTGAAGGAAATGAATTATGTCTTCCGAATTTCAAAGCAACACAAACTCAACATACTGAAAGAGCAATTAACTATTTTACAATAACACCAGATGGCCAATCAACACCAAATGTCCAATATACGTCAAATGACTCAATGACACCAGCGGATCGTGTCCAAAGAACAGTGGAGCCAAAGGTGACAACACCAGAAACACCACATTTCAATACAGCCACCCCTATCCAAGAACGAACGTTGTCCACAACTCCAGTTGCTCCTCGAAGATCAAATCGGCCAAGGAAACCTCGAGTATTATTTAGGCCATAATATATAGTAATTCCAACAAGCCAAATCATAAGAAGGAGAAGAGTGTTGTATTTTTAACTTGTTATATTATAATTTTTTATATCAGATTTTATATTAGTTTTTTGTCAAAATTGAATTCATATTTTTTCTTTATAAAACGAGCAGTTAGTATTTTGGGTTGAATAAAAGAAGTTTAATACATAATAGGGGTCTATGGTCAAATATGGACCGAACTAAAAAAATTTCGGTTTGTGATTTCTTTTTGTATAAAACTTATTTTTGCTGAATTTTGTCTTGATATTCCAATTTTATAGGCATTTATTTATCATTAAGCCATATTTCGGGAATATATATATTTGTATGGGAGCTACGACTAATTATGGACCGATCATAATAAAATTGCACCGTATTATTTGTTTTCATATGAAATATATTTGCGTTCAATATTATTTGGATACCAACACATTGAAGAGTTATGCTTTTTAAAGTGATTTTCGGAAGTGGGCCTTATATGGGAGCTACGACTAATTATGGGCCGATCATAATAAAATTGCACCGTATTATTTGTTTTCATATGAAATATATGTGCGTTCAATATTATTTGGATACCAACACATTGAAAAGAGTTATGCTTTTTAAAGTGATTTTCGGAAGTGGGCCTTATATGGGAGCTACGACTAATTATGGGCCGATCATAATAAAATTGCACCGTATTATTTGTTTTCATATGAAATATATTTGCGTTCAATATTATTTGGATACCAACACATTGAAAAGAGTTATGCTTTTTAAAGTGATTTTCGGAAGTGGGCCTTATATGGGAGCTACGACTAATTATGGACCGATCATAATAAAATTGCACCGTATTATTTGTTTACATATAAAATATATTTGCGTTCAATATTATTTGGATACCAATATTTTTAAAAGAGTTATGCTTTTTAAAGTGATTTTCGGAAGTAGGCCTTATGTGGGAGCTACGACTAATTATGGACCGATCATAATAAAATTGCACCGTATTATTTGTTTACATATAAAATATATGTGCGTTCAATATTATTTGGATATCAACATTTTTTAAAGAGTTATGCTCTTTAAAGTGATTTTCGGAAGTGGGCCTTATGTGGGAGCTACGACTAATTATGGACCGATCATAATAAAATTGCACCGTATTATTTGTTTACATATAAAATATATTTGCATTCAATATTATTTGGATACCAACACATTGAAAAGAGTTATGCTTTTTAAAGTGATTTTCGGAAGTGGGCCTTATATGGGAGCTACGACTAATTATGGACCGAACATAATAATATTGCACCGTATTATTTGTTTTCATATGAAATATATTTGCGTTCAATATTATTTGGATACCAACATATTGAAGAGTTATGCTTTTTAAAGTGATTTTCGGAAGTGAGCCTTATATGGGAGCTACGACTAATTATGGACCGATCATAATAAAATTGCACCGTATTATTTGTTTACATATATAATATATATTTGCGTTCAATATTATTTGGATACCAACATTTTTAAAAGAATTATGCTTTTTAAAGTGATTTTCGGAAGTGGGCCTTATATGGGAGCTACGACTAATTATGGACCGATCATAATAAAATTGCACCGTATTATTTGTTTGCATATAAAATATATGTGCGTTCAATATTATTTGGATATCAACATTTTTTAAACAGTTATGCTCTTTAAAGTGATTTTCGGAAGTGGGCCTTATGTGGGAGCTACGACTAATTATGGACCGATCGTAATAAAATTGCACCGTATTATTTGGTTACATATAAAATATATTTGCGTTCAATATTATTTGGATACCAACACATTGAAAAGAGTTATGCTTTTTAAAGTGATTTTCGGAAGTGGGCCTTATATGGGAGCTACGACTAATTATGGACCGATCATAATAATATTGCTCCGTATTATTTGTTTACATATAAAATATATTTGCGTTCAATATTATTTGGATACCAATATTTTTAAAAGAGTTATGCTCTTTAAAGTGATTTTCGGAAGGGGCCTTATATGGGAGCTACGACTAATTATGGACCGATCATAATAATATTGCACCGTATTATTTGTTTTCATATGAAATATATTTGCGTTCAATATTATTTGGATACCAACATATTGAAAAGAGTTATGCTTTTTAAAGTGATTTTCGGAAGTGGGCCTTATATGGGAGCTACGACTAATTATGGACCGATCATAATAAAATTGCACCGTATTATTTGTTTACATATATAATATATATTTGCGTTCAATATTATTTGGATACCAACATTTTTAAAAGAGTTATGCTCTTTAAAGTGATTTTCGGAAGTGGGCCTTATATGGGAGCTACGACTAATTATGGACCGATCATAATAAAATTGCACCGTATTATTTGTTTACATATGAAATATATTTGCGTTCAATATTATTTGGATACCAACATATTGAAAAGAGTTATGCTCTTTAAAGTGATTTTCGGAAGCGGCCTTATATGGGAGCTACGACTAATTATGGACCGATCATAATAATATTGCATCGTATTATTTGTTTTCATATGAAATATATATGCGTTCAATATTATTTGGATACCAACACATTGAAAAGAGTTATGCTTTTTAAAGTGATTTTCGGAAGTGGGCCTTATATGGGAGCTACGACTAATTATAACCCGATCATAATAAAATTGCACCGTATTATTTGTTTACATATAAAATATATTTGCGTTCAATATTATTTGGATACCAACACATTGAAAAGAGTTATGCTTTTTAAAGTGATTTTCGGAAGTGGGCCTTATATGGGAGCTACGACTAATTATGGACCGATCATAATAATATTGCACCGTATTATTTGTTTTCATATGAAATATATTTGCGTTCAATATTATTTGGATACCAACATATTGAAGAGTTATGCTTTTTAAAGTGATTTTCGGAAGTGAGCCTTATATGGGAGCTACGACTAATTATGGGCCGATCATAATAAAATTGCACCGTATTATTTGTTTACATATATAATATATATTTGCGTTCAATATTATTTGGATACCAACATTTTTAAAAGAATTATGCTTTTTAAAGTGATTTTCGGATGTGGGCCTTATATGGGAGCTACGACTAATTATGGACCGATCATAATAAAATTGCACCGTATTATTTGTTTACATATAAAATATATGTGCGTTCAATATTATTTGGATATCAACATTTTTTAAACAGTTATGCTCTTTAAAGTGATTTTCGGAAGTGGGCCTTATGTGGGAGCTACGACTAATTATGGACCGATCGTAATAAAATTGCACCGTATTATTTGGTTACATATAAAATATATTTGCGTTCAATATTATTTGGATACCAACACATTGAAAAGAGTTATGCTTTTTAAAGTGATTTTCGGAAGTGGGCCGCCTTATATGGGAGCTACGACTAATTATGGACCGATCATAATAATATTGCTCCGTATTATTTGTTTACATATAAAATATATTTGCGTTCAATATTATTTGGATACCAATATTTTTAAAAGAGTTATGCTCTTTAAAGTGATTTTCGGAAGGGGCCTTATATGGGAGCTACGACTAATTATGGACCGATCATAATAATATTGCATCGTATTATTTGTTTTCATATGAAATATATATGCGTTCAATATTATTTGGATACCAACACATTGAAAAGAGTTATGCTTTTTAAAGTGATTTTCGGAAGTGGGCCTTATATGGGAGCTACGACTAATTATGGACCGATCATAATAAAATTGCACCGTATTATTTGTTTACATATAAAATATATTTGCGTTCAATATTATTTGCATATCAACATTTTTAAAAGAGTTATGCTCTTTAAAGTGATTTTCGGAAGTGGGCCTTATATGGGAGCTACGACTAATTATGGACCGATCATAATAAAATTGCACCGTATTATTTGTTTACATATAAAATATATTTGCGTTCAATATTATTTGGATATCAACATTTTTAAAAGAGTTATGCTCTTTAAAGTGATTTTCGGAAGCGGCCTTATATGGGAGCTACGACTAATTATGGACCGATCATAATAATATTGCATCGTATTATTTGTTTTCATATGAAATATATATGCGTTCAATATTATTTGGATACCAACACATTGAAAAGAGTTATGCTTTTTAAAGTGATTTTCGGAAGTGGGCCTTATATGGGAGCTACGACTAATTATGGACCGATCATAATAAAATTGCACCGTATTATTTGTTTACATATATAATATATATTTGCGTTCAATATTATTTGGATACCAACATTTTTAAAAGAGTTATGCTCTTTAAAGTGATTTTCGGAAGTGGGCCTTACATGGGAGCTACGACTAATTATGGACCGATCATAATAAAATTGCACCGTATTATTTGTTTACATATGAAATATATTTGCGTTCAATATTATTTGGATACCAACATATTGAAAAGAGTTATGCTCTTTAAAGTGATTTTCGGAAGCGGCCTTATATGGGAGCTACGACTAATTATGGACCGATCATAATAATATTGCATCGTATTATTTGTTTTCATATGAAATATATATGCGTTCAATATTATTTGGATACCAACACATTGAAAAGAGTTATGCTTTTTAAAGTGATTTTCGGAAGTGGGCCTTATATGGGAGCTACGACTAATTATGGACCGATCATAATAAAATTGCACCGTATTATTTGTTTACATATAAAATATATTTGCGTTCAATATTATTTGCATATCAACATTTTTAAAAGAGTTGTGCTCTTTAAAGTGATTTTCGGAAGTGGGCCTTATATGGGAGCTACGACTAATTATGGACCGATCATAATAAAATTGCACCGTATTATTTGTTTACATATAAAATATATTTGCGTTCAATATTATTTGGATATCAACATTTTTAAAAGAGTTATGCTCTTTAAAGTGATTTTCGGAAGTGGGCCTTATATGGGAGCTACGACTAATTATTGACCGATCATAATAAAATTCCACCGTATTATTTGTTTACATATAAAATATATTTGCGTTCAATATTATTTGGATACCAACATTTTGAAAAGAGTTATGCTTTTTAAAGTGATTTTCGGAAGGGGGCCTTATATGGGAGCTACGACTAATTATGGACCGATCATAATAAAATTGCACCGTATTATTTGTTTTCATATGAAATATATTTGCGTTCAATATTATTTGGATACCAATATTTTTAAAAGAGTTATGCTTTTTAAAGCGATTTTCGGAAGTGGGCCTTATGTGGGAGCTACGACTAATTATGGACCGATCATAATAAAATTGCACCGTATTATTTGTTTACATATAAAATATATTTGCGTTCAATATTATTTGGATATCAACATTTTTAAAAGAGTTATGCTCTTTAAAGTGATTTTCGGAAGTGGGCCTTATATGGGAGCTACGACTAATTATGGACCGATCATAATAATATTGCACCGTATGATTTGTTTTCATATGAAATATATTTGCGTTCAATATTATTTGGATACCAACATATTGAAAAGAATTATGCTCGTTAAAGTGATTTTCGGAAGTGGGCCTTATATGGGAGGTACGACTAATTATGGACCGATCATAATAATATTGCTCCGTATTATTTGTTTACATATAAAATATATTTGCGTTCAATATTATTTGGATACCAACATTTTTAAAAGAATTATGCTCTGTAAAGTGATTTTTGGAAGTGGGCCTTATGTGGGAGCTACGACTAATTATGGACCGATCATAATAATATTGCTCCGTATTATTTGTTCACATATAAAATATATTTGCGTTCAATATTATTTGGATACCAACATATTGAAAAGAATTATGCTCGTTAAAGTGATTTTCGGAAGTGGGCCTTATATGGGAGCTACGACTAATTATGGACCGATCATAATAATATTGCTCCGTATTATTTGTTTACATATAAAATATATTTGCGTTCAATATTATTTGGATACCAACATATTGAAAAGAATTATGCTCGTTAAAGTGATTTTCGGAAGTGGGCCTTATATGGGAGGTACGACTAATTATGGACCGATCATAATAATATTGCACCGTATTATTTGTTTTCATATGAAATATATTTGCGTTCAATATTATTTGGATACCAACATATTGAAAAGAGTTATGCTTTTTAAAGTGATTTTCGGAAGGGGGCCTTATATGGGAGCTACGACTAATTATGGACCGATCATAATAAAATTGCACCGTATTATTTGTTTTCATATGAAATATATTTGCGTTCAATATTATTTGGATACCAATATTTTTAAAAGAGTTATGCTTTTTAAAGCGATTTTCGGAAGTGGGCCTTATGTGGGAGCTACGACTAATTATGGACCGATCATAATAAAATTGCACCGTATTATTTGTTTACATATAAAATATATTTGCGTTCAATATTATTTGGATACCAACATTTTTAAAAGAATTATGCTCTTTAAAGTGATTTTCGGAAGTGGGCCTTATGTGGGAGCTACGACTAATTATGGACCGATCATAATAATATTGCTCCGTATTATTTGTTTACATATAAAATATATTTGCGTTCAATATTATTTGGATACCAACACATTGAAAAGAATTATGCTCGTTAAAGTGATTTTCGGAAGCGGGCCTTATATGGGAGCTACGACTAATTATGGACCGATCATAATAATATTGCACCGTATTATTTGTTTTCATATGAAATCACCCCTATCGTGAATAAAAATTCCACGTGAAATTTGTTCACTTTTCACATTTTCCTATTTAAAATCAATGTTAAAAAAATAAAAGTGAACAAATTTCACGTGGAATTTTTATTCACGATAGGGGTGAATATATTTGCGTTTAATATTATTTGGATACCAACATTTTTAAAAGAATTATGCTCGTTAAAGTGATTTTCGGAAGTGGGCCTTATATGGGAGCTACGACTAATTATGGACCGATCATAATAAAATTGCTCCGTATTATTTGTTTACATATAAAATATATTTGCGTTCAATATTATTTGGATACCAATATTTTTAAAAGAGTTATGCTCTTTAAAGTGATTTTCGGAAGTGGGCCTTATATGGGAGCTACGACTAATTATGGACCGATCATAATAATATTGCACCGTATTATTTGTTTTCATATGAAATATATTTGCGTTTAATATTATTTGGATTAAAGTGATTTTCGGAAGTGGGCCTTATATGGGAGCTACGACTAATTATGGACCGATCATATTAAAATTGCACCGTATTATTTGTTTACATATAAAATATATTTGCGTTCAATATTATTTGGATACCAATATTTTTAAAAGAGTTATGCTCTTTAAAGTGATTTTCGGAAGTGGGCCTTATGTGGGAGCTACGACTAATTATGGACCGATCATAATAATATTGCACCGTATTATTTGTTTTCATATGAAATATATTAACGTTCAATATTATTTGGAGACCAACATTTTTAAAAGAGTTGTGGGAGAAATATGTACATATATTCTTAAAATTTCACTTACATTTTAGATATTAAATAAAACACTACGGGAACCACTATTAAAAACTATAAAACACTTACTACTTTTCTATGAGTGTATATAAAATTTTTTTTTTATTGTTTATTTTGATAAAAAATTGATATGTTTTTAATTTTAAATTAAACTTGTATTAAAAATTTGAGGAAATTGTTTACTTTCATCTACGGAAGTTAGTATACAATTAAAGCTAAACTGTTCTAAACCAGGGATGTCAGCGTCATACACAATTGTGTAAGCAAAATTCACATGCACGCTTACGCTCTTTTATTTTGCGAGCGTAAAATATAATTGTTTACTGCAAAACACTCTCATTCAGCGGGAAGTATCGCAGGTCTTGCTTTAAGGCCTCTAAACAGAAATAATATATTTATTATTTATTAGCTTTGTTTCTATTGGCTCATAATCATAGTCATAGAAAAAGCATACTTTAAGTAAAAGCAGACTTTTAAACAACAAAAACATATAAATTTTGTTCCGAATTTAAAATAAAATCATGCTTTTGCTTAAAGTATGCTTTTTCTATGACTATGATTATGAACCATTTTGTTTTATTTTTGTTTTTAACATTGTACAATGATTTAAAAAAAAATTCTTGTGGTTTTTGTACGAGGTGTACTTGTTGTAGTATCAAGAATAACTGTGATGAGGCCTCGTAATAGGCCTCGCAACCGCAGTTTTCTCCCGCTGGGAATGTAAAAGTCAAGAGTAATCGCACCAACACAATCATATTTGACACCACTGTTCTAAACACACTTCCGCGGGAGTTTTATCACTTTTTATTTTTTTTAATGAATTTGAATAGGAAAAATGGGAAACCCCCGCGGAATTTTCATTCATTATTGGGCTGTATATAAATTTTTTAAAAATGTGGTATGATGCTTTATTATTATATTTCAATGTTGCATCTACTGACACAGAGTTGTATTGCAATTTTAACAAAGCGCTGTCAACTTAGCGTTTTCAACACTGTTTTTATGCAGCGTTTTCATTAATAAACGTGACTGCATATATTTTCGGATTATGA
This sequence comes from Bellardia pandia, assembly GCA_916048285.2. Classification (NCBI taxonomy): domain Eukaryota; kingdom Metazoa; phylum Arthropoda; class Insecta; order Diptera; family Calliphoridae; genus Bellardia; species Bellardia pandia. The sequence goes on from CAJZHU020000023.1 coordinate 193,854, forward strand.
TAGTGTATATATCTTTGATGATTATATTTCTCTTGACAAAATATATTTCATTTAACGTACCTATTGTAAAAAATATTTTATGGATCGACATTTTTCTGACCTATTTGTAGATATAGGATTTTCGGCTAACAGTCGATTGAATGAGGTTTCATATGCATTATTTGCACAATTTGACATAAAAGTCATCTCTGACTAGGGGTGCCAGACGTACTGTTTTTAGCAGTACGCGTACTGTTTATTTTCAAATGTACTGTTTTATGCACAATACCCAAAACAGTACGCAAATGTACTGTTTTTACACGTTGTACTGTTTTTTGTACTGTTTTTTCGTTAAAAGCTTATTAAATTTTAAAAAAATATTGATAAAAACAAACTTTTGTTCAGTGTATTGCTTTATTAAAAAAAGGATTTATATATCGGGGTTTAACCTACTTTAAAGTTGATTATAAGATCAGTGTTAATGGCTCTAAAGCATTGGTGTCCAAAAAAATTTGTTTGTCCATATGAAATGAATACAACAACAATTGTTTCATGAAATGTACATCATTGCTCTAAAGGCATTTCTAACCATTAAACATTGTAGATTAACATGAAGAATATTAAAAAAACAAATTGGATTTCATAAATATATCGTTGTTTATACAACGTATTTAAATACATTTTTCGAAAAGCTGATGGCACATTTATAGGGGGTTAAGATAAAATGTTACTTGGATTTTTTTCAATAAATGATACTTCTTGATTTTTAAATAATAAATTTCTACACCATGTAAATTGGAACAGCATTATTCTTACTAAAAAATACTGAAAAAGTAGTAAAATTGAGTTGACATTAAATTTAAAGTTCACTTTTGTAATGTAAATTAATACATATACAGATTGATTTACAAAAACTAATAAATTTAAAACTTTGTATTATAAGCAAAGCAAAAATATTGTAATCTAAAATGACTTTGATGATATAAAAAACGTTCATAATATATGTTATGATCTCATATTTTAAAGTATTTTTAACAATTTTTTTGTTGCTTATTAAATTAATATTACAAAAATGTTATTACATGAATAAAGAGTTGTTTTCGTTAAAAAATAAAATGTACTGTTTTTTTTTTAATTGTACTGTTTTTTTGTATAAGATGTACTGTTTTTCCGTATTTCAAATCTGGCTACCCTATCTCTGACAACATGATTATATTTTGTCAATTATCACATCTAGGAATTATTTATTAGTATTACTGAATTTTTAGAGCTTTAGCTCAAACGTAACTAAATTGTGTGATACAAATGAATAGTTTATAGATGTTTAATTTTTGTTATAGACTTTTATTTAACCATATACATTTTACTAATCGATAATAAAAAACAAAATAAAAACCAAACAATCAACTCAATCGCTAATTTGTGAACAACAAATATTAATTTTCTAATTTTTTTAATGAATTCATTTCTATTCATTGGTAAAAATATAATTAAGCATTGCGTGTTGACAATAAAATAAACAATTACATTTTTTATTATTACTGCAACTATGTATTTATCAACTTTATATCTGCGGTTGATTTGGTAAAAACGCGCTTAAAAGAAAAAAAATTTCCTACACTTAAAGAAATTGATTCCTCAATAGCAAAAAGCACGTGGTTTATGAAAAATTTTTGGAAAGCTTTTTTTTTTATTCAGTGGGATGTATACTACTTAATTTTCATTGAGTCTATGTCCTAACACTACCCTGATTCTATTTTATTTAAAATCCCAGATTTTTTTGGCCATTTTAGATGAAGCCACTTTTCTGGAAAACTGTCCAGCGGATTTTTTGCACGGAAGGCGTTTTAGATACCTTAGATGGTGTACTTTCATAATCTATATAGGTAGTTGCTTGACGTCGCCTGTATTCCAAGCAATAAATAATCCCAGATTTGTTTGGTCATTTTGGATGAAGCCACTTTTCTGGAAAACTGTCCAGCGGATTTTTTGCACGGAAGGCGTTTTAGATACCTTAGATGGTGTACTTTCATAATCTATATAGGTAGTTGCTTGACGTCGCCTGTATTCCATGAAATATGAAATCCAATATTTGTCTGACTATTTTCAACCAACATTTCTTATAAAATATTTTTTATTTTTTTAAATTAAATTAAAATTTAAGTTCTGTTCTGAATTCCTAATGCTATTGTTTGTGTTTTTATGATTTTCCATTGAAATACGTTCATAAACGTGCGCAAAGATAGCGTCGATTTTTAGTGTCGAAAACGCCAAAATATATTAGTGATTTTGGGAATTCAGAATAATGGGAATTTAAAAATACGCAAAGTATTTTAACTATGAGATTGTTTTTAAAAACACAAAGGAAAATGCTAATGCGGATTATTGCTCAAGACTTCCACTGAAATCAATAAATATCATTCATAATCATTTTACTACACAATATTCATGTCAAGAAAACAATAGAGAGGAATATGACGATTTTGATGAATTTGTCATTGGTCAAATAAATCAGTTGCCAATAAATGCAGATCGCATAGCAGTTGAAACTCGGAAGGATGAACATTTAGGAAAAATTTTACATTTACTGGAATCGGGACAATGTTTAACTCGCGCTGGTTATAAAGCCCCAGAATCGCACTATAAACTAGCAGCAAATTGCTTAGTGTTTGAACATAGAATTGTTATTCCAACATCACTTAAGAAATTAGTTTTGAAAGATCTACATACTGCGCACTTGGGAATGGTGAAGATGAAAGGTTTGGCTAGATCGTTTATATATTGGCCAGGTTTAGATAGCGAGATAGAAACTACCGCCAGAGAGTGTTTCGACTGCGCGAAGCATGCTCATGCTCCACCAAAATTCAGAGAACACCATTGGGAATACCCAAAAGGACCTTGGGAGAGAATACATATAGATTATGCAGGTCCATTTGCGGGTATGATGTTACTTGTTATTTCTGATGCTTATAGTAAATGGCTGGAAGTTAAAGTAACGCATTCAATGACAGCAAGTGCAACAATCGCCATTTTAGACGAAGTATTTGCAGCTTATGGAGTACCAGTTACTGTGGTCAGTGATAATGGAACCAACTTTGCATCACAAGAGTTCAAAACTTTTCTGCAATCAGTAGGTGTAAAATATCACAAATTTGTAGCCCCATATCACCCATCTTCTAATGGACAAGCCGAGAGATGTGTCCAAACTGTAAAAGATGCCTTAAGAGCAATGCAAACTTCTCGAAACAATCTTCAGACCAATTTAAACATATTTCTTCGTCAGTATCGGAAAGCACCACATTCTACAACAGGTCAACCACCATCCCAACTGTTCTTAGGGCGTGTATTGCGAACTCATCTTGATCTAATTAAACCAGATGATTTATACACTAAAATCACTAAAAAACAAGAAGAACACTTTCATCCGACATTCCGCTCTTTTAAACTATCCGAACTAGTATATTTTTTAACTCACAACCCTCGTATGGATAAATGGGTAAAAGGTACTATTGTGAAACGTCTTGGGGATTTACACTACGTTATCAATTATCAAGGCAAACTAGTTAAACGGCACGTAGATCAAATAAGAAGATTTTCATCTAATAAAAGAAATGAGGAAGCATCACATATTTCAACTGACTTAAAGACACCTGAAGGAAATGAATTATGTCTTCCGAATTTCAAAGCAACACAAACTCAACATACTGAAAGAGCAATTAGCTATTTTACAATAACACCAGATGGCCAATCAACACCAAATGTCCAATATACGTCAAATGACTCAATGACACCAGCGGATCGTGTCCAAAGAACAGTGGAGCCAAAGGTGACAACACCAGAAACACCACATTTCAATACAGCCACCCCTATCCAAGAACGAACGTTGTCCACAACTCCAGTTGCTCCTCGAAGATCAAATCGGCCAAGGAAACCTCGAGTATTATTTAGGCCATAATATATAGTAATTCCAACAAGCCAAATCATAAGAAGGAGAAGAGTGTTGTATTTTTAACTTGTTATATTATAATTTTTTATATCAGATTTTATATTAGTTTTTTGTCAAAATTGAATTCATATTTTTTCTTTATAAAACGAGCAGTTAGTATTTTGGGTTGAATAAAAGAAGTTTAATACATAATAGGGGTCTATGGTCAAATATGGACCGAAGTAAAAAAATTTCGGTTTGTGATTTCTTTTTGTATAAAACTTATTTTTGCTGAATTTTGTCTTGATATTCCAATTTTACAGGCATTTATTTATCATTAAGCCATATTTCGGGAATATATATATTTGTATGGGAGCTACGACTAATTATGGACCGATCATAATAAAATTGCACCGTATTATTTGTTTTCATATGAAATATATTTGCGTTCAATATTATTTGGATACCAACACATTGAAGAGTTATGCTTTTTAAAGTGATTTTCGGAAGTGGGCCTTATATGGGAGCTACGACTAATTATGGGCCGATCATAATAAAATTGCACCGTATTATTTGTTTTCATATGAAATATATTTGCGTTTAATATTATTTGGATACCAACATTTTTAAAAGAGTTATGCTCTTTAAAGTGATTTTCGGAAGTGGGCCTTATATGGGAGCTACGACTAATTATGGACCGATCATATTAAAATTGCACCGTATTATTTGTTTACATATAAAATATATTTGCGTTCAATATTATTTGGATACCAATATTTTTAAAAGAGTTATGCTTTTTAAAGCGATTTTCGGAAGTGGGCCTTATGTGGGAGCTACGACTAATTATGGACCGATCATAATAAAATTGCACCGTATTATTTGTTTACATATAAAATATATTTGCGTTCAATATTATTTGGATACCAACATTTTTAAAAGAATTATGCTCTTTAAAGTGATTTTCGGAAGTGGGCCTTATGTGGGAGCTACGACTAATTATGGACCGATCATAATAATATTGCTCCGTATTATTTGTTTACATATAAAATATATTTGCGTTCAATATTATTTGGATACCAACACATTGAAAAGAATTATGCTCGTTAAAGTGATTTTCGGAAGCGGGCCTTATATGGGAGCTACGACTAATTATGGACCGATCATAATAATATTGCACCGTATTATTTGTTTTCATATGAAATATATTTGCGTTTAATATTATTTGGATACCAACATTTTTAAAAGAATTATGCTCGTTAAAGTGATTTTCGGAAGTGGGCCTTATATGGGAGCTACGACTAATTATGGACCGATCATAATAAAATTGCTCCGTATTATTTGTTTACATATAAAATATATTTGCGTTCAATATTATTTGGATACCAATATTTTTAAAAGAGTTATGCTCTTTAAAGTGATTTTCGGAAGTGGGCCTTATATGGGAGCTACGACTAATTATGGACCGATCATAATAATATTGCACCGTATTATTTGTTTTCATATGAAATATATTTGCGTTTAATATTATTTGGATACCAACATTTTTAAAAGAGTTATGCTCTTTAAAGTGATTTTCGGAAGTGGGCCTTATATGGGAGCTACGATTAATTTGGACCGATCATATTAAAATTGCACCGTATTATTTGTTTACATATAAAATACTAGCTAAACCCGGTGTGCTTCGCTACCCCCCCCCCCCCTCTTTATAAAATAAAACGTATTTATATATTTACAAACATTTATTTATTTAATTTTAATGTATTTATTACAATGCTCCTTTTGTCCACTTACATAGCCAAGAATTTATTATTTCGTAAGAATATCCTATTGTGAAAATTTAATGACGATCGGTCTAGTAGTTAAGAATATATTACGATTTTTAATTTTCCTAAAAAGGGGCGTGGTCTCACCCACTTTTCTCCTGGTACGTATTCCAAATTATGCCAATACTATATGTACCACATATCATTGACGAATGTAGGTCAAAAAATGCCCAAAATATGGGGATTTAAATTTTTGGGTTATATAGGCGGTGCCACCCCCGCTTGTACAATTAAAACTTCATATATCCTATTATTCCTTCCAGAGTCACAGTAACATGCTGTGAAAATTTCATCAAAATCGGCTCATCCGTTTTGGAGTCCATACGTTACATACATATGGCGATTTAAATTTGTGGGTTATATGGGCGGTGCCACCCCCGTTTGTACAATCAAAACTTCATATAGCCTATTATTCCTTCCAGAGTCACAGTAACATGCTGTAAAAATTTCAGGCAGATTGGTCCAAGGGTTTGGCCTCCTATTAAGCACAAACATACAGACACACATTCATTTATATATATATAGATTAAAAACAATATAATTTAAGGTGAAATGGGGCGAAAAATAGGGATTTGGTAATAAAAAAATGTATGTAGTTAAAAAGTATATAAAACTTTAGGTAAATACATATTACAAAAAAAGTATTTTGTATAGCAAACATTGTTAGTGGTATAAGTAAGTATCTGAATTAAAAAAAGGGGGCGATGAAGTAAGCGTGGTTCATAGTTATATGGCGACGTTAACAGTATTAAGAGCAATATACTACCAAATAAAAAAAATACGTTGGAATGAACAAATTTGTATAGAGAACAAAAAGTATAAAACTTTCAAAAATTTGGCGTGAAAAGGGGCGTGAAAGGGGCGTGTCTTAAGAAATCTTTATTTTTACCTCGCCTGGAGTATATAATGTGTATACAATTTGAAGTAAATCTGTTAAAAACTATATGGGAGCAATTACATAATTTTTAAAAAGTGGGCGTAAAAATGGGCGTGGTCAAAAAAAAGTAACCTATTAATCATACCAGGGTCCCAGTTAAATGCTGTGAAAATTTCAAAAATATCGGTCCAGAGGTTTGGTCTCCAATTACAATATTTTAAAAAAGTGGGCGTAAAAGTGGGCGTGGTAAAAAAAAGTACCCTATTATTCCTTCCAGAGTCACAGTAACATGCTGTGAAAATTTCATCAAAATCGGATCAGCCGTTTTGGAGTCTATACGTTACATACATACATACATACATACATACATACATTGAATTTTATATATATAGATAGATTAAAAGCAATATAATTTAAGGTGAAATGGGGCGAAAAATGGGGATTTGGTAATAAAAAAATGTATGTAGTTAAAAAGTATATAAAACTTTAGGTAAATACATATTACAAAAAAAGTATTTTGTATAGCAAACATTGTTAGTGGTATACGTAAGTATCTGAATTAAAAAAGGGGGCGATGAAGTAGGCGTGGTTCATAGTTATATGGCGACGTTAACAGTATTAAGAGCAATATACTACCAAATAAAAAAAATACGTTGGAATGAACAAATTTGTATAGAGAACAAAAAGTATAAAACTTTCAAAAATTTGGCGTGAAAAGGGGCGTGAAAGGGGCGTGGCTTAAGAAATCTTTATTTTTACCTCGCCTGGAGTATATAATGTGTATACAATTTGAAGTAAATCTGTTAAAAACTATATGGGAGCAATTACATAATTTTTAAAAAGTGGGCGTAAAAATGGGCGTGGTCAAAAAAAGTACCCTATTAATCATACCAGAGTCCCAGTTAAATGCTGTGAAAATTTCAAAAATATCGGTCCAAAGGTTTGGTCTTCAATTACAATATTTTAAAAAAGTGGGCGTAAAAGTGGGCGTGGTAAAAAAAAGTACCCTATTATTCCTTCCAGACTCACAGTAACATGCTGTGAAAATTTCATCAAAATCGGCTCAGTCGTTTTGGAGTCTATACGTTACATACATACATACATACATTGAATTTTATATATATAGATAGATAGATGTAGATTAAAAGCAATATAATTTAAGGTGAAATGGGGTGAAAAATGGGGATTTGGTAATAAAAAAATGTATGTAGTTAAAAAGTATATAAAACTTTAGGTAAATACATATTACAAAAAAAGTATTTTGTATAGCAAACATTGTTAGTGGTATAAGTAAGTATCTGAATTAAAAAAAGGGGGCGATGAAGTAGGCGTGGTTCATAGTTATATGGCGACGTTAACAGTATTAAGAGCAATATACTACCAAATAAAAAAAATACGTTGGAATGAACAAATTTGTATAGAGAACAAAAAGTATAAAACTTTCAAAAATTTGGCGTGAAAAGGGGCGTGAAAGGGGCGTGGCTTAAGAAATCTTTATTTTTACCTCGCCTGAAGTATATAATGTGTATACAATTTGAAGTAAATCTGTTAAAAACTATATGGGAGCAATTACATAATTTTTAAAAAGTGGGCGTAAAAATGGGCGTGGTCAAAAAAAAGTACCCTATTAATCATAACAAAGTCCCAGTTAAATGCTGTGAAAATTTCAAAAATATCGGTCTAGAGGTTTGGTCTCCAATTACAATATTTTAAAAAAGTGGGCGTAAAAGTGGGCGTGGTAAAAAAGTACCCTATTATTCCTTCCAGAGTCACAGTAACATGCTGTGAAAATTTCATCAAAATCGGCTCAGCCGTTTTGGAGTCTATACGTTACATACATACATACATACATTGAATTTTATATATATAGAAGATAGATTAAAAGCAATATAATTTAAGGTGAAATGGGGCGAAAAATGGGGATTTGGTAATAAAAAAATGTATGTAGTTAAAAAGTATATAAAACTTTTGGTAAATACATATTACAAAAAAAGTATTTTGTATAGCAAACATTGTTAGTGGTATAAGTAAGTATCTGAATTAAAAAAAGGGGGCGATGAAGTAGGCGTGGTTCATAGTTATATGGCGACGTTAACAGTATTAAGAGCAATATACTACCAAATAAAAAAAATACGTTGGAATGAACAAATTTGTATAGAGAACAAAAAGTATAAAACTTTCAAAAATTTGGCGTGAAAGGGGCGTGGCTTAAGAAATTTTTAATTTTACCTCGCCTGGAGTATATAATGTGTATACAATTTGAAGTAAATCTGTTAAAAACTATATGGGAGCAATTACATAATTTTTAAAAAGTGGGCGTAAAAATGGGCGTGGTCAAAAAAAAGTACCCTATTAATCATACCAGAGTCCCAGTTAAATGCTGTGAAAATTTCAAAAATATCGGTCCAGAGGTTTGCTCTCCAATTACAATATTTTAAAAAAGTGGGCGTAAAAGTGGGCGTGGTAAAAAAAAAGTACCCTATTATTCCTTCCAGAGTCACAGTAACATGCTGTGAAAATTTCATCAAAATCGGCTCAGCCGTTTTGGAGTCTATACGTTACATACATACATACATACATACATACATACATACATACATTGAATTTTATATATATAGATATATAGATTAAAAGCAATATAATTTAAGGTGAAATGGGGCGAAAAATGGGGATTTGGTAATAAAACAATGTATGTAGTTAAAAAGTATATAAAACTTTAGGTAAATACATATTACAAAAAAAGTATTTTGTATAGCAAACATTGTTAGTGGTATACGTAAGTATCTGAATTAAAAAAGGGGGCGATGAAGTAGGCGTGGTTCATAGTTATATGGCGACGTTAACAGTATTAAGAGCAATATACTACCAAATAAAAAAAATACGTTGGAATGAACAAATTTGTATAGAGAACAAAAAGTATAAAACTTTCAAAAATTTGACGTGAAAAGGGGCGTGAAAGGGGCGTGGCTTAAGAAATCTTTATTTTTACCTCGCCTGGAGTATATAATGTGTATACAATTTGAAGTAAATCTGTTAAAAACTATATGGGAGCAATTACATAATTTTTAAAAAGTGGGCGTAAAAATGGGCGTGGTCAAAAAAAGAGTACCCTATTAATCATACCAGAGTCCCAGTTAAATGCTGTGAATATTTCAAAAATATCGGTCCAAAGGTTTGGTCTTCAATTACAATATTTTAAAAAAGTGGGCGTAAAAGTGGGCGTGGTAAAAAAAAGTACCCTATTATTCCTTCCAGAGTCACAGTAACTTGCTGTGAAAATTTCATCAAAATCGGCTCAGCCGTTTTGGAGTCTATACGTTACATACATTGAATTTTATATATATAGATAGATAGATTAAAAGCAATATAATTTAAGGTGAAATGGGGCGAAAAATGGGGATTTGGTAATAAAAAAATGTATGTAGTTAAAAAGTATATAAAACTTTTGGTAAATACATATTACAAAAAAAGTATTTTGTATAGCAAACATTGTTAGTGGTATAAGTAAGTATCTGAATTAAAAAAAGGGGGCGATGAAGTAGGCGTGGTTCATAGTTATATGGCGACGTTAACAGTATTAAGAGCAATATACTACCAAATAAAAAAAATACGTTGGAATGAACAAATTTGTATAGAGAACAAAAAGTATAAAACTTTCAAAAATTTGGCGTGAAAGGGGCGTGGCTTAAGAAATTTTTAATTTTACCTCGCCTGGAGTATATAATGTGTATACAATTTGAAGTAAATCTGTTAAAAACTATATGGGAGCAATTACATAATTTTTAAAAAGTGGGCGTAAAAATAGGCGTGGTCAAAAAAAAGTAACCTATTAATCATACCAGAGTCCCAGTTAAATGCTGTGAAAATTTCAAAAATATCGGTCCAGAGGTTTGGTCTCCAATTACAATATTTTAAAAAAGTGGGCGTAAAAGTGGGCGTGGTAAAAAAAAGTACCCTATTATTCCTTCCACAGTCACAGTAACATGCTGTGAAAATTTCATCAAAATCGGATCAGCCGTTTTGGAGTCTATACGTTACATACATACATACATACATACATACATACATTGAATTTTATATATATAGATATTTGCGTTCAATATTATTTGGATACCAATATTTTTAAAAGAGTTATGCTCTTTAAAGTGATTTTCGGAAGTGGGCCTTATGTGGGAGCTACGACTAATTATGGACCGATCATAATAATATTGCACCGTATTATTTGTTTTCATATGAAATATATTAACGTTCAATATTATTTGGAGACCAACATTTTTAAAAGAGTTATGCTCTTTAAAGTGATTTTCGGAAGGGGCCTTATATGGGAGCTACGACTAATTATGGACCGATCATAATAATATTGCACCGTATTATTTGTTTTCATATGAAATATATTTGCGTTCAATATTATTTGGATACCAACATATTGAAAAGAGTTATGCTTTTTAAAGTGATTTTCGGAAGTGGGCCTTATATGGGAGCTACGACTAATTATGGACCGATCATAATAAAATTGCACCGTATTATTTGTTTACATATATAATATATATTTGCGTTCAATATTATTTGGATACCAACATTTTTAAAAGAGTTATGCTCTTTAAAGTGATTTTCGGAAGTGGGCCTTATATGGGAGCTACGACTAATTATGGACCGATCATAATAAAATTGCACCGTATTATTTGTTTACATATGAAATATATTTGCGTTCAATATTATTTGGATACCAACATATTGAAAAGAGTTATGCTCTTTAAAGTGATTTTCGGAAGCGGCCTTATATGGGAGCTACGACTAATTATGGACCGATCATAATAATATTGCATCGTATTATTTGTTTTCATATGAAATATATATGCGTCCAATATTATTTGGATACCAACACATTGAAAAGAGTTATGCTTTTTAAAGTGATTTTCGGAAGTGGGCCTTATATGGGAGCTACGACTAATTATGGACCGATCATAATAAAATTGCACCGTATTATTTGTTTACATATAAAATATATTTGCGTTCAATATTATTTGGATATCAACATTTTTAAAAGAGTTATGCTCTTTAAAGTGATTTTCGGAAGTGGGCCTTATATGGGAGCTACGACTAATTATGGACCGATCATAATAAAATTGCACCGTATTATTTGTTTACATATAAAATATATTTGCGTTCAATATTATTTGGATATCAACATTTTTAAAAGAGTTATGCTCTTTAAAGTGATTTTCGGAAGTGGGCCTTATATGGGAGCTACGACTAATTATTGACCGATCATAATAAAATTGCACCGTATTATTTGTTTACATATAAAATATATTTGCGTTCAATATTATTTGGATACCAACATATTGAAAAGAATTATGTTGGTATCCAAATAATATTGAACGCAAATATATTTTATATGTAAACAAATAATACGGAGCAATATTATTATGATCGGTCCATAATTAGTCGTAGCTCCCATATAAGGCCCACTTCCGAAAATCACTTTAAAGAGCATAACTCTTTTAAAAATATTGGTATCCAAATAATATTGAACGCAAATATATTTTATATGTAAACAAATAATACGGAGCAATTTTATTATGATCGGTCCATAATTAGTCGTAGCTCCCATATAAGGCCCACTTCCGAAAATCACTTTAACGAGCATAATTCTTTTAAAAATGTTGGTATCCAAATAATATTAAACGCAAATATATTTCATATGAAAACAAATAATACGGTGCAATATTATTATGATCGGTCCATAATTAGTCGTAGCTCCCATATAAGGCCCACTTCCGAAAATCACTTTAAAAAGCATAACTCTTTTCAATGTGTTGGTATCCAAATAATATTGAACGCAAATATATTTTATATGTAACCAAATAATACGGTGCAATTTTATTACGATCGGTCCATAATTAGTCGTAGCTCCCACATAAGGCCCACTTCCGAAAATCACTTTAAAGAGCATAACTCTTTAAAAAATGTTGATATCCAAATAATATTGAACGCACATATATTTTATATGTAAACAAATTATACGGTGCAATTTTATTATGATCGGTCCATAATTAGTCGTAGCTCCCATATAAAGCCCACTTCCGAAACTCACTTTAAAAAGCATAACTCTTTTCAATGTGTTGGTATCCAAATAATATTGAACGCAAATATATTTCATATGAAAACAAATAATACGATGCAATATTATTATGATCGGTCCATAATTAGTCGTAGCTCCCATATAAGGCCCACTTCCGAAAATCACTTTACAGAGCATAACTCTTTTAAAAATATTGGTATGCAAATAATATTGAACGCAAATATATTTTATATGTAAACAAATAATACGGTGCAATTTTATTATGATCGGTCCATAATTAGTCGTAGCTCCCATATAAGGCCCACTTCCGAAAATCACTTTAAAAAGCATAACTCTTTTCAATGTGTTGGTATCCAAATAATATTGAACGCAAATATATTTTATATGTAAACAAATAATACGGTGCAATTTTATTATGATCGGTCCATAATTAGTCGTAGCTCCCATATAAGGCCCACTTCCGAAAATCACTTTAAAAAGCATAACTCTTTTCAATATGTTGGTATCCAAATAATATTGAACGCAAATATATTTTATATGTAACCAAATAATACGGTGCAATTTTATTATGATCGGTCCATAATTAGTCGTAGCTCCCATATAAGGCCCACTTCCGAAAATCACTTTAAAAAGCATAACTCTTTTCAATGTGTTGGTATCCAAATAATATTGAACGCAAATATATTTTATATGTAAACAAATAATACGGTGCAATTTTATTATGATCGGTCCATAATTAGTCGTAGCTCCCACATAAGGCCCACTTCCGAAAATCACTTTAAAGAGCATAACTCTTTAAAAAATGTTGATATCCAAATAATATTGAACGCACATATATTTTATATGTAAACAAATAATACGGTGCAATTTTATTATGATCGGTCCATAATTAGTCGTAGCTCCCACATAAGGCCTACTTCCGAAAATCACTTTAAAAAGCATAACTCTTTTAAAAATATTGGTATCCAAATAATATTGAACGCAAATATATTTTATATGTAAACAAATAATACGGTGCAATTTTATTATGATCGGTCCATAATTAGTCGTAGCTCCCATATAAGGCCCACTTCCGAAAATCACTTTAAAAAGCATAACTCTTTTCAATGTGTTGGTATCCAAATAATATTGAACGCAAATATATTTCATATGAAAACAAATAATACGGTGCAATTTTATTATGATCGGCCCATAATTAGTCGTAGCTCCCATATAAGGCCCACTTCCGAAAATCACTTTAAAAAGCATAACTCTTTTCAATGTGTTGGTATCCAAATAATATTGAACGCACATATATTTCATATGAAAACAAATAATACGGTGCAATTTTATTATGATCGGCCCATAATTAGTCGTAGCTCCCATATAAGGCCCACTTCCGAAAATCACTTTAAAAAGCATAACTCTTCAATGTGTTGGTATCCAAATAATATTGAACGCAAATATATTTCATATGAAAACAAATAATACGGTGCAATTTTATTATGATCGGTCCATAATTAGTCGTAGCTCCCATACAAATATATATATTCCCGAAATATGGCTTAATGATAAATAAATGCCTATAAAATTGGAATATCAAGACAAAATTCAGCAAAAATAAGTTTTATACAAAAAGAAATCACAAACCGAAATTTTTTTAGTTCGGTCCATATTTGACCATAGACCCCTATTATGTATTAAACTTCTTTTATTCAACCCAAAATACTAACTGCTCGTTTTATAAAGAAAAAATATGAATTCAATTTTGACAAAAAACTAATATAAAATCGGATATAAAAAATTATAATATAACAAGTTAAAAATACAACACTCTTCTCCTTCTTATGATTTGGCTTGTTGGAATTACTATATATTATGGCCTAAATAATACTCGAGGTTTCCTTGGCCGATTTGATCTTCGAGGAGCAACTGGAGTTGTGGACAACGTTCGTTCTTGGATAGGGGTGGCTGTATTGAAATGTGGTGTTTCTGGTGTTGTCACCTTTGGCTCCACTGTTCTTTGGACACGATCCGCTGGTGTCATTGAGTCATTTGACGTAGATTGGACATTTGGTGTTGATTGGCCATCTGGTGTTATTGTAAAATAGCTAATTGCTCTTTCAGTATGTTGAGTTTGTGTTGCTTTGAAATTCGGAAGACATAATTCATTTCCTTCAGGTGTCTTTAAGTCAGTTGAAATATGTGATGCTTCCTCATTTCTTTTATTAGATGAAAATCTTCTTATTTGATCTACGTGCCGTTTAACTAGTTTGCCTTGATAATTGATAACGTAGTGTAAATCCCCAAGACGTTTCACAATAGTACCTTTTACCCATTTATCCATACGAGGGTTGTGAGTTAAAAAATATACTAGTTCGGATAGTTTAAAAGAGCGGAATGTCGGATGAAAGTGTTCTTCTTGTTTTTTAGTGATTTTAGTGTATAAATCATCTGGTTTAATTAGATCAAGATGAGTTCGCAATACACGCCCTAAGAACAGTTGGGATGGTGGTTGACCTGTTGTAGAATGTGGTGCTTTCCGATACTGACGAAGAAATATGTTTAAATTGGTCTGAAGATTGTTTCGAGAAGTTTGCATTGCTCTTAAGGCATCTTTTACAGTTTGGACACATCTCTCGGCTTGTCCATTAGAAGATGGGTGATATGGGGCTACAAATTTGTGATATTTTACACCTACTGATTGCAGAAAAGTTTTGAACTCTTGTGATGCAAAGTTGGTTCCATTATCACTGACCACAGTAACTGGTACTCCATAAGCTGCAAATACTTCGTCTAAAATGGCGATTGTTGCACTTGCTGTCATTGAATGCGTTACTTTAACTTCCAGCCATTTACTATAAGCATCAGAAATAACAAGTAACATCATACCCGCAAATGGACCTGCATAATCTATATGTATTCTCTCCCAAGGTCCTTTTGGGTATTCCCAATGGTGTTCTCTGAATTTTGGTGGAGCATGAGCATGCTTCGCGCAGTCGAAACACTCTCTGGCGGTAGTTTCTATCTCGCTATCTAAACCTGGCCAATATATAAACGATCTAGCCAAACCTTTCATCTTCACCATTCCCAAGTGCGCAGTATGTAGATCTTTCAAAACTAATTTCTTAAGTGATGTTGGAATAACAATTCTATGTTCAAACACTAAGCAATTTGCTGCTAGTTTATAGTGCGATTCTGGGGCTTTATAACCAGCGCGAGTTAAACATTGTCCCGATTCCAGTAAATGTAAAATTTTTCCTAAATGTTCATCCTTCCGAGTTTCAACTGCTATGCGATCTGCATTTATTGGCAACTGATTTATTTGACCAATGACAAATTCATCAAAATCGTCATATTCCTCTCTATTGTTTTCTTGACATGAATATTGTGTAGTAAAATGATTATGAATGATATTTATTGATTTCAGTGGAAGTCTTGAGCAATAATCCGCATTAGCATTTTCCTTTGTGTTTTTAAAAACAATCTCATAGTTAAAATACTTTGCGTATTTTTAAATTCCCATTATTCTGAATTCCCAAAATCACTAATATATTTTGGCGTTTTCGACACTAAAAATCGACGCTATCTTTGCGCACGTTTATGAACGTATTTCAATGGAAAATCATAAAAACACAAACAATAGCATTAGGAATTCAGAACAGAACTTAAATTTTAATTTAATTTAAAAAAATAAAAAATATTTTATAAGAAATGTTGGTTGAAAATAGTCAGACAAATATTGGATTTCATATTTCATGGAATACGGGCGACGTCAAGCAACTACCTATATAGATTATGAAAGTACACCATCTAAGGTATCTAAAACGCCTTCCGTGCAAAAAATCCGCTGGACAGTTTTCCAGAAAAGTGGCTTCATCCAAAATGACCAAAAAAATCTGGGATTATTTATTGCTTGGAATACAGGCGACGTCAAGCAACTACCTATATAGATTATGAAAGTACACCATCTAAGGTATCTAAAACGCCTTCCGTGCAAAAAATCCGCTGGACAGTTTTCCAGAAAAGTGGCTTCATCTAAAATGGCCAAAAAAATCTGGGATTTTAAATAAAATAGAATCAGGGTAGTGTTAGGACATAGACTCAATGAAAATTAAGTAGTATACATCCCACTGAATAAAAAAAAAGCTTTCCAAAATTTTTTCATAAACCACGTGCTTTTTGCTATGGAGGAATCAATTTCTTTAAGTGTAGGAAAATTTTTTTCTTTTAAGCGCGTTTTTACCAAATCAACCGCAGATATAAAGTTGATAAATACATAGTTGCAGTAATAATAAAAAATGTAATTGTTTATTTTATTGTCAACACGCAATGCTTAATTATATTTTTACCAATGAATAGAAATGAATTCATTAAAAAAATTAGAAAATTAATATTTGTTGTTCACAAATTAGCGATTGAGTTGATTGTTTGGTTTTTATTTTGTTTTTTATTATCGATTAGTAAAATGTATATGGTTAAATAAAAGTCTATAACAAAAATTAAACATCTATAAACTATTCATTTGTATCACACAATTTAGTTACGTTTGAGCTAAAGCTCTAAAAATTCAGTAATACTAATAAATAATTCCTAGATGTGATAATTGACAAAATATAATCATGTTGTCAGAGATAGGGTAGCCAGATTTGAAATACGGAAAAACAGTACATCTTATACAAAAAAACAGTACAATTAAAAAAAAAACAGTACATTTTATTTTTTAACGAAAACAACTCTTTATTCATGTAATAACATTTTTGTAATATTAATTTAATAAGCAACAAAAAAATTGTTAAAAATACTTTAAAATATGAGATCATAACATATATTATGAACGTTTTTTATATCATCAAAGTCATTTTAGATTACAATATTTTTGCTTTGCTTATAATACAAAGTTTTAAATTTATTAGTTTTTGTAAATCAATCTGTATATGTATTAATTTACATTACAAAAGTGAACTTTAAATTTAATGTCAACTCAATTTTACTACTTTTTCAGTATTTTTTAGTAAGAATAATGCTGTTCCAATTTACATGGTGTAGAAATTTATTATTTAAAAATCAAGAAGTATCATTTATTGAAAAAAATCCAAGTCACATTTTATCTTAACCCCCTATAAATGTGCCATCAGCTTTTCGAAAAATGTATTTAAATACGTTGTATAAACAACGATATATTTATGAAATCCAATTTGTTTTTTTAATATTCTTCATGTTAATCTACAATGTTTAATGGTTAGAAATGCCTTTAGAGCAATGATGTCCATTTCATGAAACAATTGTTGTTGTATTCATTTCATATGGACAAACAAATTTTTTTGGACACCAATGCTTTAGAGCCATTAACACTGATCTTATAATCAACTTTAAAGTAGGTTAAACCCCGATATATAAATCCTTTTTTTAATAAAGCAATACACTGAACAAAAGTTTGTTTTTATCAATATTTTTTTAAAATTTAATAAGCTTTTAACGAAAAAACAGTACAAAAAACAGTACAACGTGTAAAAACAGTACATTTGCGTACTGTTTTGGGTATTGTGCATAAAACAGTACATTTGAAAATAAACAGTACGCGTACTGCTAAAAACAGTACGTCTGGCACCCCTAGTCAGAGATGACTTTTATGTCAAATTGTGCAAATAATGCATATGAAACCTCATTCAATCGACTGTTAGCCGAAAATCCTATATCTACAAATAGGTCAGAAAAATGTCGATCCATAAAATATTTTTTACAATAGGTACGTTAAATGAAATATATTTTGTCAAGAGAAATATAATCATCAAAGATATATACACTATCATAATCCGAAAATATATGCAGTCACGTTTATTAATGAAAACGCTGCATAAAAACAGTGTTGAAAACGCTAAGTTGACAGCGCTTTGTTAAAATTGCAATACAACTCTGTGTCAGTAGATGCAACATTGAAATATAATAATAAAGCATCATACCACATTTTTAAAAAATTTATATACAGCCCAATAATGAATGAAAATTCCGCGGGGGTTTCCCATTTTTCCTATTCAAATTCATTAAAAAAAATAAAAAGTGATAAAACTCCCGCGGAAGTGTGTTTAGAACAGTGGTGTCAAATATGATTGTGTTGGTGCGATTACTCTTGACTTTTACATTCCCAGCGGGAGAAAACTGCGGTTGCGAGGCCTATTACGAGGCCTCATCACAGTTATTCTTGATACTACAACAAGTACACCTCGTACAAAAACCACAAGAATTTTTTTTTAAATCATTGTACAATGTTAAAAACAAAAATAAAACAAAATGGCTCATAATCATAGTCATAGAAAAAGCATACTTTAAGCAAAAGCATGATTTTATTTTAAATTCGGAACAAAATTTATATGTTTTTGTTGTTTAAAAGTCTGCTTTTACTTAAAGTATGCTTTTTCTATGACTATGATTATGAGCCAATAGAAACAAAGCTAATAAATAATAAATATATTATTTCTGTTTAGAGGCCTTAAAGCAAGACCTGCGATACTTCCCGCTGAATGAGAGTGTTTTGCAGTAAACAATTATATTTTACGCTCGCAAAATAAAAGAGCGTAAGCGTGCATGTGAATTTTGCTTACACAATTGTGTATGACGCTGACATCCCTGGTTTAGAACAGTTTAGCTTTAATTGTATACTAACTTCCGTAGATGAAAGTAAACAATTTCCTCAAATTTTTAATACAAGTTTAATTTAAAATTAAAAACATATCAATTTTTTATCAAAATAAACAATAAAAAAAAAATTTTATATACACTCATAGAAAAGTAGTAAGTGTTTTATAGTTTTTAATAGTGGTTCCCGTAGTGTTTTATTTAATATCTAAAATGTAAGTGAAATTTTAAGAATATATGTACATATTTCTCCCACAACTCTTTTAAAAATGTTGGTCTCCAAATAATATTGAACGTTAATATATTTCATATGAAAACAAATAATACGGTGCAATATTATTATGATCGGTCCATAATTAGTCGTAGCTCCCACATAAGGCCCACTTCCGAAAATCACTTTAAAGAGCATAACTCTTTTAAAAATATTGGTATCCAAATAATATTGAACGCAAATATATTTTATATGTAAACAAATAATACGGTGCAATTTTAATATGATCGGTCCATAATTAGTCGTAGCTCCCATATAAGGCCCACTTCCGAAAATCACTTTAAAGAGCATAACTCTTTTAAAAATGTTGGTATCCAAATAATATTAAACGCAAATATATTTCATATGAAAACAAATAATACGGTGCAATATTATTATGATCGGTCCATAATTAGTCGTAGCTCCCATATAAGGCCCACTTCCGAAAATCACTTTAAAGAGCATAACTCTTTTAAAAATATTGGTATCCAAATAATATTGAACGCAAATATATTTTATATGTAAACAAATAATACGGAGCAATTTTATTATGATCGGTCCATAATTAGTCGTAGCTCCCATATAAGGCCCACTTCCGAAAATCACTTTAAAGAGCATAACTCTTTTAAAAATGTTGGTATCCAAATAATATTAAACGCAAATATATTTCATATGAAAACAAATAATACGGTGCAATATTATTATGATCGGTCCATAATTAGTCGTAGCTCCCATATAAGGCCCACTTCCGAAAATCACTTTAAAGAGCATAACTCTTTTAAAAATGTTGGTATCCAAATAATATTAAACGCAAATATATTTCATATGAAAACAAATAATACGGTGCAATATTATTATGATCGGTCCATAATTAGTCGTAGCTCCCATATAAGGCCCACTTCCGAAAATCACTTTAAAAAGCATAACTCTTTTCAATGTGTTGGTATCCAAATAATATTGAACGCAAATATATTTTATATGTAAACAAATAATACGGTGCAATTTTATTATGATCGGTCCATAATTAGTCGTAGCTCCCATATAAGGCCCACTTCCGAAAATCACTTTAAAGAGCATAACTCTTTTAAAAATGTTGGTATCCAAATAATATTAAACGCAAATATATTTCATATGAAAACAAATAATACGGTGCAATATTATTATGATCGGTCCATAATTAGTCGTAGCTCCCATATAAGGCCCACTTCCGAAAATCACTTTAAAGAGCATAACTCTTTTAAAAATGTTGGTATCCAAATAATATTAAACGCAAATATATTTCATATGAAAACAAATAATACGGTGCAATATTATTATGATCGGTCCATAATTAGTCGTAGCTCCCATATAAGGCCCACTTCCGAAAATCACTTTAAAGAGCATAACTCTTTTAAAAATATTGGTATCCAAATAATATTGAACGCAAATATATTTTATATGTAAACAAATAATACGGTGCAATTTTAATATGATCGGTCCATAATTAGTCGTAGCTCCCATATAAGGCCCACTTCCGAAAATCACTTTAAAGAGCATAACTCTTTTAAAAATGTTGGTATCCAAATAATATTAAACGCAAATATATTTCATATGAAAACAAATAATACGGTGCAATATTATTATGATCGGTCCATAATTAGTCGTAGCTCCCATATAAGGCCCACTTCCGAAAATCACTTTAAAAAGCATAACTCTTTTCAATGTGTTGGTATCCAAATAATATTGAACGCAAATATATTTTATATGTAAACAAATAATACGGTGCAATTTTATTATGATCGGTCCATAATTAGTCGTAGCTCCCATATAAGGCCCACTTCCGAAAATCACTTTAAAGAGCATAACTCTTTTAAAAATGTTGGTATCCAAATAATATTAAACGCAAATATATTTCATATGAAAACAAATAATACGGTGCAATATTATTATGATCGGTCCATAATTAGTCGTAGCTCCCATATAAGGCCCACTTCCGAAAATCACTTTAAAGAGCATAACTCTTTTAAAAATGTTGGTATCCAAATAATATTAAACGCAAATATATTTCATATGAAAACAAATAATACGGTGCAATTTTATTATGATCGGCCCATAATTAGTCGTAGCTCCCATATAAGGCCCACTTCCGAAAATCACTTTAAAAAGCATAACTCTTCAATGTGTTGGTATCCAAATAATATTGAACGCAAATATATTTCATATGAAAACAAATAATACGGTGCAATTTTATTATGATCGGTCCATAATTAGTCGTAGCTCCCATACAAATATATATATTCCCGAAATATGGCTTAATGATAAATAAATGCCTGTAAAATTGGAATATCAAGACAAAATTCAGCAAAAATAAGTTTTATACAAAAAGAAATCACAAACCGAAATTTTTTTAGTTCGGTCCATATTTGACCATAGACCCCTATTATGTATTAAACTTCTTTTATTCAACCCAAAATACTAACTGCTCGTTTTATAAAGAAAAAATATGAATTCAATTTTGACAAAAAACTAATATAAAATCTGATATAAAAAATTATAATATAACAAGTTAAAAATACAACACTCTTCTCCTTCTTATGATTTGGCTTGTTGGAATTACTATATATTATGGCCTAAATAATACTCGAGGTTTCCTTGGCCGATTTGATCTTCGAGGAGCAACTGGAGTTGTGGACAACGTTCGTTCTTGGATAGGGGTGGCTGTATTGAAATGTGGTGTTTCTGGTGTTGTCACCTTTGGCTCCACTGTTCTTTGGACACGATCCGCTGGTGTCATTGAGTCATTTGACGTAGATTGGACATTTGGTGTTGATTGGCCATCTGGTGTTATTGTAAAATAGCTAATTGCTCTTTCAGTATGTTGAGTTTGTGTTGCTTTGAAATTCGGAAGACATAATTCATTTCCTTCAGGTGTCTTTAAGTCAGTTGAAATATGTGATGCTTCCTCATTTCTTTTATTAGATGAAAATCTTCTTATTTGATCTACGTGCCGTTTAACTAGTTTGCCTTGATAATTGATAACGTAGTGTAAATCCCCAAGACGTTTCACAATAGTACCTTTTACCCATTTATCCATACGAGGGTTGTGAGTTAAAAAATATACTAGTTCGGATAGTTTAAAAGAGCGGAATGTCGGATGAAAGTGTTCTTCTTGTTTTTTAGTGATTTTAGTGTATAAATCATCTGGTTTAATTAGATCAAGATGAGTTCGCAATACACGCCCTAAGAACAGTTGGGATGGTGGTTGACCTGTTGTAGAATGTGGTGCTTTCCGATACTGACGAAGAAATATGTTTAAATTGGTCTGAAGATTGTTTCGAGAAGTTTGCATTGCTCTTAAGGCATCTTTTACAGTTTGGACACATCTCTCGGCTTGTCCATTAGAAGATGGGTGATATGGGGCTACAAATTTGTGATATTTTACACCTACTGATTGCAGAAAAGTTTTGAACTCTTGTGATGCAAAGTTGGTTCCATTATCACTGACCACAGTAACTGGTACTCCATAAGCTGCAAATACTTCGTCTAAAATGGCGATTGTTGCACTTGCTGTCATTGAATGCGTTACTTTAACTTCCAGCCATTTACTATAAGCATCAGAAATAACAAGTAACATCATACCCGCAAATGGACCTGCATAATCTATATGTATTCTCTCCCAAGGTCCTTTTGGGTATTCCCAATGGTGTTCTCTGAATTTTGGTGGAGCATGAGCATGCTTCGCGCAGTCGAAACACTCTCTGGCGGTAGTTTCTATCTCGCTATCTAAACCTGGCCAATATATAAACGATCTAGCCAAACCTTTCATCTTCACCATTCCCAAGTGCGCAGTATGTAGATCTTTCAAAACTAATTTCTTAAGTGATGTTGGAATAACAATTCTATGTTCAAACACTAAGCAATTTGCTGCTAGTTTATAGTGCGATTCTGGGGCTTTATAACCAGCGCGAGTTAAACATTGTCCCGATTCCAGTAAATGTAAAATTTTTCCTAAATGTTCATCCTTCCGAGTTTCAACTGCTATGCGATCTGCATTTATTGGCAACTGATTTATTTGACCAATGACAAATTCATCAAAATCGTCATATTCCTCTCTATTGTTTTCTTGACATGAATATTGTGTAGTAAAATGATTATGAATGATATTTATTGATTTCAGTGGAAGTCTTGAGCAATAATCCGCATTAGCATTTTCCTTTGTGTTTTTAAAAACAATCTCATAGTTAAAATACTTTGCGTATTTTTAAATTCCCATTATTCTGAATTCCCAAAATCACTAATATATTTTGGCGTTTTCGACACTAAAAATCGACGCTATCTTTGCGCACGTTTATGAACGTATTTCAATGGAAAATCATAAAAACACAAACAATAGCATTAGGAATTCAGAACAGAACTTAAATTTTAATTTAATTTAAAAAAATAAAAAATATTTTATAAGAAATGTTGGTTGAAAATAGTCAGACAAATATTGGATTTCATATTTCATGGAATACGGGCGACGTCAAGCAACTACCTATATAGATTATGAAAGTACACCATCTAAGGTATCTAAAACGCCTTCCGTGCAAAAAATCCGCTGGACAGTTTTCCAGAAAAGTGGCTTCATCCAAAATGACCAAAAAAATCTGGGATTATTTATTGCTTGGAATACAGGCGACGTCAAGCAACTACCTATATAGATTATGAAAGTACACCATCTAAGGTATCTAAAACGCCTTCCGTGCAAAAAATCCGCTGGACAGTTTTCCAGAAAAGTGGCTTCATCTAAAATGGCCAAAAAAATCTGGGATTTTAAATAAAATAGAATCAGGGTAGTGTTAGGACATAGACTCAATGAAAATTAAGTAGTATACATCCCACTGAATAAAAAAAAAGCTTTCCAAAATTTTTTCATAAACCACGTGCTTTTTGCTATGGAGGAATCAATTTCTTTAAGTGTAGGAAAATTTTTTTCTTTTAAGCGCGTTTTTACCAAATCAACCGCAGATATAAAGTTGATAAATACATAGTTGCAGTAATAATAAAAAATGTAATTGTTTATTTTATTGTCAACACGCAATGCTTAATTATATTTTTACCAATGAATAGAAATGAATTCATTAAAAAAATTAGAAAATTAATATTTGTTGTTCACAAATTAGCGATTGAGTTGATTGTTTGGTTTTTATTTTGTTTTTTATTATCGATTAGTAAAATGTATATGGTTAAATAAAAGTCTATAACAAAAATTAAACATCTATAAACTATTCATTTGTATCACACAATTTAGTTACGTTTGAGCTAAAGCTCTAAAAATTCAGTAATACTAATAAATAATTCCTAGATGTGATAATTGACAAAATATAATCATGTTGTCAGAGATAGGGTAGCCAGATTTGAAATACGGAAAAACAGTACATCTTATACAAAAAAACAGTACAATTAAAAAAAAAACAGTACATTTTATTTTTTAACGAAAACAACTCTTTATTCATGTAATAACATTTTTGTAATATTAATTTAATAAGCAACAAAAAAATTGTTAAAAATACTTTAAAATATGAGATCATAACATATATTATGAACGTTTTTTATATCATCAAAGTCATTTTAGATTACAATATTTTTGCTTTGCTTATAATACAAAGTTTTAAATTTATTAGTTTTTGTAAATCAATCTGTATATGTATTAATTTACATTACAAAAGTGAACTTTAAATTTAATGTCAACTCAATTTTACTACTTTTTCAGTATTTTTTAGTAAGAATAATGCTGTTCCAATTTACATGGTGTAGAAATTTATTATTTAAAAATCAAGAAGTATCATTTATTGAAAAAAATCCAAGTCACATTTTATCTTAACCCCCTATAAATGTGCCATCAGCTTTTCGAAAAATGTATTTAAATACGTTGTATAAACAACGATATATTTATGAAATCCAATTTGTTTTTTTAATATTCTTCATGTTAATCTACAATGTTTAATGGTTAGAAATGCCTTTAGAGCAATGATGTCCATTTCATGAAACAATTGTTGTTGTATTCATTTCATATGGACAAACAAATTTTTTTGGACACCAATGCTTTAGAGCCATTAACACTGATCTTATAATCAACTTTAAAGTAGGTTAAACCCCGATATATAAATCCTTTTTTTAATAAAGCAATACACTGAACAAAAGTTTGTTTTTATCAATATTTTTTTAAAATTTAATAAGCTTTTAACGAAAAAACAGTACAAAAAACAGTACAACGTGTAAAAACAGTACATTTGCGTACTGTTTTGGGTATTGTGCATAAAACAGTACATTTGAAAATAAACAGTACGCGTACTGCTAAAAACAGTACGTCTGGCACCCCTAGTCAGAGATGACTTTTATGTCAAATTGTGCAAATAATGCATATGAAACCTCATTCAATCGACTGTTAGCCGAAAATCCTATATCTACAAATAGGTCAGAAAAATGTCGATCCATAAAATATTTTTTACAATAGGTACGTTAAATGAAATATATTTTGTCAAGAGAAATATAATCATCAAAGATATATACACTATCATAATCCGAAAATATATGCAGTCACGTTTATTAATGAAAACGCTGCATAAAAACAGTGTTGAAAACGCTAAGTTGACAGCGCTTTGTTAAAATTGCAATACAACTCTGTGTCAGTAGATGCAACATTGAAATATAATAATAAAGCATCATACCACATTTTTAAAAAATTTATATACAGCCCAATAATGAATGAAAATTCCGCGGGGGTTTCCCATTTTTCCTATTCAAATTCATTAAAAAAAATAAAAAGTGATAAAACTCCCGCGGAAGTGTGTTTAGAACAGTGGTGTCAAATATGATTGTGTTGGTGCGATTACTCTTGACTTTTACATTCCCAGCGGGAGAAAACTGCGGTTGCGAGGCCTATTACGAGGCCTCATCACAGTTATTCTTGATACTACAACAAGTACACCTCGTACAAAAACCACAAGAATTTTTTTTTAAATCATTGTACAATGTTAAAAACAAAAATAAAACAAAATGGCTCATAATCATAGTCATAGAAAAAGCATACTTTAAGCAAAAGCATGATTTTATTTTAAATTCGGAACAAAATTTATATGTTTTTGTTGTTTAAAAGTCTGCTTTTACTTAAAGTATGCTTTTTCTATGACTATGATTATGAGCCAATAGAAACAAAGCTAATAAATAATAAATATATTATTTCTGTTTAGAGGCCTTAAAGCAAGACCTGCGATACTTCCCGCTGAATGAGAGTGTTTTGCAGTAAACAATTATATTTTACGCTCGCAAAATAAAAGAGCGTAAGCGTGCATGTGAATTTTGCTTACACAATTGTGTATGACGCTGACATCCCTGGTTTAGAACAGTTTAGCTTTAATTGTATACTAACTTCCGTAGATGAAAGTAAACAATTTCCTCAAATTTTTAATACAAGTTTAATTTAAAATTAAAAACATATCAATTTTTTATCAAAATAAACAATAAAAAAAAAATTTTATATACACTCATAGAAAAGTAGTAAGTGTTTTATAGTTTTTAATAGTGGTTCCCGTAGTGTTTTATTTAATATCTAAAATGTAAGTGAAATTTTAAGAATATATGTACATATTTCTCCCACAACTCTTTTAAAAATGTTGGTCTCCAAATAATATTGAACGTTAATATATTTCATATGAAAACAAATAATACGGTGCAATATTATTATGATCGGTCCATAATTAGTCGTAGCTCCCACATAAGGCCCACTTCCGAAAATCACTTTAAAGAGCATAACTCTTTTAAAAATATTGGTATCCAAATAATATTGAACGCAAATATATTTTATATGTAAACAAATAATACGGTGCAATTTTATTATGATCGGTCCATAATTAGTCGTAGCTCCCATATAAGGCCCACTTCCGAAAATCACTTTAAAGAGCATAACTCTTTTAAAAATGTTGGTATCCAAATAATATTAAACGCAAATATATTTCATATGAAAACAAATAATACGGTGCAATATTATTATGATCGGTCCATAATTAGTCGTAGCTCCCATATAAGGCCCACTTCCGAAAATCACTTTAAAGAGCATAACTCTTTTAAAAATATTGGTATCCAAATAATATTGAACGCAAATATATTTTATATGTAAACAAATAATACGGAGCAATTTTATTATGATCGGTCCATAATTAGTCGTAGCTCCCATATAAGGCCCACTTCCGAAAATCACTTTAACGAGCATAATTCTTTTAAAAATGTTGGTATCCAAATAATATTAAACGCAAATATATTTCATATGAAAACAAATAATACGGTGCAATATTATTATGATCGGTCCATAATTAGTCGTAGCTCCCATATAAGGCCCGCTTCCGAAAATCACTTTAACGAGCATAATTCTTTTCAATGTGTTGGTATCCAAATAATATTGAACGCAAATATATTTTATATGTAACCAAATAATACGGAGCAATATTATTATGATCGGTCCATAATTAGTCGTAGCTCCCATATAAGGCCCCCTTCCGAAAATCACTTTAAAAAGCATAACTCTTTTCAATATGTTGGTATCCAAATAATATTGAACGCAAATATATTTCATATGAAAACAAATAATACGGTGCAATATTATTATGATCGGTCCATAATTAGTCGTACCTCCCATATAAGGCCCACTTCCGAAAATCACTTTAACGAGCATAATTCTTTTCAATATGTTGGTATCCAAATAATATTGAACGCAAATATATTTTATATGTAAACAAATAATACGGAGCAATATTATTATGATCGGTCCATAATTAGTCGTAGCTCCCATATAAGGCCCACTTCCGAAAATCACTTTAAAGAGCATAATTCTTTTAAAAATGTTGGTATCCAAATAATATTGAACGCAAATATATTTCATATGAAAACAAATACATAATACGGTGCAATATTATTATGATCGGTCCATAATTAGTCGTAGCTCCCATATAAGGCTTCGGAAGTGGGCCTTTATCACTTTAAACAGCATAACTCTTTTAAAAATATTGGTATCCAAATAATATTGAACGCAAATATATTTTATATGTAAACAAATAATACGGTGCAATTTTAATATGATCGGTCCATAATTAGTCGTAGCTCCCACATAAGGCCCACTTCCGAAAATCACTTTAAAAAGCATAACTCTTTTAAAAATATTGGTATCCAAATAATATTGAACGCAAATATATTTCATATGAAAACAAATAATACGGTGCAATATTATTATGATCGGTCCATAATTAGTCGTAGCTCCCACATAAGGCCCACTTCCGAAAATCACTTTAAAGAGCATAATTCCTTTAAAAATGTTGGTCTCCAAATAATATTGAACTAGGCTTGGGCTTAATCGTTCATTTGAGTGATTGTTCATTTTAGTTCAGTTGAAAAAAGTGAACTAGGTCGTTCTTTTCGTTCAGTTGTTCACTGAACAGCTGATTGTATCATGGTGCTGATTTACACATTTGTTATGCTCTTTTTAAAAATTCATTTAGTCGTCGTTGAGCAAGCGATGTGAACACATGCGGATGGTTATTGACATTTTTTTTCAGAAATTTATTAAACATTGTTGTTGCTTCTTGTTGGACGAAGCATAGCAAACACACGCGGTTCAATTACAATTGAACACAAAAAATAAAAAAATGCTTTAGATGGACTTATTATGGTTTTTTTTTTTTAATAACTGTTCTAGAATTGTTTTTTAATATTGATAATTGTTATATACGGTCCCTGATGTTTTTTCTTTAGGTGTTTATATCTGGCATAAACTTTCTTTTTTTTTCTTATATTAAGTGTTAGACAATATGTTTGCTGGGCAAAATCTCTTACCAACACATCTTCATCAGTGTTGCCACAAAAAAAAATTTTTTGTAACCAACATTTATGAAAAAAATAACCAAATTAAAAAAAAAATAACCAAATTTAAATGCATGTACTATTTATTTATTTTTTGTAATTTTAACTATAATTTGTACTTTAAGGTAACAAAAAAAAAACTTAAAACAACGTATTTTACAACACAACTCCTAATACTAAAAAATAATTTTTTTAAAAAACTAAGCGTCATATTTTACAAAAAGTAATGCAAAGAAACATAAGCTAATGCTACAATTTGTAAAATTTAAAATTCCAATACTTTACATTAAGTTTTGCAAGTTTAATTATTAATTTTTAATGTCTTAAACAAAAATAAAAAGTATATAATAAAAACAAAAAATTTTTCATTGGCAATAAAATAGGGAACTAGAAAGTTACTCTCTTAAATACTAAAAAACATGTAATTATATTACAATAAATATGGAGATCACTTTTACTTAAAATGTCACAGCTTGAGTTTTAAAATTTGTCTTTGGCAGACCAAACAAAATGGGCATTTTGTTGATTTTTGCACAAGTCTTTTGCTTGCAATATATTACTAATTGTCTTAAAATCTAAATTATTCCTAAATTTTGTTTTTATCAAACTAAGCTGAGAAAATGTTCTTTCAGCTGCAGCGGAACTGTGGGGTAATATCAATAAATTTTGTACGAAATTTACAAGTTCTTTAAAACAATTTTCGTTTAGGCCATTTTTGTATGTTGAAATTTTATTCCAAAATTTAAATTCACATAGTAAATATTTTCAGTAAAAAAAATAACCAAAACAGAAAAAATCTACACATGTACACATTGAGAAAAAAAATAACCAATTTTGGTTAGAAATAACCAAAAACGGCAACGCTGATCTTCATTATTATTTTTGAACACAACTGGTGTAAATATACAAGGTGAGTGCAAATCGGCAACACAATACAGAATCAACAGGCATTTTTGTTTGTGTAAAATAATGTACTACTGTCAAAAACACTTGAAAAAGTATTACTTTTGACATAAGTAACTTGTAAAGAAACTCTGTCAGCTGGGCTCTTGCACTCACTTTATAAATTACTACACACATTAGAAAATTTTCGAGTGGCAATATTGAACAAAATGAATAAAAGTCAATTGAATAAAAGACCAAGTGAACGAAAAGAACAAACATACAGAAAAACTGATAGAAAAGAAACAACTATAGTATAGTGAGTTCATTTAGTTGCATCATGCAGTTTTTAAAAAAATATATATGGTAACGCTGGTTGCATACTATATAAACCTGAACTAAATGAACTGAACGATATGAACTGAACTAAATGAACTGAACGATATGAACTGAACTAAATGAACTGAACTATATCGTTCAGTTCATTTAGTTCAGTTCATTTATACTATATCGTTCAGTTCATTTAGTTCAGGTTTATATAGTATGCAACCAGCGTTACCATATATATTTTTTAAAAACTTCTTATATCTGAAAAAAAGAACTACGTTTCCAAAAATTTTTTTTTGCTACAAAAGTACCAAAATTTTAAAAGAAAACACAAACATTTCAAATTAAAATGCCTAATAAAAAAATGTAGTTTTCAAGATATAGCTAAATATATTACAAGCCCCAATTTTTTTATTTTAATCAGAATTTAAAATTCTATTAGTGATAAAATTTTTATAGTGATTTGGAAAAAGTTACTAAAACCGACTTAAGCCAAAAACGTGAGGTCTTTAAAAAATATCACATACATTTATAAATTTATTTCTTATTTACATTTAAAGCCTTTTCTTTTATATGTTTATATTTTTTCAAAAACTTATTTTTACCCGATAAATTTAAAACTTTTTGGCATCTCAAAAAACTTGCAAAAAAAAAGTGAAAACTTGACAAATGGTAACGCTGCATGCAACTAAATGAACTCACTATACTATAGTTTTTTCTTTTCTATCAGTTTTTCTGTATGTTTGTTCTTTTCGTTCACTTGGTCTTTTATTCAATTGACTTTTATTCATTTTGTTCAATATTGCCACTCGAAAATTTTCTAATGTGTGTAGTAATTTATAAAGTGAGTGCAAGAGCCCAGCTGACAGAGTTTCTTTACAAGTTACTTATGTCAAAAGTAATACTTTTTCAAGTGTTTTTGACAGTAGTACATTGTTATAACCAAACAAAAATGCCTGTTGTTTCTGTATTGTGTTGCCGAGTTGCACTCACCTTGTATATTTACACCAGTTGTGTTCAAAAATAATAATGAAGATGTGTTGGTTAGAGATTTTGCCAAGCAAACATATTGTCTAACACTTAATATAAGAAAAAAAAGAAAGTTTATGCCTGTTATGTTTAATTCTACTTGTTTAAACGTTATTCTAAAACATTAGTAGTAACTTATGAATTTTTGTATTATTTTTTGAAGTTTATTTTATTTTTTTCGATTAGTAATTTTTCATTGCTGAACATTAAAATTTTAAATAAAGAAAAATACATTCTTTTGCAAAACACAATATTGGTGTCAGAAGTGGGATAGAATGAGTATGTCCCAAGAGCAACTATCAAATGTTATGGAATTACTAGCAGGAGCAATCCGATCTGCAGTTGCAGATGTGGCGCAGTCTGCAGCCATGGGTTTTTCTTCGCCAACAACCTCTGCAGAATTGAATTCAAAACCACCACAATTTTCAATGGTTGAATATAAACAAGAAGATGGAGGATCAGTTTCTGATTATTTCACTAGATTTGACTGGGCGTTGCAGTTATCAAGAGTTGCAGAAAATGAGTATGCAAATTATGCACGTGTGCGTATGGGCACACAACTTAATTCAGCATTAAAAATATTAACAAGTCCGAGATTGCCAGGAGATTTAAATTACGATGAAATCAAAGATATCCTCATTCGTCATTTTGATGGAAAGAAAAACAAATATGCAGAGAGCGTGAAATTTAGACGAATGAAACAAGAATCTGGTGAATCAGTAGCAAAATTTAGTCTTCGATTGAAAAATGGAGCAGTATTCTGCGAGTATGGCCAATTTTTAGACAGGATGCTAATTGAGCAGCTCTTAATGGGGCTAGAATCCCCAACTATTTGTGACGAACTAATTGCAAAACAACCACAGAGTTTTAGTGAAGCATACGAGATAGCTTATGCTAGAGAATTAACTCATCATGCAACAAATGAAGTTAACTCCAGCAATGAACCTTCGCAACCGGAACAAACATTCAAGTTAGGTTTTACTCCAGTTAAAATCAAAAATAACAAAGCTGATGCTATATTTTCCAATAAAGGTAAATGTTACGGATGTAATGGGAACCACTCGAGAAACAACTGTAAATTTAAGAATGCGAAATGCTTCGCTTGTGGTAAGATCGGCCATATTTCAAAGGTATGTAAAACGAAAACTGGTCAAGTATCGATGGAACATTACGAAGAAAACGATTCTGTTGAGCAATTGCGTTCTATAAATAAAATTAAATTTTCAAAACCGTATGAAAAGAAAATGATTTCTGTGAATATTGATGGTAGAAAATTGGAAATGGAGTTGGATACTGGTGCTCCTTGTAGTATCATTAGCAAGAAAAGTTTACGTGCTATTAAACCAACGTATACCTTACGTAAATCTGATAGAAAATTTGCTAGCTACACAGGTCACTCAATAAATTGTATTGGTAGAGTAGTAGTAAATGTGACAGTGGGAAAAACTTCTCGTATTTTGAATCTATATGTTGTAGAAGATGATTTAGACACTTTGTGTGGTCGTGAATGGATAAGTCATTTTGCTCATGATATTAATTTTTCAGATTTATTTTCATCTCCATCACGAATAAATAACTCACAAAACGATGGTTTTAGTCTAAATACTATTACTTCAGATGTACCGATACTAAATTCTATTCAAAAAAATCAATTACAACAGATTGTAAATAGATTTGAAGATGTATTTGGTAGTTCAGCTGGAAAGCTTAAATGTCCACCTATAAAGATTCATATGAAACCGAATGCTAGACCCATATTCGTTAGACCAAGAGAAGTTCCTTTAGCATTAAGAGAAGCATATGCCAAGGAAATTGATGCCAAAATTGCTGCCGGTTATTATAAAAAAGTTGAATTCTCAGAATGGGCTTCCACGACACATGTAGTAACAAAAAAAAATGGAGCTTTACGTATTACAGGAAACTATAAACCCACGGTCAACCCTCAAATGATTATCGATGAGTATCCTATTCCAAAACCAGAAGATTTATTCAACAGAATTAAAGGTGCTACAATGTTTGCTCATTTGGATGTTACGGACGCTTATACGCATTTGCCAATAGATGAAGAGTTTGGACATGTTCTTACCTTAAATACCATTACTCATGGCCTTATACAACCCACTCGTGCAGTCTATGGTGCTGCAAATATTCCAGCAATATGGCAGCGAAAAATGGAAGAAGTTTTAAAAGGAGTACCTAATTGTCTTAATTTTTTTGATGATATACTATTATTTGCAAAAGATTTTAATGAATTACAACAAATTTTAGATGTGACTTTGGCACGAATGAGACAGTGTGATCTTAAATTAAACAAATCAAAGTGTGTTTTTGCAGCAACCTCAGTAGAATTTTTAGGGCATATCATTGATTCTAAGGGTATACATAAGTCAAATAAGCATATTGAAGCTGTATTGAACGCACCGAAACCAAACTCCTTAGAAGACTTGCAGCTGTTTCTAGGTAAAGCCTCATACTATAGTGCTTTTATTCCGGATTTAGCAACTCGTGAGAGGCCATTACGAGATATACTTAAATCAAAAGTATTTTCATGGAATATAATGGCGGATGCTGCTTATAATGATATTAAAAAAATTTTAGTGTCGTCACAAGTTTTAATATCGTATGATCCTGAACTTCCATTATTGTTGGCAACGGATGCTAGTAAAACCGGCTTGGGAGCGGTATTGTCTCACCGTTTATCGAATGGCGAAGAACGACCTATCGCATATGCAAGTAGAACAATGAGTGCGACAGAACAACGTTACTCTCAAATAGATAAAGAGGCTTTGGCAATAGTATGGGCAGTACAAAAATTCTTTAAATATTTATATGCACGGCATTGGACATTAATAACCGATCACAAGCCATTGACTCAGATTTTGCACCCTAGTAAATCGCTTCCAGTACTTTGCATTTCTCGTATGGCAAACTACGCTGATTTTTTAAGTAATTTTGATTTCGAAATTATATATAAACCATCCAAAGAGAATAGTAATGCCGATTACATGTCACGTATTGTACCAAATAGTATTAAAAAATCACAATGCAACGAAAATTATGTAATTGCTGAATACGACGAGTTTGATACTTTTATTGTCCGACAAATTAACCAGTTGCCCGTTACAGCTGAAAAAATTGCTAATGAAACTCGTAAAGATTCAGAACTTGGAAAAATAGTTGCAATATTAGAGAAAGGATATTCTTTATCAAAAAATGGTTTCACTGCACCAGAATCAAATTATAGACTCTCAGGTAATTGCTTAATATTCGAACACAGAGTTGTAATACCACATAAGTTTCGAAAAGATATTCTCCAAAATTTGCACGCAGCCCATCTTGGGGTGGTAAAAATGAAAGGTATCGCTCGTTCCTTTGTATATTGGCCAAAAATCGACGCAGATATTGAAGCACTGGCAAAAGACTGTAACGATTGTGCAAGAGTAGCAAATAAACCAAAGAGGTATACAGATCATCACTGGGAATATCCTAAAGGGCCTTGGGAACGAGTGCATATAGATTATGCTGGCCCTTTCGAGGGTATGATGTTACTAATTATTACAGATGCCTACAGCAAATGGCTAGATGTGAAAATAACTAAATCTATAACAGCTGAGGCAACAATTGCGTTAGTCGATGAAGTTTTTGCAAATTTCGGTGTTCCAGTGATGGTAGTATCCGATAATGGTACAAATTTCTCATCAGAACAGTTTAACAATTACTTGACGGCTGTAGGAGTCAGATATCATAAATACACTGCACCGTATCATCCATCTACAAACGGCCAAGCTGAACGGAGTGTTCAAACAGTGAAAAACGCATTAAAAGCTATGTGTACATCAAAGCAAACATTACAACAAAATATCAACGAGTTTTTAAGGCAGTATAAGAATGCACCTCATTCCACAACTGGAGTTTCTCCAGCACAATTTTTTCTTGGGCGTCAAATTCGCACGCGTCTTGATTTAGTACATCCAGAAAGTATTTCTTCAAAAATAACAAATAAACAATTTATGAAACAACATAAACAATTTAGAGAATTTCAAGTGGGTGACAACATATATTTTTTATCCGGTAATCAAAAGGGAAGCGAATGGCTGTCTGGAAAAATAAATAGGCGTTTAGGCGATATTCATTATGAAATTCTTTATCAAAACAAGTACGTAAGGAGACATATTGATCAAATTCGTGGTGCTAGTCAAGGTGTACAAAATGATGTAAAAAAAAGAAATCTCAATTATATCAATAGAAGAGCTGTGGAAAACAGGCCCTATACAAGTATTACATATCCAGAGAATATGAATGATAATGTTTTAGACCTCAGACATCCTGATCCTTATCTTCAGCATCCCGAAATAAATTCAAGTTCTCCTAACAATGCAATAGACCCAGGAAATGATGAGAATGTTATCCACTCCCCAGTTCGGGAAAACGACACAGATGATGAGTTTGAAACACCACAAGCTGGTAAATTTCAAACTCATCCACAAAGTCAACATTACAAAACAGCGCAAGCACGACGGGAAGAAACCAGGGAACAGTTAAATGTAGAGAATTCACAATTACCAAGTGATCAGCTTCTACGACGCTCACAAAGAATTCGAAAACCAAGAGTTTTATTTTCACCTGAGAACTCCTAAAGGAAGAGATAAATGTTATGTTTAATTCTACTTGTTTAAACGTTATTCTAAAACATTAGTAGTAACTTATGAATTTTTGTATTATTTTTTGAAGTTTATTTTATTTTTTTCGATTAGTAATTTTTCATTGCTGAACATTAAAATTTTAAATAAAGAAAAATACATTCTTTTGCAAAACACAATAATGCCAGATATAAACACCTAAAGAAAAAACATCAGGGACCGTATATAACAATTATCAATATTAAAAAATAATTCTAGAACAGGTATTTAAAAAAAAAAAACAAAAATAAGTCCATCTAAAGCAGTTTTTTATTTTTCGTGTTCAATTGTAATTGAATCGCGTGTGTTTGCTATGCTTCGTCTAACAAGAACCAACAAAAATGCTTACTAAATTTCTGAAAAAAAAAATGCGATGACCATCCGCATGCATTCTCATCGCTTGCTCAACTAAATTAGAGTTGTGTCGTTCATGAACGACCTAGTTCAATTGAACTATTCACTTATATGAACGATGTGATGTCGTTCAGTCTTTTCGTTCTTTTTTGTTCAGTTGTTCTTTTTGTTCAGTTGTTCGTTCTTTTTGTTCACTTGTTCTTTTTGTTCAGTTCATTTAGTTCAGTTCATATCGTTCAGTTCATTTAGTTCAGTTCATATCGTTCAGTTCATTTAGTTCAGTTCATTTTGTCTTTTTGTTCAGATGCAGTGTTGCCACTACCAAAAAAATTTTGTAACCAAAAAGTTACCAAATGAGAAAAAAATAACCAACATTTTTTTATAATTATTTAGTTTGTTTTTTGACCTTTTATTTTTCAGGTGATAATTCTTCGGTTTCATCTTGTTCAATAAAAACCTAAATCGAAGTTAAAAAATATTATTGCATTTAAATAGATTCAAATATGAAAAAATAAAAATACTTCTTATCCATTTCGCATTTGTTTAAAATAATTTAATGCGCGTTTTTTCGTGTATGACAATTCAAAGAAATTTTTACATAAAAATTTTTACGTAAGAAAACGTGTTTATAACAACGTTTATTTTTAAATAATATTAAAAAGCAAAAAAATAAGCAAATTTATCAAATTAAATAGACAACAAAACATTTATATTTTTGATTCCCCATAAAATTACCAAAATGAAAAAAAGTTCACATCTCCACATTGAAGAAAAAATAACCATTTTTGGTTAAAAATAACCAAAACGGCAACGCTGATTTACACATTTGTTATGCTTTTTTTAAAAAATTCATTTAGTTTAGTCTTGTGCCAAATCGTTCATTTTAGTGACCGGTCATTTTCGTTCAATCACTAAAAGTGACCCCGTTCGTTCAATTCGTTCATTTCGTTCAGTTGATCTTTTTTTTCTTTTTTGTCCAGAATGAAAGAAAACATACAAAGAAAGTGACAAAAAAGTGAGAGCGATGCTACAACATTTGCAACAACTAGTGATCAAAACAAACTAAACAAAAACAAACCAAATTTAACAAAAATTTACTTGTTGAAAAATTTTGTGAGTTAACAACTGAAACAAAAAGGCATAACATAAAAAGACACATGAACGACATGAGCTGTCAATCACAAAATTGAGCGGTGCATCACTGAGCCAAAAGCGCTCAGTAAAGTAACCGGTTCACTTCGGTCACTTGTGTGAGTCGTTCAATTGAACGAGGTCGTTCATGAACGACACAACTCTATAATAAAGCATCATACCACATTTTTAAAAAATTTATATACAGCCCAATCATGAATGAAAATTCCGCGGGGGTTTCCCATTTTTCCTATTCAAATTCATTAAAAAAAATAAAAAGTGATAAAACTCCCGCGGAAGTGTGTTTAGAACAGTTTAGCTTTAATTGTATACTAACTTCCGTAGATGAAAGTAAACAATTTCCTCAAATTTTTAATACAAGTTTAATTTAAAATTAAAAAAATATCAATTTTTTATCAAAATAAACAATAAAAAAAAATTTTATATACACTCATAGAAAAGTAGTAAGTGTTTTATAGTTTTTAATAGTGGTTCCCGTAGTGTTTTATTTAATATCTAAAATGTAAGTGAAATTTTAAGAATATATGTACATATGTATTTCTCCCACAACTCTTTTAAAAATGTTGGTCTCCAAATAATATTGAACGTTAATATATTTCATATGAAAACAAATAATACGGTGCAATATTATTATGATCGGTCCATAATTAGTCGTAGCTCCCACATAAGGCCCACTTCCGAAAATCACTTTAAAGAGCATAACTCTTTTAAAAATATTGGTATCCAAATAATATTGAACGCAAATATATTTTATATGTAAACAAATAATACGGTGCAATTTTAATATGATCGGTCCATAATTAGTCGTAGCTCCCATATAAGGCCCACTTCCGAAAATCACTTTAAAGAGCATAACTCTTTTAAAAATGTTGGTATCCAAATAATATTAAACGCAAATATATTTCATATGAAAACAAATAATACGGTGCAATATTATTATGATCGGTCCATAATTAGTCGTAGCTCCCATATAAGGCCCACTTCCGAAAATCACTTTAAAGAGCATAACTCTTTTAAAAATATTGGTATCCAAATAATATTGAACGCAAATATATTTTATATGTAAACAAATAATACGGAGCAATTTTATTATGATCGGTCCATAATTAGTCGTAGCTCCCATATAAGGCCCACTTCCGAAAATCACTTTAACGAGCATAATTCTTTTAAAAATGTTGGTATCCAAATAATATTAAACGCAAATATATTTCATATGAAAACAAATAATACGGTGCAATATTATTATGATCGGTCCATAATTAGTCGTAGCTCCCATATAAGGCCCGCTTCCGAAAATCACTTTAACGAGCATAATTCTTTTCAATGTGTTGGTATCCAAATAATATTGAACGCAAATATATTTTATATGTAACCAAATAATACGGAGCAATATTATTATGATCGGTCCATAATTAGTCGTAGCTCCCATATAAGGCCCCCTTCCGAAAATCACTTTAAAAAGCATAACTCTTTTCAATATGTTGGTATCCAAATAATATTGAACGCAAATATATTTCATATGAAAACAAATAATACGGTGCAATATTATTATGATCGGTCCATAATTAGTCGTACCTCCCATATAAGGCCCACTTCCGAAAATCACTTTAACGAGCATAATTCTTTTCAATATGTTGGTATCCAAATAATATTGAACGCAAATATATTTTATATGTAAACAAATAATACGGAGCAATATTATTATGATCGGTCCATAATTAGTCGTAGCTCCCATATAAGGCCCACTTCCGAAAATCACTTTAAAGAGCATAATTCTTTTAAAAATGTTGGTATCCAAATAATATTGAACGCAAATATATTTTATATGTAAACAAATAATACGGAGTAGTCTTGTGCCAAATCGTTCATTTTAGTGACCGGTCATTTTCGTTCAATCACTAAAAGTGACCCCGTTCGTTCAATTCGTTCATTTCGTTCAGTTGATCTTTTTTTTCTTTTTTGTCCAGAATGAAAGAAAACATACAAAGAAAGTGACAAAAAAGTGAGAGCGATGCTACAACATTTGCAACAACTAGTGATCAAAACAAACTAAACAAAAACAAACCAAATTTAACAAAAATTTACTTGTTGAAAAATTTTGTGAGTTAACAACTGAAACAAAAAGGCATAACATAAAAAGACACATGAACGACATGAGCTGTCAATCACAAAATTGAGCGGTGCATCACTGAGCCAAAAGCGCTCAGTAAAGTAACCGGTTCACTTCGGTCACTTGTGTGAGTCGTTCAATTGAACGAGGTCGTTCATGAACGACACAACTCTATAATAAAGCATCATACCACATTTTTAAAAAATTTATATACAGCCCAATCATGAATGAAAATTCCCCGGGGGTTTCCCATTTTTCCTATTCAAATTCATTAAAAAAAATAAAAAGTGATAAAACTCCCGCGGAAGTGTGTTTAGAACAGTTTAGCTTTAATTGTATACTAACTTCCGTAGATGAAAGTAAACAATTTCCTCAAATTTTTAATACAAGTTTAATTTAAAATTAAAAACATATCAATTTTTTATCAAAATAAACAATAAAAAAAAAATTTTATATACACTCATAGAAAAGTAGTAAGTGTTTTATAGTTTTTAATAGTGGTTCCCGTAGTGTTTTATTTAATATCTAAAATGTAAGTGAAATTTTAAGAATATATGTACATATTTCTCCCACAACTCTTTTAAAAATGTTGGTCTCCAAATAATATTGAACGTTAATATATTTCATATGAAAACAAATAATACGGTGCAATATTATTATGATCGGTCCATAATTAGTCGTAGCTCCCACATAAGGCTTCGGAAGTGGGCCTTTATCACTTTAAAGAGCATAACTCTTTTAAAAATATTGGTATTTTGAAAGCGGATTTGAATAGCCCCCAACTAGGGCTATTAAAATCCAGGAATGTCACTTTCGAGAAAACAGCCGATTATGGGGCATTCCATATCAAAGTAAAAAAATTCAAAAAAGCTGTTGTTGAATAACTCTTTCAAATTGAGCGGTTTACGTATTTTGAAAGCGGATTTC
This sequence comes from Bellardia pandia, assembly GCA_916048285.2. NCBI lineage: Eukaryota > Metazoa > Arthropoda > Insecta > Diptera > Calliphoridae > Bellardia > Bellardia pandia. The sequence goes on from CAJZHU020000023.1 coordinate 234,738, forward strand.
AATAGCCCCCAACTAGGGCTATTAAAATTTAGGAATGTCACTTTCGAGAAATTAGCCCATTATGGGGCATTCCATATCAAAATAATTTTTTTTTTAAATTTTGCAAAAAGGTTGTTGCTCTGTAAATATTTCAAATTGAGCGGTTTACGCATTTTGAAAGCGGATTTGAATAGCCCCCAACTAGGGCTATTAAAATCCAGGAATGTCACTTTCGAGAAAACAGCCGATTATGGGGCATTCCATATCAAAGTAAAAAAATTAAAAAAAAGCTGTTGTTGAATAACTCTTTCAAATTGAGCGGTTTACGTATTTTGAAAGCGGATTTCAATAGCGCCCAACTAGGGCTATTAAAATTTAGGAATGTCACTTTCGAGAAAACAGCCGATTATGGGGCATTGCATATCAAAATAAATTTTTTTTTAAATTTTGCAAAAAGGTTGTTGCTCTGTAAATATTTCAAATTGAGCGGTTTACGCATTTTGAAAGCGGATTTCAATAGCCCCCAACTAGGGCTATTAAAATCCAGGAATGTCACTTTCGAGAAAACAGCCGATTATGGGGCATTCCATATCAAAGTAAAAAAATTCAAAAAAGCTGTTGTTGAATAACTCTTTCAAATTGAGCGGTTTACGTATTTTGAAAGCGGATTTCAATAGCCCCCAACTAGGGCTATTAAAATTTAGGAATGTCACTTTCGAGAAATTAGCCGATTATGGGGCATTCCATATCAAAATAAATTTTTTTTTAAATTTTGCAAAAAGGTTTACGCATTTTGAAAGCGGATTTGAATAGCACCCAACTAGGGCTATTAAAATCCAGGAATGTCACTTTCGAGAAAACAGCCGATTATGGGGCATTCCATATCAAAGTAAAAAAATTAAAAAAAAGCTGTTGTTGAATAACTTCTTCAAATTGAGCGGTTTACGTATTTTGAAAGCGGATTTCAATAGCGCCCAACTAGGGCTATTAAAATTTAGGAATGTCACTTTCGAGAAATTAGCCGATTATGGGGCATTGCATATCAAAGTAAAAAATTCAAAAAAGTTGTTGTTGAATAACTCTTTCAAATTGAGCGGTTTACGTATTTTGAAAGCGGATTTCAATAGCACCCAACTAGGGCTATTAAAATCCAGGAATGTCACTTTCGAGAAAACAGCCGATTATGGGGCATTGCATATCAAAATAAATTTTTTTTTAAATTTTGCAAAAAGGTTGTTGCTCTGTAAATATTTCAAATTGAGCGGTTTACGCATTTTGAAAGCGGATTTCAATAGCCACCAACTAGGGCTATTAAAATCCAGGAATGTCACTTTCGAGAAAACAGCCGATTATGGGGCATTCCATATCAAAGTAAAAAAATTCAAAAAAGCTGTTGTTGAATAACTCTTTCAAATTGAGCGGTTTACGTATTTTGAAAGCGGATTTGAATAGCCCCTAACTAGGGCTATTAAAATCCAGGAATGTCACTTTCGAGAAAACAGCCGATTATGGGGCATTCCATATCAAAGTAAAAAAATTCAAAAAAGCTGTTGTTGAATAACTCTTTCAAATTGAGCGGTTTACGTATTTTGAAAGCGGATTTCAATAGCCCCCAACTAGGGCTATTAAAATTTAGGAATGCCACTTTCGAGAAATTAGCCGATTATGGGGCATTGCATATCAAAATAAATTTTTTTTTAAATTTTGCAAAAAGGTTGTTGCTCTGTAAATATTTCAAATTGAGCGGTTTACGCATTTTGAAAGCGGATTTGAATAGCCCCCAACTAGGGCTATTAAAATCCAGGAATGTCACTTTCGAGAAAACAGCCGATTATGGGGCATTCCATATCAAAGTAAAAAAATTCAAAAAAGCTGTTGTTGAATAACTCTTTCAAATTGAGCGGTTTACGTATTTTGAAAGCGGATTTCAATAGCCCCCAACTAGGGCTATTAAAATTTAGGAATGTCACTTTCGAGAAATTAGCCGATTATGGGGCATTCCATATCAAAATAAATTTTTTTTTAAATTTTGCAAAAAGGTTGTTGCTCTGTAAATATTTCAAATTGAGCGGTTTACGCATTTTGAAAGCGGATTTGAATAGCCCCCAACTAGGGCTATTAAAATCCAGGAATGTCACTTTCGAGAAAACAGCCGATTATGGGGCATTCCATATCAAAGTAAAAAAATTAAAAAAAAGCTGTTGTTGAATAACTCTTTCAAATTGAGCGGTTTACGTATTTTGAAAGCGGATTTCAATAGCGCCCAACTAGGGCTATTAAAATTTAGGAATGTCACTTTCGAGAAAACAGCCGATTATGGGGCATTGCATATCAAAATAAATTTTTTTTTAAATTTTGCAAAAAGGTTGTTGCTCTGTAAATATTTCAAATTGAGCGGTTTACGCATTTTGAAAGCGGATTTCAATAGCCACCAACTAGGGCTATTAAAATCCAGGAATGTCACTTTCGAGAAAACAGCCGATTATGGGGCATTGCATATCAAAATAAATTTTTTTTAAATTTTGCAAAAAGGTTGTTGCTCTGTAAATATTTCAAATTGAGCGGTTTACGCATTTTGAAAGCGGATTTCAATAGCGCCCAACTAGGGCTATTAAAATCCAGGAATGTCACTTTCGAGAAAACAGCCGATTATGGGGCATTGCATATCAAAATAAATTTTTTTTTAAATTTTGCAAAAAGGTTGTTGCTCTGTAAATATTTCAAATTGAGCGGTTTACGCATTTTGAAAGCGGATTTCAATAGCCACCAACTAGGGCTATTAAAATCCAGGAATGTCACTTTCGAGAAAACAGCCGATTATGGGGCATTCCATATGAAAGTAAAAAAATTCAAAAAAGCTGTTGTTGAATAACTCTTTCAAATTGAGCGGTTTACGTATTTTGAAAGCGGATTTCAATAGCCCCCAACTAGGGCTATTAAAATTTAGGAATGTCACTTTCGAGAAAACAGCCGATTATGGGGCATTGCATATCAAAGTAAAAAAATTCAAAAAAGCTGTTGTTGAATAACTCTTTCAAATTGAGCGGTTTACGTATTTTGAAAGCGGATTTCAATAGCCCCCAACTAGGGCTATTAAAATTTAGGAATGTCACTTTCGAGAAATTAGCCGATTATGGGGCATTCCATATCAAAATAAATTTTTTTTTAAATTTTGCAAAAAGGTTGTTGCTCTGTAAATATTTCAAATTGAGCGGTTTACGCATTTTGAAAGCGGATTTCAATAGCCACCAACTAGGGCTATTAAAATCCAGGAATGTCACTTTCGAGAAAACAGCCGATTATGGGGCATTCCATATCAAAGTAAAAAAATTCAAAAAAGCTGTTGTTGAATAACTCTTTCAAATTGAGCGGTTTACGTATTTTGAAAGCGGATTTCAATAGCCCCCAACTAGGGCTATTAAAATTTAGGAATGTCACTTTCGAGAAATTAGCCGATTATGGGGCATTCCATATCAAAATAAATTTTTTTTTAAATTTTGCAAAAAGGTTGTTGCTCTGTAAATATTTCAAATTGAGCGGTTTACGCATTTTGAAAGCGGATTTGAATAGCCCCCAACTAGGGCTATTAAAATCCAGGAATGTCACTTTCGAGAAAACAGCCGATTATGGGGCATTCCATATCAAAGTAAAAAAATTCAAAAAAGCTGTTGTTGAATAACTCTTTCAAATTGAGCGGTTTACGTATTTTGAAAGCGGATTTGAATAGCCCCCAACTAGGGCTATTAAAATCCAGGAATGTCACTTTCGAGAAAACAGCCGATTATGGGGCATTCCATATCAAAGTAAAAAAATTCAAAAAAGTTGTTGTTGAATAACTCTTTCAAATTGAGCGGTTTACGTATTTTGAAAGCGGATTTCAATAGCGCCCAACTAGGGCTATTAAAATCCAGGAATGTCACTTTCGAGAAAACAGCCGATTATGGGGCATTGCATATCAAAATAAATTTTTTTTTAAATTTTGCAAAAAGGTTGTTGCTCTGTAAATATTTCAAATTGAGCGGTTTACGCATTTTGAAAGCGGATTTGAATAGCCCCCAACTAGGGCTATTAAAATCCAGGAATGTCACTTTCGAGAAAACAGCCGATTATGGGGCATTCCATATCAAAGTAAAAAAATTCAAAAAAGTTGTTGTTGAATAACTCTTTCAAATTGAGCGGTTTACGTATTTTGAAAGCGGATTTCAATAGCCCCCAGCTAGGGCTATTAAAATTTAGGAATGTCACTTTCGAGAAATTAGCCGATTATGGGGCATTCCATATCAAAATAAATTTTTTTTTAAATTTTGCAAAAAGGTTGTTGCTCTGTAAATATTTCAAATTGAGCGGTTTACGCATTTTGAAAGCGGATTTGAATAGCCCCCAACTAGGGCTATTAAAATCCAGGAATGTCACTTTCGAGAAAACAGCCGATTATGGGGCATTCCATATCAAAGTAAAAAAATTCAAAAAAGCTGTTGTTGAATAACTCTTTCAAATTGAGCGGTTTACGTATTTTGAAAGCGGATTTCAATAGCGCCCAACTAGGGCTATTAAAATTTAGGAATGTCACTTTCGAGAAATTAGCCGATTATGGGGCATTCCATATCAAAATAAATTTTTTTTTAAATTTTGCAAAAAGGTTGTTGCTCTGTAAATATTTCAAATTGAGCGGTTTACGCATTTTGAAAGCGGATTTGAATAGCCCCCAACTAGGGCTATTAAAATCCAGGAATGTCACTTTCGAGAAAACAGCCGATTATGGGGCATTCCATATCAAAGTAAAAAAATTAAAAAAAAGCTGTTGTTGAATAACTCTTTCAAATTGAGCGGTTTACGTATTTTGAAAGCGGATTTCAATAGCGCCCAACTAGGGCTATTAAAATTTAGGAATGTCACTTTCGAGAAAACAGCCGATTATGGGGCATTGCATATCAAAATAAATTTTTTTTTAAATTTTGCAAAAAGGTTGTTGCTCTGTAAATATTTCAAATTGAGCGGTTTACGCATTTTGAAAGCGGATTTCAATAGCCACCAACTAGGGCTATTAAAATCCAGGAATGTTACTTTCGAGAAAACAGCCGATTATGGGGCATTGCATATCAAAATAAATTTTTTTTTAAATTTTGCAAAAAGGTTGTTGCTCTGTAAATATTATTAAATGTATTTAGAACAGTTTAGCTTTAATTGTATACTAACGTTAGTCTGTGATACTAACTTCCGTAGATGAAAGTAAACAATTTCCTCAAATTTTTAATACAAGTTTAATTTAAAATTAAAAAAATATCAATTTTTTATCAAAATAAACAATAAAAAAAAATTTTATATACACTCATAGAAAAGTAGTAAGTGTTTTATAGTTTTTAATAGTGGTTCCCGTAGTGTTTTATTTAATATCTAAAATGTAAGTGAAATTTTAAGAATATATGTACATATGTATTTCTCCCACAACTCTTTTAAAAATGTTGGTCTCCAAATAATATTGAACGTTAATATATTTCATATGAAAACAAATAATACGGTGCAATATTATTATGATCGGTCCATAATTAGTCGTAGCTCCCACATAAGGCCCACTTCCGAAAATCACTTTAAAGAGCATAACTCTTTTAAAAATATTGGTATCCAAATAATATTGAACGCAAATATATTTTATATGTAAACAAATAATACGGTGCAATTTTAATATGATCGGTCCATAATTAGTCGTAGCTCCCATATAAGGCCCACTTCCGAAAATCACTTTAAAGAGCATAACTCTTTTAAAAATGTTGGTATCCAAATAATATTAAACGCAAATATATTTCATATGAAAACAAATACATAATACGGTGCAATATTATTATGATCGGTCCATAATTAGTCGTAGCTCCCATATAAGGCCCACTTCCGAAAATCACTTTAAAGAGCATAACTCTTTTAAAAATATTGGTATCCAAATAATATTGAACGCAAATATATTTTATATGTAAACAATACGGAGCAATTTTATTATGATCGGTCCATAATTAGTCGTAGCTCCCATATAAGGCCCACTTCCGAAAATCACTTTAACGAGCATAATTCTTTTAAAAATGTTGGTATCTAAATAATATTAAACGCAAATATATTTCATATGAAAACAAATAATACGGTGCAATATTATTATGATCGGTCCATAATTAGTCGTAGCTCCCATATAAGGCCCGCTTCCGAAAATCACTTTAACGAGCATAATTCTTTTCAATGTGTTGGTATCCAAATAATATTGAACGCAAATATATTTTATATGTAAACAAATAATACGGAGCAATATTATTATGATCGGTCCATAATTAGTCGTAGCTCCCACATAAGGCCCACTTCCGAAAATCACTTTAAAGAGCATAATTCTTTTAAAAATGTTGGTATCCAAATAATATTGAACGCAAATATATTTTATATGTAAACAAATAATACGGTGCAATTTTATTATGATCGGTCCATAATTAGTCGTAGCTCCCACATAAGGCTCACTTCCGAAAATCGCTTTAAAAAGCATAACTCTTTTAAAAATATTGGTATCCAAATAATATTGAACGCAAATATATTTCATATGAAAACAAATAATACGGTGCAATTTTATTATGATCGGTCCATAATTAGTCGTAGCTCCCATATAAGGCCCCCTTCCGAAAATCACTTTAAAAAGCATAACTCTTTTCAATATGTTGGTATCCAAATAATATTGAACGCAAATATATTTCATATGAAAACAAATAATACGGTGCAATATTATTATGATCGGTCCATAATTAGTCGTACCTCCCATATAAGGCCCACTTCCGAAAATCACTTTAACGAGCATAATTCTTTTCAATATGTTGGTATCCAAATAATATTGAACGCAAATATATTTTATATGTAAACAAATAATACGGAGCAATATTATTATGATCGGTCCATAATTAGTCGTAGCTCCCATATAAGGCCCACTTCCGAAAATCACTTTAAAGAGCATAACTCTTTTAAAAATATTGGTATCCAAATAATATTGAACGCAAATATATTTTATATGTAAACAAATAATACGGAGTAATTTTATTATGATCGGTCCATAATTAGTCGTAGCTCCCATATAAGGCCCACTTCCGAAAATCACTTTAACGAGCATAATTCTTTTAAAAATGTTGGTATCCAAATAATATTAAACGCAAATATATTTCATATGAAAACAAATAATACGGTGCAATATTATTATGATCGGTCCATAATTAGTCGTAGCTCCCATATAAGGCCCACTTCCGAAAATCACTTTAAAAAGCATAACTCTTTTCAATGTGTTGGTATCCAAATAATATTGAACGCAAATATATTTTATATGTAACCAAATAATACGGTGCAATTTTATTACGATCGGTCCATAATTAGTCGTAGCTCCCACATAAGGCCCACTTCCGAAAATCACTTTAAAGAGCATAACTCTTTAAAAAATGTTGATATCCAAATAATATTGAACGCACATATATTTTATATGTAAACAAATAATACGGTGCAATTTTATTATGATCGGTCCATAATTAGTCGTAGCTCCCATATAAGGCCCACTTGTAACGTGGTTTTGTCTTTGGCTGAGGTAGGTCAGTTGTGTCCAGGGTCAACTTACGGATCCACAAACCTTAAGTAAATGATAACACGATGATATCCCTTTATGGGGTAATATATATATCTTTATTGATAAATTTAGTATTCGGTTACAATAAATTATGTGTATAATAAATTACTGACAGTCACGATGATTCGATGGGATTCAGTCGGATATTCTCGGTAGATGAATTCGGTTTCCTCTGGATTCTCGGTAGATGAGTTCGGTTTCCTCTGGATACAGGCTCTCGGTCGGATGGTTCGATATCTTCTTCCGAAGTGTTCAGGATTGACTTAACTACTCACTAAATAATACACTTTTCTTAAAACTATATTTCTTAACCTAGAAAACTGTCGACTGAAGTCGCAGTGCCGAAACAATCAACCGAAGTTGTTGTGCCGAAACTATCAACCGAAGTTGTAGTGCCAAAACTGTCGACCGTAGTCACAATGCCGAAACAATCAACCGAAGGTGTTGTGCCGAAACTATCAACCGAAGTTGTAGTGCCAAAACTGTTGACCGAAGTCACAATGCCGAAACAATCAACCGAAGTTGTTGTGCCGAAACTATCAACCGAAGTTGTAGTGCCGAAACTATCAACCGAAGTTGTAGTGCCAAAACTGTTGACCGAAGTCACAATGCCGAAACAATCAACCGAAGTTGTTGTGCCGAAACTATCAACCGAAGTTGTAGTGCCGAAACTGTCGACCGAAGTCGCAATGCCGAAACAATCAACCGAAGTTGTTGTGCCGAAACTATCAACCGAAGTTGTAGTGCCGAAACTGTCGACCGAAGTCGCGGTGCCGAAACAATCAACCGAAGTTGTTGTGCCAAGACTATCAACCGAAGTCGTAGTGCCGAAACTATCAACCGAAGTTGTAGTGCCCGAAACAATCAACCGAAGTTGTTGTACGAGGTAACACTCGAACCAAGTTCAAATGTCAATGACCGATACGCCTGAGCTAATATCAGCCACCTTCAATTATTATTGAAGTTTCGCAAATTCTTGTCTCGTTTGAATCGCACCTACCACCACCAAACTTAATTTACTTATACTAATTTCTCCATCAACTATATGAGAATTATATAACATTATTATGTGTAGTGGACCACACACAAATAATGAATGGTGATATAACCACACATACATACACACACCGTGGTAGGTTGTCTTCATTATGTTGTTAATGTTATATGTTAATTTATTATTTATGGTTTATGTGTTATTATTATTATTATATTTATTATTATTATTATATTTATGTGTTATTATTATATTTATGTGTTATTATTATTATTATTATTATTATATTTATGTACATGGATTATTGTATATCTATAAATCCATGTTACACACTTCCGAAACTCACTTTAAAAAGCATAACTCTTTTCAATGTGTTGGTATCCAAATAATATTGAACGCAAATATATTTCATATGAAAACAAATAATACGATGCAATATTATTATGATCGGTCCATAATTAGTCGTAGCTCCCATATAAGGCCCACTTCCGAAAATCACTTTACAGAGCATAACTCTTTTAAAAATATTGGTATGCAAATAATATTGAACGCAAATATATTTTATATGTAAACAAATAATACGGTGCAATTTTATTATGATCGGTCCATAATTAGTCGTAGCTCCCATATAAGGCCCACTTCCGAAAATCACTTTAAAAAGCATAACTCTTTTCAATGTGTTGGTATCCAAATAATATTGAACGTTAATATATTTCATATGAAAACAAATAATACGGTGCAATATTATTATGATCGGTCCATAATTAGTCGTAGCTCCCACATAAGGCCCACTTCCGAAAATCACTTTAAAGAGCATAACTCTTTTAAAAATATTGGTATCCAAATAATATTGAACGCAAATATATTTTATATGTAAACAAATAATACGGTGCAATTTTAATATGATCGGTCCATAATTAGTCGTAGCTCCCATATAAGGCCCACTTCCGAAAATCACTTTAAAGAGCATAACTCTTTTAAAAATGTTGGTATCCAAATAATATTAAACGCAAATATATTTCATATGAAAACAAATACATAATACGGTGCAATATTATTATGATCGGTCCATAATTAGTCGTAGCTCCCATATAAGGCCCACTTCCGAAAATCACTTTAAAGAGCATAACTCTTTTAAAAATATTGGTATCCAAATAATATTGAACGCAAATATATTTTATATGTAAACAAATAATACGGAGCAATTTTATTATGATCGGTCCATAATTAGTCGTAGCTCCCATATAAGGCCCACTTCCGAAAATCACTTTAACGAGCATAATTCTTTTAAAAATGTTGGTATCTAAATAATATTAAACGCAAATATATTTCATATGAAAACAAATAATACGGTGCAATATTATTATGATCGGTCCATAATTAGTCGTAGCTCCCATATAAGGCCCGCTTCCGAAAATCACTTTAACGAGCATAATTCTTTTCAATGTGTTGGTATCCAAATAATATTGAACGCAAATATATTTTATATGTAAACAAATAATACGGAGCAATATTATTATGATCGGTCCATAATTAGTCGTAGCTCCCACATAAGGCCCACTTCCGAAAATCACTTTAAAGAGCATAATTCTTTTAAAAATGTTGGTATCCAAATAATATTGAACGCAAATATATTTTATATGTAAACAAATAATACGGTGCAATTTTATTATGATCGGTCCATAATTAGTCGTAGCTCCCACATAAGGCCCACTTCCGAAAATCGCTTTAAAAAGCATAACTCTTTTAAAAATATTGGTATCCAAATAATATTGAACGCAAATATATTTCATATGAAAACAAATAATACGGTGCAATTTTATTATGATCGGTCCATAATTAGTCGTAGCTCCCATATAAGGCCCACTTCCGAAAATCACTTTAAAAAGCATAACTCTTTTCAATATGTTGGTATCCAAATAATATTGAACGCAAATATATTTCATATGAAAACAAATAATACGGTGCAATATTATTATGATCGGTCCATAATTAGTCGTACCTCCCATATAAGGCCCACTTCCGAAAATCACTTTAACGAGCATAATTCTTTTCAATATGTTGGTATCCAAATAATATTGAACGCAAATATATTTTATATGTAAACAAATAATACGGAGCAATATTATTATGATCGGTCCATAATTAGTCGTAGCTCCCATATAAGGCCCACTTCCGAAAATCACTTTAAAGAGCATAACTCTTTTAAAAATATTGGTATCCAAATAATATTGAACGCAAATATATTTTATATGTAAACAAATAATACGGAGTAATTTTATTATGATCGGTCCATAATTAGTCGTAGCTCCCATATAAGGCCCACTTCCGAAAATCACTTTAACGAGCATAATTCTTTTAAAAATGTTGGTATCCAAATAATATTAAACGCAAATATATTTCATATGAAAACAAATAATACGGTGCAATATTATTATGATCGGTCCATAATTAGTCGTAGCTCCCATATAAGGCCCACTTCCGAAAATCACTTTAAAAAGCATAACTCTTTTCAATGTGTTGGTATCCAAATAATATTGAACGCAAATATATTTTATATGTAACCAAATAATACGGTGCAATTTTATTACGATCGGTCCATAATTAGTCGTAGCTCCCACATAAGGCCCACTTCCGAAAATCACTTTAAAGAGCATAACTCTTTAAAAAATGTTGATATCCAAATAATATTGAACGCACATATATTTTATATGTAAACAAATAATACGGTGCAATTTTATTATGATCGGTCCATAATTAGTCGTAGCTCCCATATAAGGCCCACTTGTAACGTGGTTTTGTCTTTGGCTGAGGTAGGTCAGTAGTGTCCAGGGTCAACTTACGGATCCACAAACCTTAAGTAAATGATAACACGATGATATCCCTTTATGGGGTAATATATATATCTTTATTGATAAATTTAGTATTCGGTTACAATAAATTATGTGTATAATAAATTACTGACAGTCACGATGATTCGATGGGATTCAGTCGGATATTCTCGGTAGATGAATTCGGTTTCCTCTGGATTCTCGGTAGATGAGTTCGGTTTCCTCTGGATACAGGCTCTCGGTCGGATGGTTCGATATCTTCTTCCGAAGTGTTCAGGATTGACTTAACTACTCACTAAATAATACACTTTTCTTAAAACTATATTTCTTAACCTAGAAAACTGTCGACTGAAGTCGCAGTGCCGAAACAATCAACCGAAGTTGTTGTGCCGAAACTATCAACCGAAGTTGTAGTGCCAAAACTGTCGACCGTAGTCACAATGCCGAAACAATCAACCGAAGGTGTTGTGCCGAAACTATCAACCGAAGTTGTAGTGCCAAAACTGTTGACCGAAGTCACAATGCCGAAACAATCAACCGAAGTTGTTGTGCCGAAACTATCAACCGAAGTTGTAGTGCCGAAACTATCAACCGAAGTTGTAGTGCCAAAACTGTTGACCGAAGTCACAATGCCGAAACAATCAACCGAAGTTGTTGTGCCGAAACTATCAACCGAAGTTGTAGTGCCGAAACTGTCGACCGAAGTCGCAATGCCGAAACAATCAACCGAAGTTGTTGTGCCGAAACTATCAACCGAAGTTGTAGTGCCGAAACTGTCGACCGAAGTCGCGGTGCCGAAACAATCAACCGAAGTTGTTGTGCCAAGACTATCAACCGAAGTCGTAGTGCCGAAACTATCAACCGAAGTTGTAGTGCCCGAAACAATCAACCGAAGTTGTTGTACGAGGTAACACTCGAACCAAGTTCAAATGTCAATGACCGATACGCCTGAGCTAATATCAGCCACCTTCAATTATTATTGAAGTTTCGCAAATTCTTGTCTCGTTTGAATCGCACCTACCACCACCAAACTTAATTTACTTATACTAATTTCTCCATCAACTATATGAGAATTATATAACATTATTATGTGTAGTGGACCACACACAAATAATGAATGGTGATATAACCACACATACATACACACACCGTGGTAGGTTGTCTTCATTATGTTGTTAATGTTATATGTTAATTTATTATTTATGGTTTATGTGTTATTATTATTATTATATTTATTATTATTATTATATTTATGTGTTATTATTATATTTATGTGTTATTATTATTATTATTATTATTATATTTATGTACATGGATTATTGTATATCTATAAATCCATGTTACACACTTCCGAAACTCACTTTAAAAAGCATAACTCTTTTCAATGTGTTGGTATCCAAATAATATTGAACGCAAATATATTTCATATGAAAACAAATAATACGATGCAATATTATTATGATCGGTCCATAATTAGTCGTAGCTCCCATATAAGGCCCACTTCCGAAAATCACTTTACAGAGCATAACTCTTTTAAAAATATTGGTATGCAAATAATATTGAACGCAAATATATTTTATATGTAAACAAATAATACGGTGCAATTTTATTATGATCGGTCCATAATTAGTCGTAGCTCCCATATAAGGCCCACTTCCGAAAATCACTTTAAAAAGCATAACTCTTTTCAATGTGTTGGTATCCAAATAATATTGAACGCAAATATATTTTATATGTAAACAAATAATACGGTGCAATTTTATTATGATCGGTCCATAATTAGTCGTAGCTCCCATATAAGGCCCACTTCCGAAAATCACTTTAAAGAGCATAACTCTTTTAAAAATGTTGGTATCCAAATAATATTAAACGCAAATATATTTCATATGAAAACAAATAATACGGTGCAATATTATTATGATCGGTCCATAATTAGTCGTAGCTCCCATATAAGGCCCACTTCCGAAAATCACTTTAAAGAGCATAACTCTTTTAAAAATGTTGGTATCCAAATAATATTAAACGCAAATATATTTCATATGAAAACAAATAATACGGTGCAATTTTATTATGATCGGCCCATAATTAGTCGTAGCTCCCATATAAGGCCCACTTCCGAAAATCACTTTAAAAAGCATAACTCTTCAATGTGTTGGTATCCAAATAATATTGAACGCAAATATATTTCATATGAAAACAAATAATACGGTGCAATTTTATTATGATCGGTCCATAATTAGTCGTAGCTCCCATACAAATATATATATTCCCGAAATATGGCTTAATGATAAATAAATGCCTGTAAAATTGGAATATCAAGACAAAATTCAGCAAAAATAAGTTTTATACAAAAAGAAATCACAAACCGAAATTTTTTTAGTTCGGTCCATATTTGACCATAGACCCCTATTATGTATTAAACTTCTTTTATTCAACCCAAAATACTAACTGCTCGTTTTATAAAGAAAAAATATGAATTCAATTTTGACAAAAAACTAATATAAAATCTGATATAAAAAATTATAATATAACAAGTTAAAAATACAACACTCTTCTCCTTCTTATGATTTGGCTTGTTGGAATTACTATATATTATGGCCTAAATAATACTCGAGGTTTCCTTGGCCGATTTGATCTTCGAGGAGCAACTGGAGTTGTGGACAACGTTCGTTCTTGGATAGGGGTGGCTGTATTGAAATGTGGTGTTTCTGGTGTTGTCACCTTTGGCTCCACTGTTCTTTGGACACGATCCGCTGGTGTCATTGAGTCATTTGACGTAGATTGGACATTTGGTGTTGATTGGCCATCTGGTGTTATTGTAAAATAGCTAATTGCTCTTTCAGTATGTTGAGTTTGTGTTGCTTTGAAATTCGGAAGACATAATTCATTTCCTTCAGGTGTCTTTAAGTCAGTTGAAATATGTGATGCTTCCTCATTTCTTTTATTAGATGAAAATCTTCTTATTTGATCTACGTGCCGTTTAACTAGTTTGCCTTGATAATTGATAACGTAGTGTAAATCCCCAAGACGTTTCACAATAGTACCTTTTACCCATTTATCCATACGAGGGTTGTGAGTTAAAAAATATACTAGTTCGGATAGTTTAAAAGAGCGGAATGTCGGATGAAAGTGTTCTTCTTGTTTTTTAGTGATTTTAGTGTATAAATCATCTGGTTTAATTAGATCAAGATGAGTTCGCAATACACGCCCTAAGAACAGTTGGGATGGTGGTTGACCTGTTGTAGAATGTGGTGCTTTCCGATACTGACGAAGAAATATGTTTAAATTGGTCTGAAGATTGTTTCGAGAAGTTTGCATTGCTCTTAAGGCATCTTTTACAGTTTGGACACATCTCTCGGCTTGTCCATTAGAAGATGGGTGATATGGGGCTACAAATTTGTGATATTTTACACCTACTGATTGCAGAAAAGTTTTGAACTCTTGTGATGCAAAGTTGGTTCCATTATCACTGACCACAGTAACTGGTACTCCATAAGCTGCAAATACTTCGTCTAAAATGGCGATTGTTGCACTTGCTGTCATTGAATGCGTTACTTTAACTTCCAGCCATTTACTATAAGCATCAGAAATAACAAGTAACATCATACCCGCAAATGGACCTGCATAATCTATATGTATTCTCTCCCAAGGTCCTTTTGGGTATTCCCAATGGTGTTCTCTGAATTTTGGTGGAGCATGAGCATTAGGGTGCCAGTTATTTTTCAAAGTTGGAATTTGTTTCACGGCACCCCCCAGATTGGTTCGAATTGCTAAAAAAAATACTCCCTTGAAAATTTGAGCTCAATCGGATAAGGGGAAAAGGTGCCCCTGAGCCGCCCAAAATTTGCAAAATACCTGATTTTTTACTTTAATTGTCAATAACTTCTTTAATATCTATTTTACAAAAAAAATTTGTTAGTAAAACTTGTAGACAAAACTCAGAGGAACAACCTTTGCTCACAAATTTTTTTCGTATCTCCAATATCTACTGAATTAAGAAGAAAAATAAACGAAAAACCATGGATTTCTACATATGTTTATATGGGTGATTTTATTTACTTAAGTGTAGGCATTACATGAAAAAAAAACTTCAAGCATTGATATTTTAATTTTATTTGTAGCAAGTATTTTTTGTGGCTTTGTTTTTTGTTTTAATTTATATAGTTACAAAAGGTTTCCTTATAGTAATTTGGAAAACGTAAACGGTAATCCTTAACAATTTGTAAAATATATTGTTTCTGTTCTTCGCTTCTTGATAAAATATTATTATAATCCTGCATTAATTTGACTCCCCTTTCAGCGGTATCGTTCACTACTTTTAAACCTGAAAGAGTTTTTTTAGCTTCAATAAACTTTTTGTTACTCGGCCATTTTGTGGGAGTTGTTTTTAAAAACTCTTCAGATAATTCAAAACGCTTAAAAAGACTATAGTGTTTATATTCACAAACTGTGCAATACCTTTTTTGATAACATCATCTACGTTCGAAGTGTTTATTAGGGCCTTTTTGCTATTCACATCAGATTCATTCTTCAAAGCTTTTACCATTTTTTTTTTTTTGGTTTCGACTGGTACATTTTCATCAAAAATTGCCAAAGCAACGCTTTGTGTCCCTAGATACCACAGGTGACTGGAAAATTTTGCAAAAGCGACGGTAGCAATTTCACTTTCAACACTTTGATATTGACTTAATACTGTAATAAGCATAAAATCGTGATACGGAGCTTTTATAGGTGATGGAGCGCAAAACCAAGCCTCAACGTACACTTTGACAATAAAAATGGAAACATCGCAAAGAGCATTTAGTTTAACCTCTGTTAAATCGAACTCTTCTCTAAACAAAAATATTTTCAAGGTATATATTGCCTTTGACATCCATCTTGCGTGATGCATAGCGCCTGGGGCTCGGAATTTTATACATGATCGGGCTGGTGTTTTTCCGAGAAATATTAGAGCAAGTTCTATAAATTTCCTATAGTCATCTCGCGGTTATTTTTCCTGCAGAACATTATTAAGAAAATTTGTAATTCGCTCTACATCACATAAACTAATAGCGTTTTTAACTTTCTCATTTTCGATACCGATCCTGAAATTATCAATGTTTATTGATGGCCAGCACTTCTGAAATCGTTGAAATATTTGAACATTAGGAACTGTCTTGCAAAATTTAATATCAAAAACGCTTTTAAGAATAAGTTCAAAGATGTGATGCCTACAAGCCAAATATAGCAGATCCCTATCTAGTGTATTTTCAATTATGGAACAACTTCCATTGAATCGTCCAGTATTAACTGCTGTTGTATCGAAAACTAAAGCTTTTACATAATCTTGTTGACCCCATTCAAAAAGCGATTTGCAAATAACATGTGCTTGTGCGCTTCCAGTACCTCTACCATATATTTTTTTATATATTTATATATATATTTATTATATATTATATTTATATATTTTTTTCATACAGAAATGAAGAGCGGGTATTCCCCTTTTTTCTTATCGTTAAATCATGATTTTTAACTGTGGACCAATTGATGGGAATTCCCGAGATGACGAGAATCCTTATCATTACGTACAACGCAGGTGTGGTTATAATAGCAACTCTAACTTTGAACAAAGAATAACACAAATTAGCGGTAGCAGCTAAAAAACTTGTTTGAATATTAGCGGGAATTCCCGTCATTAGTTTAATTAAAGACAAGTGAATAACAGGAAATCCCGCATAAAAGTCGAAAGGGTTAATATTAACCTGTGCGGCTTAAATTCGGCAACTCCCGTCACTTCTTTCATATAGTCCCAAAATAATTACCTGAAAATCTTAATTCATCATATTCATATTGAAAAAATTTACTTTAAATCAAAGTAGATATCTTTTAAAACAATAAAAAATATAAAAAAAACAAAAAAAATACTTGCTACAAATAAAATTAAAATATCAATGCTTGAAGTTTTTTTTTCATGTAATGCCTACACTTAAGTAAATAAAATCACCCATATAAACATATGAATAAATCCATGGTTTTTCGTTTATTTTTTTCTTAATTCAGCAGATATTGGAGATACGAAAAAAATTCGTGAGCAAAGGTTGTTCCTCTGACTTTTGTCTATAACTTTTACTAACAAATTTTTTTTTGTAAAATAGATATTAAAGAAGTTATTGACAATTAAAGTCAAAAATCAGGTATTTTGCAAATTTTGGGCGGCTCAGGGGCACCTTTTCCCCTTATCCGATTGAGCTCAAATTTTCAAGGGAGTATTTTTTTAGCAATTCGAACCAATCTGGGGGGTGCCGTGAAACAAATTCCTTCAAAAAAAATTTCCCATATAGTTAATTGGCACTCTAATGAGCATGCTTCGCGCAGTCGAAACACTCTCTGGCGGTAGTTTCTATCTCGCTATCTAAACCTGGCCAATATATAAACGATCTAGCCAAACCTTTCATCTTCACCATTCCCAAGTGCGCAGTATGTAGATCTTTCAAAACTAATTTCTTAAGTGATGTTGGAATAACAATTCTATGTTCAAACACTAAGCAATTTGCTGCTAGTTTATAGTGCGATTCTGGGGCTTTATAACCAGCGCGAGTTAAATAAACATTGTCCCGATTCCAGTAAATGTAAAATTTTTCCTAAATGTTCATCCTTCCGAGTTTCAACTGCTATGCGATCTGCATTTATTGGCAACTGATTTATTTGACCAATGACAAATTCATCAAAATCGTCATATTCCTCTCTATTGTTTTCTTGACATGAATATTGTGTAGTAAAATGATTATGAATGATATTTATTGATTTCAGTGGAGGTCTTGAGCAATAATCCGCATTAGCATTTTCCTTTGTGTTTTTAAAAACAATCTCATAGTTAAAATACTTTGCGTATTTTTAAATTCCCATTATTCTGAATTCCCAAAATCACTAATATATTTTGGCGTTTTCGACACTAAAAATCGACGCTATCTTTGCGCACGTTTATGAACGTATTTCAATGGAAAATCATAAAAACACAAACAATAGCATTAGGAATTCAGAACAGAACTTAAATTTTAATTTAATTTAAAAAAATAAAAAATATTTTATAAGAAACTAGCTGACCGCCCCGGCTTCGCTCGGTATTTACTATTGATTTGTATTTCATAGAATAAGATGTATTCACAACCTGCCTGCTCTTATTTATTTACAAATTTGTACAGCATACTTTAGGGGACTTTTTTTTCAAATGTTGAATTTTTTCAGGAAAAAAATCATAACTGGAGAATGGCTAGACCAATTTTGGATTTCAAAATCAACTAACCATCATCACTCCTCCCTGTACCTTCCCTAAAAATTTTATGGCAATCGGTCGAGCCGTTCTCGAGTTATGGAGTGACAATCAAAATGTACACTTATTTTTATATATATAGATGTTGGTTGAAAATAGTCAGACAAATATTGGATTTCATATTTCATGGAATACGGGCGACGTCAAGCAACTACCTATATAGATTATGAAAGTACACCATCTAAGGTATCTAAAACGCCTTTCGTGCAAAAAATCCGCTGGACAGTTTTCCAGAAAAGTGGCTTCATCCAAAATGACCAAAAAAATCTGGGATTATTTATTGCTTGGAATACAGGCGACGTCAAGCAACTACCTATATAGATTATGAAAGTACACCATCTAAGGTATCTAAAACGCCTTCCGTGCAAAAAATCCGCTGGACAGTTTTCCAGAAAAGTGGCTTCATCTAAAATGGCCAAAAAAATCTGGGATTTTAAATAAAATAGAATCAGGGTAGTGTTAGGACATAGACTCAATGAAAATTAAGTAGTATACATCCCACTGAATAAAAAAAAAAGCTTTCCAAAATTTTTTCATAAACCACGTGCTTTTTGCTATGGAGGAATCAATTTCTTTAAGTGTAGGAAAATTTTTTTCTTTTAAGCGCGTTTTTACCAAATCAACCGCAGATATAAAGTTGATAAATACATAGTTGCAGTAATAATAAAAAATGTAATTGTTTATTTTATTGTCAACACGCAATGCTTAATTATATTTTTACCAATGAATAGAAATGAATTCATTAAAAAAATTAGAAAATTAATATTTGTTGTTCACAAATTAGCGATTGAGTTGATTGTTTGGTTTTTATTTTGTTTTTTATTATCGATTAGTAAAATGTATATGGTTAAATAAAAGTCTATAACAAAAATTAAACATCTATAAACTATTCATTTGTATCACACAATTTAGTTACGTTTGAGCTAAAGCTCTAAAAATTCAGTAATACTAATAAATAATTCCTAGATGTGATAATTGACAAAATATAATCATGTTGTCAGAGATAGGGTAGCCAGATTTGAAATACGGAAAAACAGTACATCTTATACAAAAAAACAGTACAATTAAAAAAAAAACAGTACATTTTATTTTTTAACGAAAACAACTCTTTATTCATGTAATAACATTTTTGTAATATTAATTTAATAAGCAACAAAAAAATTGTTAAAAATACTTTAAAATATGAGATCATAACATATATTATGAACGTTTTTTATATCATCAAAGTCATTTTAGATTACAATATTTTTGCTTTGCTTATAATACAAAGTTTTAAATTTATTAGTTTTTATAAAAAATTTTTTAAAAAAATTTTATTTATTCGAAGGTTTACTTCAAAGTTAAATAGAAAAAATTTGAAATTTATTTTTGTATACCTCTGTTATATGTTCAACATAGCTTTCCGTTGGAAAACGTAAATGCAAAAACATACAGAAATATACAAAAAGACACTAGCAAAATGTAATGCATTTTCTGGCCTGCTAAAGCCTTCGTCAGCATTCTTTGTGTCTATTGTTGTTCATTTTCAAATTTCTTATATTTAACTTTTCAAATTTACTATATGAGAATTATTCCTCTTGCGAGTATTATGTTATTATAAAAAATTTTTTAAAAAAATTTTATTTATTCGAAGGTTTACTTCAAAGTTAAATAGAAAAAATTTGAAATTTATTTTTGTATACCTCTGTTATATGTTCAACATAGCTTTCCGTTGGAAAACGTAAATGCAAAAACATACAGAAATATACAAAAAGACACTAGCAAAATGTAATGCATTTTCTGGCCTGCTAAAGCCAGAATAAAATATATGTTAAGGCACCCCTGCACAGAAGAATTACTCAGTTACTGAACGAGAATGTCTGGCAGTTGTACTGGCGATTAAGAAGTTTAGGCCCTACATAGAATTAATGCCTTTCACAGTTATTACGGATCACAGCAGCCTCAAGTGGCTTATGTCACATAAAGACTTGTCTGGTCGATTAGCGCGCTGGAGTTTGCTCTTGCAATCGTACAATTTCACTATCGAACATAGGCAGGGGAAGCAAAATGTAGTACCCGATACCCTATCTAGATACGAAATGTCGGAACTATGTACAGAAGTAGCGAAGCTAATAGATCTCAATTCTGATGCTTTTAAGTCAAGTAATTATTTAGAACTTGTGTCCGTTATAGAAACAAGTTCTGAACAATTACCTGACCTAAAAGTAGTTGATGGTTTTGTTTACAAGAGAGTCCGTCCATACGATGGAGAAATCCTAAATGAGGATTTCGCTTGGAAGTTATGGGTGCCTCTCGAACTAACCAAAACTATCATAGGAAACGCGCACAATTTGCCGCAAGCCGCCCATGGTGGAATAGGCAAGACTCTAAGCAGAGTACGCGAATATTTCTATTGGCCTAACCAAACTGTACAGATACGAGATTTTGTACGAAATTGCGACGTTTGCAAGGAGACGAAACCGGCTAATGTGACATTAAGGCCACCCATGGGAGCTGAGGTGAGTAGTGAACGCCCGTTCCAAAGAATTTTCGTCGATTTCCTTGGTCCATACCCGCGCTCGAAAAACGGCAATTGTTATATCTTCATTGTGCTGGATCATCTTACAAAATTCGTGCTGCTTAAGGCGATGCCCAAGGCTAGTACCAAAAATGTCGTACGCTTCCTAATATCTGAAGTCTTTTATAAATTTGGGACACCCGAAACAATTGTGTCCGATAACGGCAAGCAATTCGTAAGCAAGGAGTTTGTCACCCTGGTCCAAAATTTCGGCGTGAAACATGTACGAACAGCCATACACGCACCGCAGGCAAACGCCTCTGAGCGCGTCAATCAATCTATTTTGGCCGCGATTCGCTCGAATTTGGAAGATGATCAGGCACATTGGGATAAACACTTGCCCGAAGTAGAGTTTTCGTTGATATCGTCTGTGCAAACTTCAACGGGTGTAACCCCGTACTTTGCGTTATTCGGCATGAACATGATCGGTCACGGAAGCGCGTATAAACTTGCTAGGAGGCTTAAAAGTCTGAACGAAGCCGAATTGAACATCGTACCGAAAGTCGCGAAAATGGAATTAGTGCGACAACAGATGCGAGACAGCCTACACCGAGCGTATTTAAGAGGCGAAAAATCGTACAATACGCGTTGTCGACAAGTCAAATTTATCCCGGGGCAGGAAGTGTATCGCAGAAACTTCCAGCAAAGCGATTTCAAACGCGGTTTCAACGCGAAGTTGGCGAGAAAATTTCTTAAGTGTCGAATCGTAAAGCCGGTCGGAAATAGCCTGTACGAAGTTGAGAATATGCAAGGGAAATCATTGGGGGTATTTCACGCCAAAGATTTGAAACAATAGTTTGAGAAATCTCTGGTGTACTTAGTCCCAAGGATTTCCAGAACAGTCTAAAGCCACTTGTTTTAAATAGTTGATATTTGTTTTTTGCGAGACAGTAAAGCTCAGGTTAAAGGAATTTGCTTTAGGGGTTTTTCACGCCAAGGACTTAAAGCAGTAGCCTTAATATCCTTGGTGGTCTTAGTCCTGCAGTTTCCCTATACACCGGTACCGCTCCAAACTCTTTTTATAACTTACCTACGTTTTGTTCCATTCATTTTACACATACCTACCTCGAATGTTTCTTTGTTTTGGGACAGCTGTTTATGTATTTTGTATGAAAGGGCTACCATACTTAGAATAGGGAAAAGACCCACTCTACACCCAGAGTTGTATTTAGGAATACTAGTGAGGCAAGAGTTACCACGTCAGTATCTTTCCCTTCGAAACTCACTACGGATACCCAAAATACCGCAAGTAGAAACAAACCTATAGTATGTTTTCTTCCCCCCCCATCCTTGATCCATAGATGGATTCAAGGAGTGGTTGGGTTTGTCGTGTGCACCCTGTGCAAAGATAATGTCATAGTACAGTTGGCAACGCCAACTACAAAAAATGCAACTGAACAGAACCAAAGATACGGCAACACCAAAAACAAAAAAATGCAACAGCGCCAAGCGTGTTTTTTTAAAAGTAAGATGGTGGGCAGATCATTCCAGAAAAAGCTTGAGAAGTGAACAGACGATAAAAGTTTAATGTAAGCAGTAGTTCTGGTGTTGGATTTGAAAAAACAACAACCGTTTTGAAGCCAACAACAACAACAACAAAACGACAACAACAACAAAACAGCTACAACGACCGTTTTGAAGCCAACAACAACAACAACAAAACAGCTACAACGACCGTTTTGAAGCCAACAACAACAACAAACAGATAAGTACCCCTAGTAGCTCATTAGACACAAAAAAAAATTTGTTTTTTTATATACCATCTTTAATAACGGTGCTGGTTCAGCATCCGAAAAGTTGTTAAAAAATGGCGCCCAGTGTAGAAATTACAGCCAAATGGCCGAAATGGCTCTTAGGTCAAAGAAAAAAAAATTAGAGATTTTAAAATGAAATTTAATTCAGTATACCTATAACTATATAATTTATAATAAACCTTTAGATAAGTTGATAATATATAACTATATATAGGAAATACTTAATTACATGAATATAAATATATATAAATGTAGGAATATTTATACATAAATAGGGAAATATTTATACAGAAATATAAAAGTGTATATGTATATAGAAATAGTTATACATGAATATAGGTTTATATGTATATATAAATATAGGAATATTTATACATAAATATAAATATATATGTGTATATAGAAATGCTTATACATAAATATAAATATATATATAAATGTAGAAATATTTATACATATGTGTAAATATATGAATATTTATGTATATATGTATATTTATATAAGCTTTCACATGAATAGTTAAGTAAAATTATATATATCTATGAATATTTATATGGTTATTTAAATAAATACCTATATACATACATATATATAAGTAGTGAAATAAGTTTAAGTAAATAAAAAATAATATATATATATATATATATATATGTATATATATGTGAGCATTTACATGAATATTTAAATGAGTACATGTATATATATAGGAATAGGGATTTAAGTAAATAAAAAAAAAAAACAAGAAAATGTATATATGTATATATATATATATATATATATATGTATATAGGAGCATTTGTATAAATAGTTAAATAGATGCCTATATATATATAGAGAAATAGCGAACTAAGAAATAAATAAAATTAAATAAAAAAAATAAATAAAAATAAATATATATATATAGAGAAATAGTGAACTAAGAAATAAATAAAATTAAATATACATATAGAGAAATATTGCACTAAGTAAATAAATAAGTAAAAAAAAAAAAAAAAATCATAGCTCTTAATGAATAATTGAACGAATGAATTAAACAAAAATATATACATATAAATAAAAATAATTCGGTGGGTGCTATAGCAAAAATATAAATCCCGGAATAATTAAACAAATCCTTAAACCAATGATCTCGCGATTTACTACACGGAAAATTAAATAATTTAATCGCCGGTTATAAATATAATAAAATATATATATGCGTGTCGTTATAACTGAAACTAATATTAATCGCTAAAATGATATATAATCGGGTGCAAATAATCTATATGAAATAAATATTGATTAAATCAAAATAAATTTACCTTAATCGAACCATTAGGAATAAAAAAAAAAAAAGGAGGAAAAATTTTTTTAAATAAAAGGAGGAAAATATTTAAAGAAAATTAGAACTTAAAATAAGTTAATCTAAGTAGGAGGGTAAGGGCTAGAGTACTTATATATATATATATATAGCTACAGTATATAAGAATAAATATATGTATATATATATAAAAAATTATTTTGTACATCTAAATAATTAATTGTTTGTATATAAGTATATTAAAGAATAAGTACATAGGAGTATAAGTTAATTCATGTTAGAATAAGCTAATTAATAAAAATAAAATTTTGTGAATATGAATTTGAAAACTTAAGAGTTGTATTTATGGATTAACGATGAACAACTAACAAAAGCAAAACTAAAAACACTATAGGAGGTGGCTGATGTTGACATGTATGAAGGTTTAGGGAACGCTGTGAGAATATGGCGACAGTGTTCACGGGGGAAATCAAAAGTGATTCCAATAGGGTTGGTAGCCAGGGTTGGTAGTGACACCATCCAATCCCATGGTAGAGTCTGTAAGTGAGGAGAGATGACGGTGAGAATTTGGTTTGTTTTTTTTAGATATTTTACCGATAGGTGATTCACCAAGGGCCCCTGCAAAGTTTAGAATCTTTGAGTTTCCTTTGTTTTTCCTTTTTTTTTCTTATTTATAGGCTGGCATGAAATTTTTTTTGCTTGTTGTTTACGCCCGAGGCAGATTGGTTGGCAAGGACACCACCCCCCAAGACGGCGAGCCCAGCCGGGTTAAACGCCAGCATGCCAGCACCGCCAACAATCTGGCTACACCTCCTCGGCAAGACATCCATATAGGATAAATCAAAATGAACCATAAGTAAACAGCACAAAAATGGCGCCCAACGTGGGGCTCGAAGTGAATCATATCAATTAAAAAAAATTCATTAGTTAGAAAAATTTTCGAACTGACTATTCATTGGATGTATCTAGTGTAAGTCCCGTTGAGTTATCGAAGAGTCCTCGACGCGTTGCGACACTAGTTACCCCAATGAACGGTAGTTAGAACCCACAGTTTTTTTATTTCATTTGATAGTTTTGATCCTAAGCCATACCAGCACTGTAAGTCCCGGTAAGAAAGTATGTATTTCTACCGCGTTGCGGCAGTATTGGACTGGATTATGATTTAAGAGAGTGGAATTTTTGGTGATTTTGGAGTCACACTGTAAGTGGTACAGTACCAATATAGTTGTTTTGCTCCCAGAATGATTAAGTATTCAACTCTCAATACATTTGCAGTTAGTTTCAATAGTAGTCCGGTCACAAGAATATGTCATCTTTGAATGGGCAATAACTTATCTCAGGATGGGGGATTGTCTCGTTTTCTGATAGAAGGGAATGTCTTGGTTTGTCTGGGTTCGCCTGGTCATCTGGCCTTCGAACTTATTGCACCACGGACACGTTCTCAAAAGTTATTCTCGTGTTAACCGGTACATGTCTTTCCATTTACACCAAACTCTCGCGAAACACTGTAAATTAGGAAAATATTTTTGTCTTTTTTATTACTTACAGAGCTTTTAAAAATATTCCTTACTTGTCAACGTCGGTCACCTGAAAATCCTATGGACTTTAGTAATCATATCTTCATCTCTTACGTTTAATTTTTGTATATTTCGATTTTGTATTTTTAGTTTTTATTTTTATTTTATATTTTTTTTTTTTCGTATTTTTAGTTTTTCATTTTATGTTTTAATTTTTCATTTTTTTTTTATTTATTTGATAATCGTAATTTTCATTTTATGTTTTTAGTTTACATTATTATTTTATTTTGTAGTTTACATTTTTTAAGTTTTTTTTATATATTGGTTTTATATTTAATTTTTTTCATTTATTTTAAATTTTTATTTTGGTATTATTGTTTTTTATTTCCAATTCTCATTTTTTATTACATTTTTTTTTGTTTTATTTTGAATTCCTCATTTTACTTTTCAATTTTTATGTTTTGAATTTTTTATCTTGCTTTCCAATTTTCATAATTTTTTGTAATTTTCAAAATTTGTAGGTTTAGTTTTCATTATTTACCTTTTTATTTTTTTTTGAATTTATATTTTTGGTTTTCATTTTTTTACTTTTATTTTGCATTATCGTTTTCATTTCTTTTTGAATTTATATCCTTTTTGCTTTTTAATTTTTATATCTTGATTTTCGTAGTTAGTTTTTGTTTTACTTTTTAGCTGTATTTTTTTTTAATTTTTTTGATTTTGATTCGTTTTACGCTTTGCGCTTCACCTATTTACGCGTAGTCTTTTTGATTTTCGTTGATTTTTTTTGTGTATCATCTACTTCAAATCGGTATTCTTTGTAGGCTTCTGAGAACTTAAACAAGATTTACGATTACGCGGATAATCCTTGATTTTTTTGATTTTTTTGAATTTAAACCATTTATCGACACAGTATAGTTGTTGTGGCCTGTCGAGAGACCAGTAGTTCTTCGAGTTGTTAGGGGGAATGGTTTTAACTAGGTCCGTACGAAATCAACTAATTTCCGAGGGCCGAGACATTAATACTATTTTCACCATGGAAGAGGCAACACGTACCTCAGTACCCACCTTAGCGTCAACTTCTTTGCCCGTAAGAACTGTAGCTACAATTCCGACGACGACCACCACTACCATGTCGACAGTAACGCCGGCTGTGCAACAATTTATCAATTTGGCACAGGACAATGCTTATTTATCCAATGAATCACGGATATCGGATAGTACTATAGTTTCTCCAGACTATAGCAGTATCACGGCTAGAAATGTTCAAAGGGAGTTCCGTGCCAATAGAGCCGCTGACAATCCGGTGTTGACAACAAATGACGTCGATAGGGGAACGGATCCTGTGGTTAGGTTATGCAGTGAATTGACACGTCAAGTGCAAGACTTGCAGCGAATGATGCAACAGGAAATCACGCGAGCTTTAAGTCAACAGGGAAGTTCCATAGCTCAGACTCCATACACATCATCGATCCCACCACCAACAAATCGGAGCAACGCACAACCACAGATGAATCCGACAGCTCAGCTTCCGTACGTATCACCTGTTCCACCGCCAACACATCCAGTCAACGCTCAACATCTTCGATTTGTGGAACCGAACAACGTAGTCGGAGCACATCATCTTCCACATGCGTCACTGCACCTACCGACACAAAATCCCATCCCAGCGCAATCTGCTCAGTCTGGTTATATATGGCAAGGAGTTCCACAGCAAGCAACAGGACAGCCATCAGGTTTGGACTTTTCTTCACCCGCGCCAGCGTTTAATAATCATCTAACTGGTTCGCAGAACGGTTATGGTGGCCATGCTAAAGTTGATTTGTCGAAGTGGGGAATCAAGTTCGACGGTACGATGAGGTCGATGAGTGCGGAGGATTTCATATTTAGAGTAGACGTACTGCGGCGTGACTACGGTTGTTCGTTCCATGAGCTGATACGGAGTTTCCATGTACTACTAGAAGGACAAGCTTTGGACTGGTATTGGAATGTCCGGAAATTAACACCGATGCTCACTTGGGAGGATTTGGAAGGGGCATTTCTAAGGCAATACAGGCGCTATGAGAGCGAATTCCAACTCCAGAAGAAGATAATGGACCGTCGTCAGCAGCCACAGGAATCGTTCGAGGACTTCTACAACTCGGTGCTGAAATTGAGGAATCAGCAAAGGTCACCCTACTCCGAAAGGGATTTGATCGAGATTATGAAGGCCAACTTGAAACCATCTCTATCACATTTGCTTTTTGCCGTACCTATCAATTCCTTGAATGAGTTTTGCCAACAAGCCAAAAGGGCAGAAGGACTGCTGTTTAGCCAAAGGCAACAATATGGCCAACCTCAATTCCGGACACCGAGGGTGCATGAGATCGCTTATGAAGAAGAGATGATTCCTGAAGTCGATCTGGAGGTAGATGCAATAAACAATAGCCGCCTGAATTGTTGGAACTGCCAAGAAAATGGTCATAGTTTCATGAACTGTCCCTCACCAAACCGCCGAATTTTCTGCTACAAGTGTGGACGCGAAAATGTAGTTACGCCGAAGTGTCCGAAGTGTCGGGGAAACCTGCCACGGAACCCGTCTCAAACTGGGGAGGCGCGGTCAACCGAGGTTTAGAACCAGTTGAAGATGAATCACCAGCGAAGTCTGAAAGGGGGCGTATTGAAGTTTTGAAAAGAAATAGTGTTGAGGTAAAATCAAGTCCTGAACCACGGCTCAGGGAACTTAAACCCTTGCACGTACGTATCCAGGAGTACAATCAGGCGAAATTGAGAATTTTTGGTCAGATTAGCAGTAGGATTAGGAAGGCGCGTGAACGATACAAAATACGCAAGAGGCTTAGGTTGGAGATTTCGGCTGCAACATTATATGAGGGAGACGACTCACGTTTGTACACCAAGATAAATTTAAATGGCGTAGATATAGAAGGTTTACTAGACAGCGGGGCCACGGTCACGTGTTTAGGCCGAAATTGTATGGATCTGGTACGGAAGTCAGGTCTGGAAGTACACGATTTCCATACTATTATTAAAACAGCGGACGGTACGGGTCATAAGATAGTCGGTCGAATACGGGCGCGAATACGGTTCAATAACAAAAGCGAGGACATTATATTTTATTTAGTGCCGACTCTAAATCGCGAACTTTTCTTGGGGGTCGATTTTATGAAGGCATTTAAATTGTTCGCCAACATTGATAGTCTTACGACTAACGATGTAAATCTCTGTGAAGAAACAGAGAGTACGCTAGACGTCGTAATTCACAAGTTGTCACCTGAACAACGACAAAAGTTGGATTTGGTCATTGATAAGTTTCCTTGCTATAAAAAGGAAGGTTTAGGCAAAACACAGTTAGAAACGCACGGTATAGACACGGGAGATGCCATTCCAGTAAAAGATCGTCACTATCCTGTCTCTCCGGCGGTGCAAAATTTGATGTATAAGGAGCTGGATAGGATGCTTGGTCTTGGTGTCATTGAGATTAGCGAGAGTCCATGGAGTCATCCGGTTACTCTGGTCCGTAAGGGCGAGAAGAATCGGCTGTGTCTGGACGCTCGAAAGCTGAATGCGCTGACGGTCAAGGATGCTTATCCATTGCCTCACATCGAAGGTTTGTTAAGTCGGTTGGGAGACACGATTTTTATATCTAGTGTCGATTTAAAGGACGCATTCTGGCAGATACCACTAGATCAGTCTAGTAGGGAGAAAACTGCATTTACGGTGCCAGGTAGACCACTTTATCATTTTACGGTCATGCCATTTGGGTTGTGCAATGCAGCTCAAAGGTTATGTCGTCTAATGGATAAAGTGATTCCTGGAGCACTTCGTGATAGAGTTTTCGTCTACTTGGATGATCTTTTGATTGTATCTGCAGAATTCGAGACACATCTGGAATTGTTGTCTCAAGTAGCTATACGGTTGCGAGAAGCAGGGCTTACTATCAATGTGGACAAATCCAAGTTCTGTTTTAAGGAATTACGATATCTAGGGTATATCGTAGGCGGTGGCAAAGTAAAGCCTGATCCGGCTAAGGTCGAAACGATTGCTCGTTTTGCCTACCCTAAAACGGCTAAGCAAGTGCGGAGTTTCATGGGAGCAACAGGCTGGTATAGGAAATTTATACCAGGCTATGCAACCATTGCTGCTCCAATCTTTGACACGCTAAAGAAGGGGAAGCAATTCAAGTTTTCGCAGGAAGCCATGGTCGCGTTTGATCACCTCAAGAAGGCGTTGATGATGAGTCCACTTCTTATTCACCCGGACTTCTCTAGGCATTTCTACGTTCAGTGTGATGCGTCTGACGTGGGTATAGGGGCTGTTTTGTTCCAGAGGGACGATTCGGATGGAGAACATCCAATCGTCTATCTGTCACATAAACTCACCCCTGCACAGAAGAATTACTCAGTTACTGAACGAGAATGTCTGGCAGTTGTACTGGCGATTAAGAAGTTTAGGCCCTACATAGAATTAATGCCTTTCACAGTTATTACGGATCACAGCAGCCTCAAGTGGCTTATGTCACATAAAGACTTGTCTGGTCGATTAGCGCGCTGGAGTTTGCTCTTGCAATCGTACAATTTCACTATCGAACATAGGCAGGGGAAGCAAAATGTAGTACCCGATACCCTATCTAGATACGAAATGTCGGAACTATGTACAGAAGTAGCGAAGCTAATAGATCTCAATTCTGATGCTTTTAAGTCAAGTAATTATTTAGAACTTGTGTCCGTTATAGAAACAAGTTCTGAACAATTACCTGACCTAAAAGTAGTTGATGGTTTTGTTTACAAGAGAGTCCGTCCATACGATGGAGAAATCCTAAATGAGGATTTCGCTTGGAAGTTATGGGTGCCTCTCGAACTAACCAAAACTATCATAGGAAACGCGCACAATTTGCCGCAAGCCGCCCATGGTGGAATAGGCAAGACTCTAAGCAGAGTACGCGAATATTTCTATTGGCCTAACCAAACTGTACAGATACGAGATTTTGTACGAAATTGCGACGTTTGCAAGGAGACGAAACCGGCTAATGTGACATTAAGGCCACCCATGGGAGCTGAGGTGAGTAGTGAACGCCCGTTCCAAAGAATTTTCGTCGATTTCCTTGGTCCATACCCGCGCTCGAAAAACGGCAATTGTTATATCTTCATTGTGCTGGATCATCTTACAAAATTCGTGCTGCTTAAGGCGATGCCCAAGGCTAGTACCAAAAATGTCGTACGCTTCCTAATATCTGAAGTCTTTTATAAATTTGGGACACCCGAAACAATTGTGTCCGATAACGGCAAGCAATTCGTAAGCAAGGAGTTTGTCACCCTGGTCCAAAATTTCGGCGTGAAACATGTACGAACAGCCATACACGCACCGCAGGCAAACGCCTCTGAGCGCGTCAATCAATCTATTTTGGCCGCGATTCGCTCGAATTTGGAAGATGATCAGGCACATTGGGATAAACACTTGCCCGAAGTAGAGTTTTCGTTGATATCGTCTGTGCAAACTTCAACGGGTGTAACCCCGTACTTTGCGTTATTCGGCATGAACATGATCGGTCACGGAAGCGCGTATAAACTTGCTAGGAGGCTTAAAAGTCTGAACGAAGCCGAATTGAACATCGTACCGAAAGTCGCGAAAATGGAATTAGTGCGACAACAGATGCGAGACAGCCTACACCGAGCGTATTTAAGAGGCGAAAAATCGTACAATACGCGTTGTCGACAAGTCAAATTTATCCCGGGGCAGGAAGTGTATCGCAGAAACTTCCAGCAAAGCGATTTCAAACGCGGTTTCAACGCGAAGTTGGCGAGAAAATTTCTTAAGTGTCGAATCGTAAAGCCGGTCGGAAATAGCCTGTACGAAGTTGAGAATATGCAAGGGAAATCATTGGGGGTATTTCACGCCAAAGATTTGAAACAATAGTTTGAGAAATCTCTGGTGTACTTAGTCCCAAGGATTTCCAGAACAGTCTAAAGCCACTTGTTTTAAATAGTTGATATTTGTTTTTTGCGAGACAGTAAAGCTCAGGTTAAAGGAATTTGCTTTAGGGGTTTTTCACGCCAAGGACTTAAAGCAGTAGCCTTAATATCCTTGGTGGTCTTAGTCCTGCAGTTTCCCTATACACCGGTACCGCTCCAAACTCTTTTTATAACTTACCTACGTTTTGTTCCATTCATTTTACACATACCTACCTCGAATGTTTCTTTGTTTTGGGACAGCTGTTTATGTATTTTGTATGAAAGGGCTACCATACTTAGAATAGGGAAAAGACCCACTCTACACCCAGAGTTGTATTTAGGAATACTAGTGAGGCAAGAGTTACCACGTCAGTATCTTTCCCTTCGAAACTCACTACGGATACCCAAAATACCGCAAGTAGAAACAAACCTATAGTATGTTTTCTTCCCCCCCCATCCTTGATCCATAGATGGATTCAAGGAGTGGTTGGGTTTGTCGTGTGCACCCTGTGCAAAGATAATGTCATAGTACAGTTGGCAACGCCAACTACAAAAAATGCAACTGAACAGAACCAAAGATACGGCAACACCAAAAACAAAAAAATGCAACAGCGCCAAGCGTGTTTTTTTAAAAGTAAGATGGTGGGCAGATCATTCCAGAAAAAGCTTGAGAAGTGAACAGACGATAAAAGTTTAATGTAAGCAGTAGTTCTGGTGTTGGATTTGAAAAAACAACAACCGTTTTGAAGCCAACAACAACAACAACAAAACGACAACAACAACAAAACAGCTACAACGACCGTTTTGAAGCCAACAACAACAACAACAAAACAGCTACAACGACCGTTTTGAAGCCAACAACAACAACAAACAGATAAGTACCCCTAGTAGCTCATTAGACACAAAAAAAAATTTGTTTTTTTATATACCATCTTTAATAACGGTGCTGGTTCAGCATCCGAAAAGTTGTTAAAAAATGGCGCCCAGTGTAGAAATTACAGCCAAATGGCCGAAATGGCTCTTAGGTCAAAGAAAAAAAAATTAGAGATTTTAAAATGAAATTTAATTCAGTATACCTATAACTATATAATTTATAATAAACCTTTAGATAAGTTGATAATATATAACTATATATAGGAAATACTTAATTACATGAATATAAATATATATAAATGTAGGAATATTTATACATAAATAGGGAAATATTTATACAGAAATATAAAAGTGTATATGTATATAGAAATAGTTATACATGAATATAGGTTTATCTATATATATAAAATTCAATGTATGTATGTATGTATGTATGTATGTAACGTATAGACTCCAAAACGGCTGAGCCGATTTTGATGAAATTTTCACAGCATGTTACTGTGACTCTGGAAGGAATAATAGGGTACTTTTTTTTTACCACGCCCACTTTTACGCCCACTTTTTTAAAATATTGTAATTGGAGAGCAAACCTCTGGACCGATATTTTTGAAATTTTCACAGCATTTAACTGGGACTCTGGTATGATTAATAGGGTACTTTTTTTTGACCACGCCCATTTTTACGCCCACTTTTTAAAAATTATGTAATTGCTCCCATATAGTTTTTAACAGATTTACTTCAAATTGTATACACATTATATACTCCAGGCGAGGTAAAATTAAAAATTTCTTAAGCCACGCCCCTTTCACGCCAAATTTTTGAAAGTTTTATACTTTTTGTTCTCTATACAAATTTGTTCATTCCAACGTATTTTTTTTATTTGGTAGTATATTGCTCTTAATACTGTTAACGTCGCCATATAACTATGAACCACGCCTACTTCATCGCCCCCTTTTTTTAATTCAGATACTTACTTATACCACTAACAATGTTTGCTATACAAAATACTTTTTTTGTAATATGTATTTACCAAAAGTTTTATATACTTTTTAACTACATACATTTTTTTATTACCAAATCCCCATTTTTCGCCCCATTTCACCTTAAATTATATTGCTTTTAATCTATCTTCTATATATATAAAATTCAATGTATGTATGTATGTATGTATGTAACGTATAGACTCCAAAACGGCTGAGCCGATTTTGATGAAATTTTCACAGCATGTTACTGTGACTCTGGAAGGAATAATAGGGTACTTTTTTTTACCACGCCCACTTTTACGCCCACTTTTTTAAAATATTGTAATTGAAGACCAAACCTTTGG
The DNA here is from genome assembly GCA_916048285.2 of Bellardia pandia. NCBI lineage: Eukaryota > Metazoa > Arthropoda > Insecta > Diptera > Calliphoridae > Bellardia > Bellardia pandia. The sequence goes on from CAJZHU020000023.1 coordinate 268,757, forward strand.
ACCGATATTTTTGAAATATTCACAGCATTTAACTGGGACTCTGGTATGATTAATAGGGTACTTTTTTTTTGACCACGCCCATTTTTACGCCCACTTTTTAAAAATTATGTAATTGCTCCCATATTGTTTTTAACAGATTTACTTCAAATTGTATACACATTATATACTCCAGGCGAGGTAAAAATAAAGATTTCTTAAGCCACGCCCCTTTCACGCCCCTTTTCACGTCAAATTTTTGAAAGTTTTATACTTTTTGTTCTCTATACAAATTTGTTCATTCCAACGTATTTTTTTTATTTGGTAGTATATTGCTCTTAATACTGTTAACGTCGCCATATAACTATGAACCACGCCTACTTCATCGCCCCCTTTTTTAATTCAGATACTTACGTATACCACTAACAATGTTTGCTATACAAAATACTTTTTTTGTAATATGTATTTACCTAAAGTTTTATATACTTTTTAACTACATACATTGTTTTATTACCAAATCCCCATTTTTCGCCCCATTTCACCTTAAATTATATTGCTTTTAATCTATATATCTATATATATAAAATTCAATGTATGTATGTATGTATGTATGTATGTATGTATGTATGTATGTATGTATGTAACGTATAGACTCCAAAACGGCTGAGCCGATTTTGATGAAATTTTCACAGCATGTTACTGTGACTCTGGAAGGAATAATAGGGTACTTTTTTTTTGACCACGCCCACTTTTACGCCCACTTTTTTAAAATATTGTAATTGGAGACCAAACCTCTGGACCGATATTTTTGAAATTTTCACAGCATTTAACTGGGACTTTGTTATGATTAATAGGGTACTTTTTTTTTACCACACCCATTTTTACGCCCACTTTTTAAAAATTATGTAATTGCTCCCATATAGTTTTTAACAGATTTACTTCAAATTGTATACACATTATATACTTCAGGCGAGGTAAAAATAAAGATTTCTTAAGCCACGCCCCTTTCACGCCCCTTTTCACGCCAAATTTTTGAAACTTTTATACTTTTTGTTCTCTATACAAATTTGTTCATTCCAACGTATTTTTTTTATTTGGTAGTATATTGCTCTTAATACTGTTAACGTCGCCATATAACTATGAACCACGCCTACTTCATACTTATACCACTAAGGGCCATTATTACAACTTGCCTTTAATGTTCTTAATAATAAAAGGTAACTTTAATAAAGTGAGGAATAAAGTGACCTTTAAAATTTTTCGTTATTACAACTTCCTTGTAAAATAAAATAATTTTTTTCTAAAATATGGCAATACCAGTTAAAAACCGATTACTTTTGACAAATTACTGACAAGAAACAGTAAATTTTTTGTGTTTGTGAAAATATTTGTTTGTAAAAAAATATAAATCAAACGTCTGCTTTCCATTTTTGTTTATCAAATTATTTATTCGCAAAACAAAATTAAAATAAATTTATTTTTCATGAAGTTGTCAATTTTTCAGAACATATGGCAACTTCAAATACATAAACCTCACTATAAAATTAAAGGCAAGATGATCTTCCCTTTAGCTTATCGGTCGGTTTAGATTAAAGTAAACTTATAATAACCAAATACTTCTTATCTGTCCGATAACATCATACCTTTAACTATTGCCAAGTTGTAATAATGGGCCTAACAATGTTTGCTATACAAAATACTTTTTTTGTAATATGTATTTACCTAAAGTTTTATATACTTTTTAACTACATACATTTTTTTATTACCAAATCCCCATTTTTCACCCCATTTCACCTTAAATTATATCGCTTTTAATCTACATCTATCTATATATATAAAATTCAATGTATGTATGTATGTATGTAACGTATAGACTCCAAAACGGCTGAGCCGATTTTGATGAAATTTTCACAGCATGTTACTGTGACTCTGGAAGGAATAATAGGGTACTTTTTTTTACCACGCCCACTTTTACGCCCACTTTTTTAAAATATGTATTGTAATTGAAGACCAAACCTTTGGACCGATATTTTTGAAATTTTCACAGCATTTAACTGGGACTCTGGTATGATTAATAGGGTACTTTTTTTTTGACCACGCCCATTTTTACGCCCACTTTTTAAAAATTATGTAATTGCTCCCATATAGTTTTTAACAGATTTACTTCAAATTGTATACACATTATATACTCCAGGCGAGGTAAAAATAAAGATTTCTTAAGCCACGCCCCTTTCACGCCCCTTTTCACGTCAAATTTTTGAAAGTTTTATACTTTTTGTTCTCTATACAAATTTGTTCATTCCAACGTATTTTTTTTATTTGGTAGTATATTGCTCTTAATACTGTTAACGTCGCCATATAACTATGAACCACGCCTACTTCATCGCCCCCTTTTTTAATTCAGATACTTACGTATACCACTAACAATGTTTGCTATACAAAATACTTTTTTTGTAATATGTATTTACCTAAAGTTTTATATACTTTTTAACTACATACATTGTTTTATTACCAAATCCCCATTTTTCGCCCCATTTCACCTTAAATTATATTGCTTTTAATCTATATATACATATATATAAATGAATGTGTGTCTGTATGTTTGTGCTTAATAGGAGGCCAAACCCTTGGACCAATCTGCCTGAAATTTTTACAGCATGGTACTGTGACTCTGGAAGGAATAATAGGCTATATGAAGTTTTGATTGTACAAACGGGGGTGGCACCGCCCATATAACCCACAAATTTAACCCGCCATATTTTGGGCATTTTTTGACGTACGTCGGTGATATTTGGTACATATGGTATTGGCATAATTAGGAATATGTACAAGGAGAAAAGTGAGTGGGACCACGCCCCTTTTTAGGGAAATTAAACATCGTAATATAGTCTTAACTACTGGACCGATCGTCATTAAATTTTCACAACAGGATATTCTTACGAAATAATAAATTCTTGACTATGTAAGTGGACAAAGGGGCATGGTCTCGCCTAAAGCATTGCAATTAAATAAATAAATGTTTGTAAATCTATATATATAAAATTCAATGTATGTATGTATGTATGTATGTATGTATGTATGTATGTATGTATGTATTTATGTATGTATGTATGTACATATGTATGTATGTAACGTATAGACTCCAAAACGGCTGAGCCGATTTTGATGAAATTTTCACAGCATGTTACTGTGACTCTGGAAGGAATAATAGGGTACTTTTTTTTTACCACGCCCACTTTTACGCCAACTTTTTAAAATATTGTAATTGGAGACCAAACCTCTGGACCGATATTTTTGAAATTTTCACAGCATTTAACTCGGACTTTGTTATGATTAATAGGGTACTTTTTTTTGACCACGCCCATTTTTACGCCCACTTTTTAAAAATTATGTAATTGCTCCCATATAGTTTTTAACAGATTTACTTCAAATTGTATACACATTATATACTCCAGGCGAGGTAAAAATAAAGATTTCTTAAGCCACGCCCCTTTCACGCCCCTTTTCACGCCAAATTTTTGAAAGTTTTATACTTTTTGTTCTCTATACAAATTTGTTCATTCCAACGTATTTCATTAAATTTTCGATCGTCATTAAATTTTCACAATAGGATATTCTTAAGAAATAATAAATTCTTGACTACGTAAGTGGACAAAGGGGCATGGCCTCGCCCACTAAACTAAAGCAGTGCAATAAATACATTAAAATTAAATAAATGTTTGTAAATATATAAATACGTTTTATTTTATAAAGAGGGGGGGGTAGCGAAGCACACCGGGTTTAGCTAGTATGTATATATAAATATAGGAATATTTATACATAAATATAAATATATATGTGTATATAGAAATGCTTATACATAAATATAAATATATATATAAATGTAGAAATATTTATACATATGTGTAAATATATGAATATTTATGTATATATGTATATTTATATAAGCTTTCACATGAATAGTTAAGTAAAATTATATATATCTATGAATATTTATATGGTTATTTAAATAAATACCTATATACATACATATATATAAGTAGTGAAATAAGTTTAAGTAAATAAAAAATAATATATATATATATATATATATATGTATATATATGTGAGCATTTACATGAATATTTAAATGAGTACATGTATATATATAGGAATAGGGATTTAAGTAAATAAAAAAAAAAACAAGAAAATGTATATATACATATATATATATATATATATATGTATATAGGAGCATTTGTATAAATAGTTAAATAGATGCCTATATATATATAGAGAAATAGCGAACTAAGAAATAAATAAAATTAAATAAAAAAAATAAATAAAAATAAATATATATATATAGAGAAATAGTGAACTAAGAAATAAATAAAATTAAATATACATATAGAGAAATATTGCACTAAGTAAATAAATAAGTAAAAAAAAAAAAAAAAATCATAGCTCTTAATGAATAATTGAACGAATGAATTAAACAAAAATATATACATATAAATAAAAATAATTCGGTGGGTGCTATAGCAAAAATATAAATCCCGGAATAATTAAACAAATCCTTAAACCAATGATCTCGCGATTTACTACACGGAAAATTAAATAATTTAATCGCCGGTTATAAATATAATAAAATATATATATGTATGCGTGTCGTTATAACTGAAACTAATATTAATCGCTAAAATGATATATAATCGGGTGCAAATAATCTATATGAAATAAATATTGATTAAATCAAAATAAATTTACCTTAATCGAACCATTAGGAATAAAAAAAAAAAAAGGAGGAAAAATTTTTTTAAATAAAAGGAGGAAAATATTTAAAGAAAATTAGAACTTAAAATAAGTTAATCTAAGTAGGAGGGTAAGGGCTAGAGTACTTATATATATATATATATAGCTACAGTATATAAGAATAAATATATGTATATATATATAAAAAATTATTTTGTACATCTAAATAATTAATTGTTTGTATATAAGTATATTAAAGAATAAGTACATAGGAGTATAAGTTAATTCATGTTAGAATAAGCTAATTAATAAAAATAAAATTTTGTGAATATGAATTTGAAAACTTAAGAGTTGTATTTATGGATTAACGATGAACAACTAACAAAAGCAAAACTAAAAACACTATAGGAGGTGGCTGATGTTGACATGTATGAAGGTTTAGGGAACGCTGTGAGAATATGGCGACAGTGTTCACGGGGGAAATCAAAAGTGATTCCAATAGGGTTGGTAGCCAGGGTTGGTAGTGACACCATCCAATCCCATGGTAGAGTCTGTAAGTGAGGAGAGATGACGGTGAGAATTTGGTTTGTTTTTTTTAGATATTTTACCGATAGGTGATTCACCAAGGGCCCCTGCAAAGTTTAGAATCTTTGAGTTTCCTTTGTTTTTCCTTTTTTTTTCTTATTTATAGGCTGGCATGAAATTTTTTTTGCTTGTTGTTTACGCCCGAGGCAGATTGGTTGGCAAGGACACCACCCCCCAAGACGGCGAGCCCAGCCGGGTTAAACGCCAGCATGCCAGCACCGCCAACAATCTGGCTACACCTCCTCGGCAAGACATCCATATAGGATAAATCAAAATGAACCATAAGTAAACAGCACAAGGTTCCAATTCTACCCTGAACATGGGCTGAGGGATCTTTTCACGGTTTCTAATATTCACTACGCTCTTGATTTTGAACCCTTTGTCCATTAAACCGGTCTTTATCTCCACAGGATCAACACATGGGTCTATACCCTTTAGAACGACTTGGAGTCCTTTTGCGCTTTTGAGCTGGTAGGTATAGAAATCCCTAGTCTCCCTTTCCAGCTGGTTGGACAATTTTCGAAAGTCATCTTCCCTATTCACTTGTATCTTTGTCTCGCAGATATTTCCATGTTTCATTGAGGTTACGCTAAACATGTTTTCACCTATTACAGCAACAATTCCTTGTACCAATTTACTGGAAGTCGGCTCTCTCAGATAAATTGGTGGGGGCTTAAACGTCTTCTTCGGAAGTTCTGGCTCATCCGTCTGGAGGAGAGCAAACCTATTTTGATCATTACTCCCGGTCTTAGGAGCTTTTGCATTTGATGACACTTGAGCAGACTTCGGGCTCCTCTGTCGCTTGAGAACGGTTATGTACTTATCCATACCTACTTGTTTTTTGGGTTTGACTGCACTATTTGATGAAGATGATGTTTTTGCATCTGTTGAAATCACAATATTGGGCGAACAGGAACGACGCCGTTCCACGGCTCTTGCAGTGAGAAAATTCTCCAAAGATTTTTTTATGGATTCTTCCTCAGAGATCCATCTAGTTTTTCTAGTCGAGCTAAGCTCTTTCTCAGAATTACATCTGAGAGGAACACTCATACAGTTTTTATGTGATGTTTAATGTTTATTTTTTTTTTTTATATATTTTAACCTATTACGATTTTTTTTTTTTCACTTTTTTGTTTAATTTCAACTTTTTACACTTTTTCACCTATTACGATTTTTTCACCGAAAATTCAGCCGCACTAAAAGTAACACGTCCGAACAGTTCGATGAGACGAGACTGAATCCATTTGATCTTTTTTTCTTATGTTATTACTATCGCAATCACTGCGATATTCTAACCAAGAGTTGCATACTGCTAAGTCGAGAAAATGGTCGAAAACTCTGAGTTTCCACTTTCTTGTTCGAATGGAAATTCGGTATAAAGATAGCAAAAAGTCCATCTTGTCGACTCCTCCCATATATTTATTATATACAGCTATAAGGTTAGGTTGTGATACAATGATCTTCTTCTTTGGCTCAGAACAAAATCTGGTGACCTCTTTTGTGTCTTTATCACCATAAATGGACGAAGCCAACTGAACGCAGCCCCCATCTAACCATTTCAAAAGGATAATATTTTGGTTCCTTTCAATGCAATAGTCATAGCTACCTCTTCCTAACTTTTTTAAATCCTTTTCTGCTTTAAGGGGAGCTTTTCCAGTTCTGTTTCCTCGTATGGTGCCTGTTGCCCATATTCCCTTTTCTCGCAAATATATTAATAAATTTATAGTGGTGAAATAGTTATCAAAAAATAACTTGTGGTTTCTATTTTCCGGAATAGTTTTACATAGATGAATGACAATATCCGAACAAAAACCTAAATTGGATTCTCCGACAATTGTGTTTTTTCCTTGGTATATTTTCAGATCATAAACAATTCCCTTTGAGCTACATAGGCAAAATACTTTTATTCCCCATTTAATAGGCTTTTTAGGCATATACTGCTTCAACCCAGTTTTTGATTTGCATGGGATCATCACAGCAGCAGTTTTCATCTTTTGGAATATCATAAGTTCTTTTCAAGAATGTATTTATAAGTGGACGAACTTTAAAAAGTTTGTCGGTTGAGTTCTCCTCTACGCTAAATTTTAGACTAGTGCGTATTAAATGAAACCTATTTTTTGTCATGTGTTTACGAAAGGCTGGTATTTCAGTAGCACCAGTCCAGTACATTGCTAATTGAGGATATCCGATTGTTCCAATAATAATTTCTAATCCCATTAATGTCAGAATCTCTTCTTTTTCAACATTAACAGCAGTTCCATTATTCATAAGTGAGGCTTGATTTGTTGCCTGAACAATAGTATCAATAAAATCATATGGAAAATACTTTAAAAAATATGAAACAGGAGTTTTTACCACAGACTAAACAGAATAGACACGGCCACCAAGCGGCCAGTAAAAGAACTAAAATGTGTCAAAGTGGCATCACACATTTACCACCATCGTAGGTAAGGGATAGCAAATATTTTGTTATTTGTATGGCTATCCTTGTTCTTCGATGGTGGCAATGGAAATCAATGTTTACATTTATTTGTGAAAAATTTCTTCAATTTGACGCAACAAAATGAGGAAAATTGTAATTTTGCGCCGAAATTATAATAAATTTTGGCGCATTTTCCTCATTTTTGTAGTGCAAGTAATAAGTGTAGTCTGTGGTAATAAGTGATATCATAATCTGTGTCTGTGGTGAGCAGAGGGAATTAAATTTTGTCCAAAAAGTTTGATGCAGAGCCAAAAATAAGATAAGAAAAAGTAAAAATGTAAGTATATATCACATTTTTTGGTTGATATTTTATTTTAATAATAGTTTTTATTAAATTTTAGAAGCCGTAAATGTGTTATGGGTTGCCCAAATCAAGAGAATCTTCATAGTTTTCCGAAGAATCCGACAAGGTAAGTGCTTTTGATTTCAAAAAGTTTAAAATTAAGGCGGAAATTGCACAAAGATTTTGCAACTTGTATGGAATAATTTTCCGTTTAAAATGTAAAATCTCATGTGTATTTCCTACTTAAGTTCCAATTGGTAAATGTATAACCAATTAGAGTTTGTTTTCAAAATTATGTGATGTGTTTTATTATATGTGTGTTGTGTATTTGTGGTCGTAATTGTTTAATTTGTTAATTTTATGGCCGGCCGTAGTGTTTTTTGTATGTATTTTCAATGCATGGAGCTCTAGCTCTTAGAATCATTTGATTTTACCTATAGTGAATAGGAAGCCGCCTGGATACATTTGGTATAAAGGCAAGTAAAAAGTAAAGTTAAAGTGGAGTATAATTCTCAAATTTTTGTTGAGTTGACAAAAGAAGTTGTCTTCAGACCACAACTGCAAATTGCCAAACTATTGCCTTTATACCAAATTTGTATATTTATATTTTTAATTCCTGTAGCCCGGTAGCTTTTTTGTACATATGTTTCATCATTCATAATAAATGTAAAGACAACAAACAATATAAATTAATAAATTAATATTTATTTTATACATAATATAGGTACCTATATTAATAAATCTAACATCATAAAATTTTTTTTTGCAGATAACATTTTCCAGTGACAAGATACTTTGCGCATTTTATTTTTCACGAGGTAGGTATCCTTAAACACAATAATTTTATTTAAAAAAAGATTAATTATTTAAAAATTTTTATTTTCAAGCACTTACGACTACTTACCGTTGATCCTGTGAAGAATTGGTCCAATAACTGCAATGCTTCAGGTTAGTACTTCTGTCCATTAGTGGTTCTATTATTATAAAAAAACATTGAATAAGCAAAAAATTATTTGCTAAATGGATAATTGTTGTTCTAATTCCTCTATTTTTAGATGACATGTGTTACTTACCGTTAATCTTGGGATGAAGTGATCCAGCAAACATTATATCTTCTGGCCAGTAATCTTGATTTTTACACTAGATCTTATCTTAAAAATAAAATATAAAATAATTACTATTTTCATTGTAAAATTTCATTTTCAGCTTACTTACCATATAATCCTGGCATTTTGGTGAATTCCCTGCCACTTTGGACAATCCTTTGGAAGATTTTCGGCAAATATTAATTTCCGGCCATCAGCCACATCAACTATAACGAAACAACATTTATTTTTAGGTTTTTTATTATGTACATACATATTTTTTATTTTAAATTTTACTTACCCCTAATATACAACAAAATAAATGTTTAAATATTAACTTTCGTACGTTTTTTTTATATATTTGTACAGGAAAAAACGAAAAATAAAATTTTTTACAAATTTTCCCAAAAAAATGTTTGTTTACTTTAATTTTTATTTTTCATCATATGGTAAAAAAGGTAATGTATAGCTGTTTTCTTTAACTCATTGCTATACGCATGTAGCGTTTTTTTTCTCTCTATCACATTATCGTGGTAAGCACTGCTGATAATCCACTTTTGTAAAAGTCACTTTTGACGATTCTGTGTAGTCTGTGGTTTTTACATCTTGCTTTGGATAACTTTTAGAAAATCCTGAACTTGGAATATTCCATTCTCTCTTTGCCCATCGATATGTAAGAATTTTTTGAAATGGTGGATCTAAAGCATCATCCAAATCCATCAAATCGTCTAAATTTTTCTCAAATTGATCAGTATTCCCATCCGGATTAGTTAACTCCTCGATTAAAAAGGCATTGTTATTATTATCATTTAAAGTTTCCAATAGTGACCCCAAAACACAATTTTCTTCTTCTTCTTCATCGCCAAAATCAGATACATCTGAGTTATCAAAACTAATTAAAATATTTTCAATTTCTTCGGTGTTTAGTTTATTAGGCATTGTAAATACGTCTAGTCACTATGAACTTATACAACAAAGTAAAAAATTTCCGTTGGGAAAAATCTATGCCATATGACATACTATGAAATATAAAAAATCGGGCAGCTCTATTGAACTATGTTTCGGATCTAATTTTTTTTTAATTACTAAGGAAATGATTATCTACCAAATTAATTACATAAAGTTAACAAATAAAGAATTTTTTTTAATAAAATATTTAAAAGCATAAAATCGTATTTTTTTGCAAATTGTGAATCTCACGAGGAACACTCGCTCTCTGAAACATAACAATGTGTAGGGTCCACCAATCAATTTTTTTTTTCATTAATTTTTTTAAAAGACTTCAAAGAAAAATATAGAATTATTAAAAAAAATGTTCCCATAAGTATTTTGCCTTAAAACGGGCTTCAAAAACTGGCTATGCCATATGGCATAGAAAAACCGAAAGGGTTAAAAATATACAAAACAAATATATAAACAGTAGGGGTATTCTATTTTTTAACCTATGTTTTACATGCCCATTCACGATGAGAAACATTAAAAAAATGTTAACTGCGTTTTTAGTTTTTTATTTCATTCAAAAAAGTTCACGCACCAAACGATTTTAAAATTTACATGCGCATATACACACAAACATGTACATTTGCATTGGCAATGTATAGCTGTTGACCGCTTTTGCTATTTGTTTCGTTTGCTTTCTAGTTCTTATTCTTATTTTGTTTTGTTGTGTTATAATTTTGGTTTTTTTGAAAGTAGTGGTAAAAATTTACCGCTATTTTGCAGTCAGAACTAATTACTCCTCTGCTTCCAATGGAAATGTTGGATACACCACTGAAAAGGAAACAAATATTCATCAATCAAAAATTGTTTTACTTAAACCAGTGACCGTACAAAACAAAAGTAATATAAATTCAAGTGTATCTGAGATAGTGAATTGTATCACCCTGAACCACCTGCAAAAAGACTTAGAAAAGTCAAGTGTCAAACAAGGGTCGCAGTAGACATGATAGAGGAAACAAGTTTGAGTAGCAGGAAAGCAACTAAAGTATGTGAAGCATTAGTGAAATCAAGCATTGCTATTCCAGCACCCACACAATCTGCCGTATATAAAGCCTCAATGAAATCAGCCGAGCGATTGGAAGCAAAATATATGACAACGTTACAAAAAGAGAATTTGTGTCTTCAATTTGACGGGAGAATGTTTGGAAAAAAGGAAGTTCAGGTAGTGGTATTGCCAAATGAAACTAAAGAAGTGCGAGTAGCGGTAATGGTGCTTGAGAATGGAAAAAGTGTCACAATATTTGAACATAACGTTTTTCCGTTCATTAACTTTCGAGTTTTACCATCGCTCAGTAACGCCCGTTGGAACTCCAGAGCTATTCTTGCATTGCTCACATTTATACTCCTTCCCAATCACAGAGAAAAACTTTTACCACTTTGTCAATTTATATGCAGTGCATGGTACGAAGTATGGTTTTCCGACCAACGTTTTCGCAACAATAATCTTGAATGCTGGGAAGAATCTGTGAAGCCGTTCAAAACTGCACACCAATGTTTAAATAGACACTGGGTGAAGGAAGATTCAGCCATTCCAAATTTAAAACGGAAGTGAAAGATTTATATTCGTTTTGTAAAAATGGAAGAACCTTGAATTTGAAATTTATTTCTTCTAATGTCAAATTAAATAATTAAAAATATTTCCAATGTAAGAATTTTTTAATTTTCGTTTTCAAGTATAACAAAACAAAACAAAAGCAAACGAAAACAAATAGCAAAAGCGGTTAACAGCTATACATTGCCAATGCAAATGTACATGTTTGTGTGTATATGCGCATGTAAATTTTAAAATCGTTTGGTGCGTGAACTTTTTTGAATGAAATAAAACACTAAAAACGCACTTATGATTTTTTTAATGTTTCTCATCTTGTACAGCCATGTAAATTTAAAAAAACAAAAAAAAGTCATAATAGAATACCCCTAATAAACAGCCCAATCATGAATAAAAATTCCGCGGGAGTTTTTTCGGCTGAATTTCAGTTTTAGATGACATGTGTTACTTACCGTTAATCTTGGGATGAAGTGATCCAGCAAACATTATATCTTCTGGCCAGTAATCTTGATTTTTACACTAGATCTTATCTTAAAAATAAAATATAAAATAATTACTATTTTCATTGTAAAATTTCATTTTCAGCTTACTTACCATATAATCCTGGCATTTTGGTGAATTCCCTGCCACTTTGGACAATCCTTTGGAAGATTTTCGGCAAATATTAATTTCCGGCCATCAGCCACATCAACTATAACGAAACAACATTTATTTTTAGGTTTTTTATTATGTACATACATATTTTTTATTTTAAATTTTACTTACCCCTAATATACAACAAAATAAATGTTTAAATATTAACTTTCGTACGTTTTTTTTATATATTTGTACAGGAAAAAACGAAAAATAAAATTTTTTACAAATTTTCCCAAAAAAATGTTTGTTTACTTTAATTTTTATTTTTCATCATATGGTAAAAAAGGTAATGTATAGCTGTTTTCTTTAACTCATTGCTATACGCATGTAGCGTTTTTTTTCTCTCTATCACATTATCGTGGTAAGCACTGCTGATAATCCACTTTTGTAAAAGTCACTTTTGACGATTCTGTGTAGTCTGTGGTTTTTACATCTTGCTTTGGATAACTTTTAGAAAATCCTGAACTTGGAATATTCCATTCTCTCTTTGCCCATCGATATGTAAGAATTTTTTGAAATGGTGGATCTAAAGCATCATCCAAATCCATCAAATCGTCTAAATTTTTCTCAAATTGATCAGTATTCCCATCCGGATTAGTTAACTCCTCGATTAAAAAGGCATTGTTATTATTATCATTTAAAGTTTCCAATAGTGACCCCAAAACACAATTTTCTTCTTCTTCTTCATCGCCAAAATCAGATACATCTGAGTTATCAAAACTAATTAAAATATTTTCAATTTCTTCGGTGTTTAGTTTATTAGGCATTGTAAATACGTCTAGTCACTATGAACTTATACAACAAAGTAAAAAATTTCCGTTGGGAAAAATCTATGCCATATGACATACTATGAAATATAAAAAATCGGGCAGCTCTATTGAACTATGTTTCGGATCTAATTTTTTTTTAATTACTAAGGAAATGATTATCTACCAAATTAATTACATAAAGTTAACAAATAAAGAATTTTTTTTAATAAAATATTTAAAAGCATAAAATCGTATTTTTTTGCAAATTGTGAATCTCACGAGGAACACTCGCTCTCTGAAACATAACAATGTGTAGGGTCCACCAATCAATTTTTTTTTTCATTAATTTTTTTAAAAGACTTCAAAGAAAAATATAGAATTATTAAAAAAAATGTTCCCATAAGTATTTTGCCTTAAAACGGGCTTCAAAAACTGGCTATGCCATATGGCATAGAAAAACCGAAAGGGTTAAAAATATACAAAACAAATATATAAACAGTAGGGGTATTCTATTTTTTAACCTATGTTTTACATGCCCATTCACGATGAGAAACATTAAAAAAATGTTAACTGCGTTTTTAGTTTTTTATTTCATTCAAAAAAGTTCACGCACCAAACGATTTTAAAATTTACATGCGCATATACACACAAACATGTACATTTGCATTGGCAATGTATAGCTGTTGACCGCTTTTGCTATTTGTTTCGTTTGCTTTCTAGTTCTTATTCTTATTTTGTTTTGTTGTGTTATAATTTTGGTTTTTTTGAAAGTAGTGGTAAAAATTTACCGCTATTTTGCAGTCAGAACTAATTACTCCTCTGCTTCCAATGGAAATGTTGGATACACCACTGAAAAGGAAACAAATATTCATCAATCAAAAATTGTTTTACTTAAACCAGTGACCGTACAAAACAAAAGTAATATAAATTCAAGTGTATCTGAGATAGTGAATTGTATCACCCTGAACCACCTGCAAAAAGACTTAGAAAAGTCAAGTGTCAAACAAGGGTCGCAGTAGACATGATAGAGGAAACAAGTTTGAGTAGCAGGAAAGCAACTAAAGTATGTGAAGCATTAGTGAAATCAAGCATTGCTATTCCAGCACCCACACAATCTGCCGTATATAAAGCCTCAATGAAATCAGCCGAGCGATTGGAAGCAAAATATATGACAACGTTACAAAAAGAGAATTTGTGTCTTCAATTTGACGGGAGAATGTTTGGAAAAAAGGAAGTTCAGGTAGTGGTATTGCCAAATGAAACTAAAGAAGTGCGAGTAGCGGTAATGGTGCTTGAGAATGGAAAAAGTGTCACAATATTTGAACATAACGTTTTTCCGTTCATTAACTTTCGAGTTTTACCATCGCTCAGTAACGCCCGTTGGAACTCCAGAGCTATTCTTGCATTGCTCACATTTATACTCCTTCCCAATCACAGAGAAAAACTTTTACCACTTTGTCAATTTATATGCAGTGCATGGTACGAAGTATGGTTTTCCGACCAACGTTTTCGCAACAATAATCTTGAATGCTGGGAAGAATCTGTGAAGCCGTTCAAAACTGCACACCAATGTTTAAATAGACACTGGGTGAAGGAAGATTCAGCCATTCCAAATTTAAAACGGAAGTGAAAGATTTATATTCGTTTTGTAAAAATGGAAGAACCTTGAATTTGAAATTTATTTCTTCTAATGTCAAATTAAATAATTAAAAATATTTCCAATGTAAGAATTTTTTAATTTTCGTTTTCAAGTATAACAAAACAAAACAAAAGCAAACGAAAACAAATAGCAAAAGCGGTTAACAGCTATACATTGCCAATGCAAATGTACATGTTTGTGTGTATATGCGCATGTAAATTTTAAAATCGTTTGGTGCGTGAACTTTTTTGAATGAAATAAAACACTAAAAACGCACTTATGATTTTTTTAATGTTTCTCATCTTGTACAGCCATGTAAATTTAAAAAAACAAAAAAAAGTCATAATAGAATACCCCTAATAAACAGCCCAATCATGAATAAAAATTCCGCGGGAGTTTTTTCGGCTGAATTTCAGTTTATGGGGGACACCCCTAGAGAAAAAATCTAAATATGCCATCCCCTTCAGAATGTTCCCAGGAGTACGAAAATCATAATGAAAAAGGGGGCTCACGCCCCCTATGGGCGTGGCAGTCGAAAAACGACCCGGCCCACCTACGTAGACAATATGGGTATCAAATGAAAGCTAATGTCTTCACGATTCCAAAAATAGCCATAGTTTCCAGATCGGGCGGTTTTTGCAGCCGATACGGCCATTTTTGTTAAATAGGGGCGGGGGTGAAAAACGACCCATGCCACCTACTTAGGCAATATTGGTATCAAATGAAAGGAAATGTCTTCACGATTCCAAAAATACCCGTAGTTGCCAGATCGTCCAGAATTTGAGGAAGATATGTTAATTTTTATAAAATGGGGGAAGGACTTTTTTTGTTTATTTCTTTTTAGCTCGGCCAGAGGCCGAGCACTCGAGATCCCCGCCGTCTAGAATTAAGACATACTGGAGTTAAAAACCCCTAAGCCCGGCCGTAGGCCGGTCACGCAGAAAAACTTTACTAAGCGAAGCCAGTATAACAAATTTTCATTAATCAATCAGAAGCTTTCAAGAGTTTTCCTCGTTTCTTAATTTTGTACTTATCCTCATTTATGATTTGACTCTTGACACGAGAACATCACTAAATATGGATTGCGTTACTGCCTTTGACATTCACGACTGGGGTCGTGAATTGGACGATAAGCCGCCGATTTTATTGAAAAAACTTATGCAATTTGGTATGCTTCCTTCTGAAGGTACTATGCACTGCCCACAAGACCATAGCACGCCCATGCGTTTGGTTAATGATGGGGATCGCAAAATATAAGCAAAAAAAAAAAATTTCCCCCACCCCAAATTTTGCCAAAATGGCCATATCGGCTACAAAAATCGCCCGATCTGGCAACTACGGCTATTTTTGGAATCGTGAAGACATTAGCTTTCATTTGATACCCATATTGTCTACGTAGGTGCGCCGGGACGTTTTTCGACTGCCACGCCCATAGGGGGCGTGAGCCCCCTTATTCATTATGATTTTCGCACTCCTGGGGTCATTTAAGGGGGCGTGGCATTTTTTTTTTTCCCCCCAGGGGTGTCCCCCATAAACTGAAATTTTGCCGTTTTTTCCCTTTTCTCATTTTTCCTATTTAAATTCAATGTTAAAAAAATAACAAGGGAAAAAACTCTCGCGGAATTTTTATTCATGATTGGGCTGAAAATACAACTCACCGCAGTGCTTTTCCTTTACAAACTAATCTGCACATAAATTTCTTATTCCAAACATACTATTTTCTGTGTGCGTATAACACATTAAGAACAACGGTATTAACTTAACGAAGTTAAGCACTGCGGTAAGATCAATGTAAAAAAAAATACAACAACTTTTACATAAGCATGACTAAAATTTAAGTAAATAAGCAAATTAAGACAATATTAAGGTGGTTCAATAAAAGTTCACAAATAAATTCACAAAAGAAATTTGACCGAATACAAGTTAAAATATAAACATAAATAAATATAAAATACAATTTTTTAGAAATTTCCTTGAGCCGTTGGCGACAGCATTGTTGTTGCAAATAGCTAATAGTGATTAAGTTGGGCTACGACTCGGAATTGTAAGTCTACTTTATATCTGTTGTTTCAAAAGTTTATTACAAAGGAATAAAAAAGAAGTACAAAGAATAGATACAAGAAACTTATTTTAAGAAAAAGGATATTAACATAAAAGTAATAGGAAAAACATGCAGAGTTGTACTTTGGGGATATAATCCAACACTCCCTCTCAAATCTGCATATCCTTCGATATAATAATACATATTCTACATTTCAAAAATTTTTATTTTAATCCTAAACATTCTACAAATTTCATATGTTTAGCTTTAGTTAAATTTTTAGTAAATATATCCGCAGTCATACTATCTGTTGAGATATAACGTATTTCAATCTGGTTCGATTTTACAACTTCTCTTACGTGTTGATACTTGACATCAATGTGTTTAGATCTTCCATGAAGTACTGGATTCTTTGCCAAATGTTGAGCTTCAAGATTGTCACCATATATTACCATAGGTGCGTCATCTGGATAACAATTAATTTCACCCAGCAATCGTTTCAGATAAACTGCCTCTTTAGCTGCCATAGATAAAGCAACAAACTCAGCTTCCGTGCTACTGAGTGATATATTTGATTGCTTCTTACTTTCCCAGCTGAAAGCACAACCTGCCATAAAAAATGAGTAACCAGTATATGACTTCCTGTCTTCCTCGCAGCTAGCCCAATCAGCATCTACGAATCCTTCTGGTGGTTTGCATGTTCTGGAATAGCACAATTTCAAATCTTTTGTTGCTGACAGATAACGTAGCAAATGTTTCACTGCTTGCCCGTGTTCACTATGTGGATCCTGATTTTTCTGTGCAAGCTTACTAACAGAGTGCAAAATATCTGGCCAAGTACTTATTGCCAAATACATTAACGTTCCAATTATAGACTGGTACCTCTTTGGATCCTTACGTTCACAATTTTCATTTTCACAAGAGATTTGGAAACCTGGATCAAGCGGGGTAGATGCTGGTCTGCAATTTTCCATACCGTGTTCCTTAAGAAGATTCATTATATATTGCTTATGACCAACATTAATTTTACCAGTATCTCCTTCACGATCAATTTCCATACCTAGGAAATGTTTTAACTTTTCCATTATCGACTAATTTAAATCTTCCTGCAATTTGATTCTTGATTGCTCTTAGGTCCTCTTTGTCGGTGCAGGCAATCAATATATCATCGACATATACTGCAATCAAATTAAATTTATCATCCTTGTGCATACTATATAAGCATGGTTCACTTTCACAAGGCTTAAAACCAATGTCACGAATTGCTGCATCCAGGGTTGTATTCCAAGCACGACCTGACTGTTTAAGTCCATAAATAGCTTTTCTTAAACGTAAAACTTTACCTGGATCACTTTCATTTACAAATCCGTCAGGTTGTCTCATATAAACTTCTTCATCTAATTGGCTATTTAAATATGCTGTGGATACGTCTACATGATGTAAATGGAGTTCTCGTTCAGCACTCAATGCAAAAATCATACGTATGGTTGAATATCTCACGACCGGTGAAAACGTCTCACTGTAGTTGACACCAAATTCTTGGCCACAGCCTTTTGCAACCAGGCGTGCCTTAAAACGTTCCACATTGCCATGTTCATCTTTCTTGAGATTAAAAACCCATCGACTACCAATTGCCTTCTTACCGGTAGGTAGATCAACTAATGACCAAGTATTATTTTCTTCTAGTGAAGAATATTCTTTCATCATGGCTTCTTTCCATTTGCTAAAATATTTACTGCCAATTACTTCTTTATATGACTGGGGTATTTGGACCCCACCATGATCTACATCTGCAAAATTAAGATTGTTGTGTACTTTTTTAGGACGACCAACATTACCTGTACGAATCACTCTTGGTCTACCACGACCTTTTGCTTTAGGAAAATTACTTTGGGGTTGTTGAATTTCTTCTACTTCCAATTGTTCTTCCTCTTCTTCATTTTCAGTTTCAAAACCTAAGAAACCAATTTCAGAGCTGGATTCATATTCTTCATCAGATTCGTCATCGCCACTTTCAGTTTCATCTTGATTATTATTTGTAGCCTCATCATCTTTGACATCAACTGATGGAGTAATCAAATTTGGTATATACGAAAAATCGATGAATTCAGCAGTCGTATTATTTTGGAAAAACTTCTCGCTAAAAATAACATCTCGTTTCTCAACAATTTGCCTCTCCTTAACATCAAACAATCTGTAGGCTTTAGCAGTTAAGGAATATCCAACAAATATGTACTCTTCGCCTTTAGCTGAAAACTTTTTCGACTGTCTCTTGTCCAGTGCCACTGCAGGTGAACCAAAAGTACGAAGATGACTAACATTTGGTTTTTTACCATACCAAATTTCATATGGAGTCTTATCTTTCAATACTTTAGTAATTGCTCTATTTAGGGTGTATACGGCAGTATTTACGGCTTCGGCCCACAATGCCTCATCAACGCCTGCTTGAACAAGCATACAACGGGCCATTTCCACTATGGTTCTATTGGCTCTTTCCGCAACACCATTTTGCTGCGGGGTGTACGGAACCGTAAGCTGCCTCTGAATGCCATTCTCCTGCAAAAATTTATTGAATTCACAACTCATGTATTCTCCGCCATTATCATTTCTTAGGGCCTTTATCTTTCTTTCACATTGATTTTCTACCAGGGATTTGAATATCTTAAATTTCGCCATAACTTCACTTTTGGTTTTCATAAAAAATACAAATGTTCTTCTGGAGTGATCATCAATGAACGTAACGAAGTAACGTGAGCCTCCAATTGACGGTTTATCCATTGGACCACAGACGTCAGAGTGAATTAAATCCAACATATTGTCAGCACTTTTCTTACAACTTGATTTAAATGGACGTGATGTTATTTTGCATTTCATGCACGTAACACAACTGATGTTCTTTGGTATTTCACTTATTCCAATACCATTTACCGCATTTCTTGTTACCAAATCACTCAAGCCTCTATAGTTAAGATGTCCATATCGCTCGTGCCAACGTACAGCATTATCGCCTGATAAATAAAAATTTGTATGGACTCTTTCTGAAAATACAAATAAATTATTTTGATTTTTTGCCTTTAAAATAATTTCGCCCTTTTCATCCATTATATTAGCTTCATCTCTTTCGAACTTTACAAAAAAACCATTTTCTGTTGCTTTAGCAACCGAAATAAAATTTCCAATAATTTCTGGAACGTACAGTACTTCACGTAGTGTTATTTCGCCATTTTCTGTATTAATCTTCACATCTCCTTTACCCTCTGCTTCGATATAGTTGTCAGACGCTAACATAACTTTTTCCTTTGCTTGTACATATGTTGAAAACTGTTGCCGCTTGCTACACATATGTGAAGTTGCGCCGCTGTCGACGCACCAAGAACTTCTATCAAAACCGCTGCTGTTACACACACCAAGCATAGCGAACGCACGATGTTGCTCTCTCTTTTCACCATCATTTTTTGTTGTACTCTTACAATTTTTCGCAAAATGGCCACGCTTACCACAGTTGTAGCATTTAAATTTTCGGCCGTTAAAATTGTTGTTGTTGCTGCTATTCTTATTTTTACCATGATGAGTTGATTGTGCTACAAAAGCCTGCTGACTTACAACAACATCATCACTATTTCCCTTCTCTTGTGTTCTACGATCGCCTTCTTCTATTAACTTCATCTTAAGTACATCAAGGATAGGTAATGCATCTCTGGTTTCCATGGCTATAACAAAATTTTCAAACACCTTCGGCAGACTAGACAACAAAATGATAGCCAGTAACTCTTCACCCAACACAATTCCAACTTCAGCCAACTTTTCTGTAGTTTCCGTAAATATATTCAGGTAATCTGCCATCGCTGTAGATTCATTCATACGTAGGTTTAGTAGCTTCTTGTAAAGACTCACTTTACGAAGAGGACCGCTTGGCTTATAAACACCTTCAAGTTTCTTCCATGCCTCATGGGCTGATTTACAGCTTTTCACATAATTTAATTGTGATGACTTTACCGATAGCATTATCGTGGCAAGTGCTTTTTCATCTTTCTGCTGCCATACCTCAGCATCCTTGGCAACTTCTGGCTTAACAATTTTTCCACTTGCAATTGACCATAATTCGGAGTGCACCAAAATACATTGCATCTGCAAGCACCAGGTGTCATAATTGGTATTATCCAATTTATCAATTTGGTACATTGAAGAACTCATCATTATTTAAATTATTTTCAAAAAAATATTCGCGACGTACGCTTAATAAAACTTTTCAACTATTCTAGAATTTTCCAATGTTCTAGAACTTTTTTAATTTTCTAGAGCTGGTCCCATAACCTGTTGTTTCAAAAGTTTATTACAAAGGAATAAAAAAGAAGTACAAAGAATAGATACAAGAAACTTATTTTAAGAAAAAGGATATTAACATAAAAGTAATAGGAAAAACATGCAGAGTTGTACTTTGGGGATATAATCCAACAATATCTACTCTACAAAGTGAAGTCCGAAATATTTAAAATATATATTTTGAAAATGATTCTTATACAGTGCAAGCTCGGTATTCGCGACTAATTAAAAACCAGGCCAGTCGCCAAAACTGAATTTTCGCAATAACAGAGCCCAAAATTTTATTGAAAAATTGTACGTTTTTCGTAAATTGTCGCGATTAGAGAACCTGCAATTTAAAAAATCAAGCCGTCGCGATAACCGGGCTGTCGCGATAATGGGTAGTCGCGAATACCGAGCTTGCACTGTATGTATTAAAATATTGAATAATATTATAAAGTTTTTTTGTGTTAAAATTAAACGATTCTGAAAGTTTATCATCATCCTTTAATAAGTTTATTTTATCTTTAAATGTTTGCTAATTATGTTACTAAAACTTTTTCATATTTACTGAATTTTTCTTTTTATTTGCAGATTTATGTCGCTCACATTTCTTTTATATTTCTGTTAGAAATTTGTGAAAATTTCTCCAGAACTTCACTTAATATTTGTTTGGATTACAATAAATAAATATCCCAGTGGAGTTTCTTGTAAAAATGTCACAATTTCGTGATAATTCTTGGGTGAGTTGTGTATGTTTTTACATTTAGTATACATTTTTTTATTTACTCGCTCATTTATTTTTGTTTACATATTTACAAATCGTACATTTCAAATTTATTTTTCACATTTTTTAATTCATAAATTTTTGTCAAAGGTTTTAGTAACTGCGGTTTGTTTTTTTTTGCTGTATGACTTGTCTAATGTATAAATTTATTTGTTGTTATCTATTTGTTTATGGGTATTTTGTTTACTTAATTTGTAATCACCCCTATCGTGAATAAAAATTCCACATGAAATTTGTTCCCTTTTATTTTTTAACATTGAATTTAAATAGGAAAAATGTGAAAAGGGAACAAATTTCATGTGTAATTTTTATTCACGATAGGGGTGAATATGATGAAAATTTGTTTATTTGATAATTCCCAGTCCTTTGTTTTTTGGCGTAATATATATGAAAAGTGTTATAATGATAATAAATTATTGGAAATTGCAATGAATGATTAATTTATTGATATGGGTTAATATTTATTTGTTTGTATTATTGGATATATTCAATTAATGTGGGTTAAACACTTTAGTGTTTAGTTAATATATGTTGAAAGAAATTTATTATGTTCATAATAGAATAGTAACAGAATTAGTTTGTTAATAAAAAATAATAAATAAAAAAATTGACAAAAGTGAAAACATATTTTTAGCTCTAAATTATTTAAGGCTTTTGCAAGAATTTTCAAAACTTACTAGAAATATACGAAAATAATATTTTTTTTTAAACTGTCTTATATTTTGGTTCATGATTTTTATAATACTAAAGCGATTTTCCTGATTTTCAATATCAACCTACTTAGGACAATGGCAAACATTACTACATTATGGGCAAACAAATATATATTTTGGTTTCGTCTATCGACTTTGAGCTTGATTTCTACAGACATAGAATTTCATTACCAGCGCAGCATTAAAGGAGTTCATCAACAATCTTTGTCTGTCAAAAAGTCATTATATATTTAATAATTAATAATTAAATCAATATAATTATAGAATTCGAATATAAATTTAAGTAATCTTAATTCATTTGCGTTTCTAATTTAATTTTTAATTAATTAAACAATCCATTCAAAAGTACAATTACTTTTATGCACTTAAATGCACTTTGTTCTTAAAAGCTGTTCAATAAATTTATTATTTCATACAAATTCTATATTTTACCATTATTTAAAAATAATTAGTTTGCAATAACCATAACAAAATAGATAAGATTTCTTTTAAAATTTGTGTTATTGTTATAATTGAGTCAGAAGAACATTTTTGACAGAACAAAAGATACAACTTCAAATAATGTTTTTATCTACAGTAAATAAAACATTGTTATTTTTAGTTCGTATAGCAATACATATTTTACATTTCTACATTATAGGTATTTCATTTGCAAAATTGTTTATACCTCCATTTTGAAAACCTCTAGTAGAACCTGCCTGTTCTGTACATTACGAGTCAATATTGGAACTAGAAAGAGTTATTTTAAACGCAGTTGTGTACTTTTTTATTAAATTTCTTTTAAAAATATTTGTTTCATTTCTTTGTTGGGTTTTTGTTAGCTTTTATTTAAGACCCTTTTGCAAATGCAAATTATTTTAATACCTTAGTTTTGCAGTCGCCGTGGTATTGTTAATAAAAATAATAAATGCTGATGATTCATGTTTATGAGCTCATAATGCAGTAAAAAGTTTCATTATTTAGGTAGTTGGTAATTTCCTGCCGGGAACTTTATATGAATGTGTGTTATTTTTAGAGTTGTGAAAATTTGTTTGAAACAATTTTTTGATTGTGGACTTATTGGCATAGACTTTCAACATCAAATCATCTCATTTAAGCAGAAATAAATTCGTTATCACGTCATGATACCGTGCTACAGTAACCCTAATTTTCTAGCAACAGTCTCATTTTCGAAGAAATAGATTCCAATAATACAGCCATGTCACCTTGGGATAAATTTGTTTTTCGACAATCACAAGTAGATTCTCTAAACCCCAAATGAACAGCTATTAACTAAGTCATCAAGAAGAAATTTATTTTTAAAATATCGTTCAACAATGAAAACGAGTTATTCGTTAGTGTAATGTTTAATTTTTACTAATACTAATCTGTCAGCTCACAAACTTCGTTTCCAAAGTGAAAGGCCCATAGGTTCGGTTGCCATAGGCCGCTATCTAAATTCGTTAGCCAAGTTTCACCATTATGTTCAATGGCTCTGTTGTTTCAGCAACAGCACCTAAAGAAAAAATTGGTGGTCCGAAGTTTGCTGCTCAAACAAACATCAGTCTTTTAAGCAACTTCCATTTTTCACGCTTGGGTATCAACCACAGGCATTACGAAGGTATCTCAAGCAATTATCAGTTAGTGGATGAATCCGCGGGCTTCTAACTGATTCCGTAGTGCTACATAAGACTCTAGTCAGCTGCGAGTTTAAAAACAATCAAATTTTAACCAGTTTGCTATAGTTGTAACTTTAATAAAATGTTTGTATTGTCACGCATATTTGTTTGTTTTCTCGCTGATAAATAAAAGTTTTTCAAATGTTTTCCAATTATGAATTGTTTTTATTGTTTTTCTTTTGTTTTTATCTATAATACAGTTTTTAAAATTTAATTATTTTAACTATTTTTTAATATTGATTCTGCTTAATCGCTTAGCTACTTGTTATTTCGTTTTCACCTTTTTTCACTTTTCTGTTAATTAATAATTATTTACAAATAAATTGAATTTATTCCTGTTGTGTTTAACTAAATTATTATTATTTTTTTTGTTTTGAGTACGTACCTATAAAATTAATATATAAAAAGTGTATAGATTGTATGTTTTTTAAATATAAATTTTGTTTTGTTTATTGATAGGCACAAATTACAATTAATTAATTTCGTATTTTGTATTAATTTATTTGAACTTAGTGATAGAAAAGGTTTAGTTTATGTTTTTAAATATTTAATTACAATAGGGAGTTCGTCTGTACACATGAGATGGATGGGTTTTCATTTTATATTTTAACTATCAGTTTTTTTTAGGATCCGTTATTTATATTCTAGACTAGTTGACTTAATGAAGATGTCGAGCGCTTAATTTGAATTTAACTTTAATATACATTCACTCGGATGAGAACTAAATGAAATGATGTAGGTTGATATAATAAAAATTTCCACAACAATCAACATAGAAGAAGAACGAAAAAATAATCAACAAATTTCTGTCTGTCTATTAATTTCGCAACTCTAAAAGGTTCAAAGCGGAATGAGAAAAATGTCTGTCCATCAATTTCTCAACTGTAAAAGTAACAAAATGTGATCGCAATATAATTTTAGATACAAAAATACCAACCACCTTTTTGTTTTAATATTTTGTAGCTAGAAATAGTTCATAGTGCAGATGATAATTATTTCCTCAGACTTACCACTGTTATTGTGATTATTGTTGGCAGCGATAACACTGCCGGCTGTTAAGTGTACACGAGCATTGGTATTTGAATTGAGTACGGCAAGATTGGCGCGTCCTTGTTTCGAAGAGACGCCACCACCAACACCTAAAGTGGTACCCAGTGACTGTATAATATGCGTTTTTCCTCCAGCCATGGTTTTCTCCTTAAATGGCATTTTGCGAGGATTTTCCTTTTCAGAATCTTGGGCAATTTGAAAAGTTGTTTGAGTAGCCGCCATTGTTAGTTATTAATACACACGCGCCATGGTTTTCTCCTTAAATGGCATTTTGCGAGGATTTTCCTTTTCAGAATCTTGGGCAATTTGAAAAGTTGTTTGAGTAGCCGCCATTGTTAGTTATTAATACACACGCTTAAATTTTCACGCTTTCTTAATTTTTATAAAATTACAACATTTTCTTTGGATTTGTATTGATCTAGAAACTCTTTCTTCACAAAATTAAAACTGCGCTTTTTCACTCTCTTGTTGCCGTCAATGCTCATATCGATACGGTGACCATTTTTGGGAAAGGAAAATACAGGACAAATACAAAATTATGTTAAAAATGAAAAGAAAAGCCTTCTTGACTAAGGCTAACAAAAAAAATAAAATTAAACTACATAAATGATAAATTTAGTTATGAAGTTTGATATATTTCCACAGAATGGATTATTTTTAAAACATCTGGATTGTTAATTAAAAATCCTTTAAATTCGAAGCAATTCATTTTAAAATTGCATTTTGTAATTAATAATGATCTTAAAGTATTTACTTTTAATTGCGATTTTTCGGTGGTCCAAATATTATTCATTATTGAAAACACTCTCTCGGTAGCAGCATTTGAAGCTGGTAGACATAGACAAAATTCAACAAGTATCAATATATTTTTATATGCAATCACATTTGTCTTAAAGTGATTAAAAATTTTAATCCATCTTTCATCTACTGATATATTTTTTACCCTCCAGTCTTATATTTTTTCATTATTTGGAAAATTTTTCACGCAGCTCACTTCATCAAATAAATCTTCATTATTTATTTTTAAATCATTTCTAATTTCATTTAGATAGGATACAGTTTTTTCAATCTTGTCCCAAGATAACATATTTCGTAACAATATCCAGTCTAAAATTTCTGCATCTCTAAAAGCTTTATCCCACTGATTTAGGTAATCAATGCATGTTTGGTAAAAATTTGTTATATGTTCTTTAGTTATTGTTTCATCAAAATCATTACTTTTCTGTAATTCGAGAATAATATTTTTGACAGTAAGCGGTAAAAACAGTTACTTTTTCCGTTCGACCAATTTAAATTTTAAATCTTTTAAAATAGTTGAAGCCTCAGACATTGAAATATTTTGTGATTCTACATTAAGAATAGCTTTATGAAATGTTGAAGCTTGGATATATGCAAAAGATAACCATAATTCATAAAAAAATGTCGTAATATTGTGGGGCATTTTGGTTGAGACATAAAATATAATTTTGAAGATTCAAATAGTTTTATGATTCTTTCCAAAGCAGGCATTAAAGTTAACCATCGAGTTTTGCTATGTCCTAGTAACTTTTTATATTCTATTTCAATATCTTCACATATTTCTTTGAAATTTTCAATTCTAACTGTATAAATATATAAAAAAGAATAAATTTTGACAATAATAACTTCAATATCAATAGGTAAGCATTCTGCTGCAGTTTGTATGCAGTTGTTCAAAATATGTGCAGCGCAAAAACTGATAGGTGAGTTTTTGGCCAATGAAGTTTTGCATTTTGTGAAAGATATTATTCTGACCTTTTCTCGCTGCACCACCAAAATTACAATTTGTGCTGTCTCCACAAAACGCTATCATTTTACTAATTATTTAATTTTTTTCAAGAGTCTCTTGCACATATTTTGAAATAATATCTGAAGTTTCTCCAATATGGTCTTTAACATCCAAAATCGTAATCTGAATTCCTTTATTCGGCAGAAAGTATCGAATTAATATTGGACAAATTTTAACATTTTTGTGATTCGAACAATCTAAATATATTGTGATACATTGAACGTTTGACAAATCTGCTTTGATTGTATTTAATGACATTGGTGTAAAAATATTGTTAACAATGGATTCACATTTTGTTCTAGCACAAGAATATTTTTTACTGAAACACGATTTGATCAGTTTTGATGTGCAATCGTTAGACCTAAATGAAAAATTGTGCTGAAAACTGTGAAATGTCCAAGTACCTTCTACAATAGCCAGGTCCTTTTCTTTATCATTGAATGTATTAATTCTTAAAAAATTCGTTAAAACTTTACTTGATGATTTGGCTAAATCCAATCCCATGGTAGAGTCTGTAAGTGAGGAGAGATGACGGTGAGAATTTGGTTTGTTTTTTTTAGATATTTTACCGATAGGTGATTCACCAAGGGCCCCTGCAAAGTTTAGAATCTTTGAGTTTCCTTTGTTTTTCCTTTTTTTTTCTTATTTATAGGCTGGCATGAAATTTTTTTTGCTTGTTGTTTACGCCCGAGGCAGATTGGTTGGCAAGGACACCACCCCCCAAGACGGCGAGCCCAGCCGGGTTAAACGCCAGCATGCCAGCACCGCCAACAATCTGGCTACACCTCCTCGGCAAGACATCCATATAGGATAAATCAAAATGAACCATAAGTAAACAGCACAAAAATGGCGCCCAACGTGGGGCTCGAAGTGAATCATATCAATTAAAAAAAATTCATTAGTTAGAAAAATTTTCGAACTGACTATTCATTGGATGTATCTAGTGTAAGTCCCGTTGAGTTATCGAAGAGTCCTCGACGCGTTGCGACACTAGTTACCCCAATGAACGGTAGTTAGAACCCACAGTTTTTTTATTTCATTTGATAGTTTTGATCCTAAGCCATACCAGCACTGTAAGTCCCGGTAAGAAAGTATGTATTTCTACCGCGTTGCGGCAGTATTGGACTGGATTATGATTTAAGAGAGTGGAATTTTTGGTGATTTTGGAGTCACACTGTAAGTGGTACAGTACCAATATAGTTGTTTTGCTCCCAGAATGATTAAGTATTCAACTCTCAATACATTTGCAGTTAGTTTCAATAGTAGTCCGGTCACAAGAATATGTCATCTTTGAATGGGCAATAACTTATCTCAGGATGGGGGATTGTCTCGTTTTCTGATAGAAGGGAATGTCTTGGTTTGTCTGGGTTCGCCTGGTCATCTGGCCTTCGAACTTATTGCACCACGGACACGTTCTCAAAAGTTATTCTCGTGTTAACCGGTACATGTCTTTCCATTTACACCAAACTCTCGCGAAACACTGTAAATTAGGAAAATATTTTTGTCTTTTTTATTACTTACAGAGCTTTTAAAAATATTCCTTACTTGTCAACGTCGGTCACCTGAAAATCCTATGGACTTTAGTAATCATATCTTCATCTCTTACGTTTAATTTTTGTATATTTCGATTTTGTATTTTTAGTTTTTATTTTTATTTTATATTTTTTTTTTTTCGTATTTTTAGTTTTTCATTTTATGTTTTAATTTTTCATTTTTTTTTTATTTATTTGATAATCGTAATTTTCATTTTATGTTTTTAGTTTACATTATTATTTTATTTTGTAGTTTACATTTTTTAAGTTTTTTTTATATATTGGTTTTATATTTAATTTTTTTCATTTATTTTAAATTTTTATTTTGGTATTATTGTTTTTTATTTCCAATTCTCATTTTTTATTACATTTTTTTTTGTTTTATTTTGAATTCCTCATTTTACTTTTCAATTTTTATGTTTTGAATTTTTTATCTTGCTTTCCAATTTTCATAATTTTTTGTAATTTTCAAAATTTGTAGGTTTAGTTTTCATTATTTACCTTTTTATTTTTTTTTGAATTTATATTTTTGGTTTTCATTTTTTTACTTTTATTTTGCATTATCGTTTTCATTTCTTTTTGAATTTATATCCTTTTTGCTTTTTAATTTTTATATCTTGATTTTCGTAGTTAGTTTTTGTTTTACTTTTTAGCTGTATTTTTTTTTAATTTTTTTGATTTTGATTCGTTTTACGCTTTGCGCTTCACCTATTTACGCGTAGTCTTTTTGATTTTCGTTGATTTTTTTTGTGTATCATCTACTTCAAATCGGTATTCTTTGTAGGCTTCTGAGAACTTAAACAAGATTTACGATTACGCGGATAATCCTTGATTTTTTTGATTTTTTTGAATTTAAACCATTTATCGACACAGTATAGTTGTTGTGGCCTGTCGAGAGACCAGTAGTTCTTCGAGTTGTTAGGGGGAATGGTTTTAACTAGGTCCGTACGAAATCAACTAATTTCCGAGGGCCGAGACATTAATACTATTTTCACCATGGAAGAGGCAACACGTACCTCAGTACCCACCTTAGCGTCAACTTCTTTGCCCGTAAGAACTGTAGCTACAATTCCGACGACGACCACCACTACCATGTCGACAGTAACGCCGGCTGTGCAACAATTTATCAATTTGGCACAGGACAATGCTTATTTATCCAATGAATCACGGATATCGGATAGTACTATAGTTTCTCCAGACTATAGCAGTATCACGGCTAGAAATGTTCAAAGGGAGTTCCGTGCCAATAGAGCCGCTGACAATCCGGTGTTGACAACAAATGACGTCGATAGGGGAACGGATCCTGTGGTTAGGTTATGCAGTGAATTGACACGTCAAGTGCAAGACTTGCAGCGAATGATGCAACAGGAAATCACGCGAGCTTTAAGTCAACAGGGAAGTTCCATAGCTCAGACTCCATACACATCATCGATCCCACCACCAACAAATCGGAGCAACGCACAACCACAGATGAATCCGACAGCTCAGCTTCCGTACGTATCACCTGTTCCACCGCCAACACATCCAGTCAACGCTCAACATCTTCGATTTGTGGAACCGAACAACGTAGTCGGAGCACATCATCTTCCACATGCGTCACTGCACCTACCGACACAAAATCCCATCCCAGCGCAATCTGCTCAGTCTGGTTATATATGGCAAGGAGTTCCACAGCAAGCAACAGGACAGCCATCAGGTTTGGACTTTTCTTCACCCGCGCCAGCGTTTAATAATCATCTAACTGGTTCGCAGAACGGTTATGGTGGCCATGCTAAAGTTGATTTGTCGAAGTGGGGAATCAAGTTCGACGGTACGATGAGGTCGATGAGTGCGGAGGATTTCATATTTAGAGTAGACGTACTGCGGCGTGACTACGGTTGTTCGTTCCATGAGCTGATACGGAGTTTCCATGTACTACTAGAAGGACAAGCTTTGGACTGGTATTGGAATGTCCGGAAATTAACACCGATGCTCACTTGGGAGGATTTGGAAGGGGCATTTCTAAGGCAATACAGGCGCTATGAGAGCGAATTCCAACTCCAGAAGAAGATAATGGACCGTCGTCAGCAGCCACAGGAATCGTTCGAGGACTTCTACAACTCGGTGCTGAAATTGAGGAATCAGCAAAGGTCACCCTACTCCGAAAGGGATTTGATCGAGATTATGAAGGCCAACTTGAAACCATCTCTATCACATTTGCTTTTTGCCGTACCTATCAATTCCTTGAATGAGTTTTGCCAACAAGCCAAAAGGGCAGAAGGACTGCTGTTTAGCCAAAGGCAACAATATGGCCAACCTCAATTCCGGACACCGAGGGTGCATGAGATCGCTTATGAAGAAGAGATGATTCCTGAAGTCGATCTGGAGGTAGATGCAATAAACAATAGCCGCCTGAATTGTTGGAACTGCCAAGAAAATGGTCATAGTTTCATGAACTGTCCCTCACCAAACCGCCGAATTTTCTGCTACAAGTGTGGACGCGAAAATGTAGTTACGCCGAAGTGTCCGAAGTGTCGGGGAAACCTGCCACGGAACCCGTCTCAAACTGGGGAGGCGCGGTCAACCGAGGTTTAGAACCAGTTGAAGATGAATCACCAGCGAAGTCTGAAAGGGGGCGTATTGAAGTTTTGAAAAGAAATAGTGTTGAGGTAAAATCAAGTCCTGAACCACGGCTCAGGGAACTTAAACCCTTGCACGTACGTATCCAGGAGTACAATCAGGCGAAATTGAGAATTTTTGGTCAGATTAGCAGTAGGATTAGGAAGGCGCGTGAACGATACAAAATACGCAAGAGGCTTAGGTTGGAGATTTCGGCTGCAACATTATATGAGGGAGACGACTCACGTTTGTACACCAAGATAAATTTAAATGGCGTAGATATAGAAGGTTTACTAGACAGCGGGGCCACGGTCACGTGTTTAGGCCGAAATTGTATGGATCTGGTACGGAAGTCAGGTCTGGAAGTACACGATTTCCATACTATTATTAAAACAGCGGACGGTACGGGTCATAAGATAGTCGGTCGAATACGGGCGCGAATACGGTTCAATAACAAAAGCGAGGACATTATATTTTATTTAGTGCCGACTCTAAATCGCGAACTTTTCTTGGGGGTCGATTTTATGAAGGCATTTAAATTGTTCGCCAACATTGATAGTCTTACGACTAACGATGTAAATCTCTGTGAAGAAACAGAGAGTACGCTAGACGTCGTAATTCACAAGTTGTCACCTGAACAACGACAAAAGTTGGATTTGGTCATTGATAAGTTTCCTTGCTATAAAAAGGAAGGTTTAGGCAAAACACAGTTAGAAACGCACGGTATAGACACGGGAGATGCCATTCCAGTAAAAGATCGTCACTATCCTGTCTCTCCGGCGGTGCAAAATTTGATGTATAAGGAGCTGGATAGGATGCTTGGTCTTGGTGTCATTGAGATTAGCGAGAGTCCATGGAGTCATCCGGTTACTCTGGTCCGTAAGGGCGAGAAGAATCGGCTGTGTCTGGACGCTCGAAAGCTGAATGCGCTGACGGTCAAGGATGCTTATCCATTGCCTCACATCGAAGGTTTGTTAAGTCGGTTGGGAGACACGATTTTTATATCTAGTGTCGATTTAAAGGACGCATTCTGGCAGATACCACTAGATCAGTCTAGTAGGGAGAAAACTGCATTTACGGTGCCAGGTAGACCACTTTATCATTTTACGGTCATGCCATTTGGGTTGTGCAATGCAGCTCAAAGGTTATGTCGTCTAATGGATAAAGTGATTCCTGGAGCACTTCGTGATAGAGTTTTCGTCTACTTGGATGATCTTTTGATTGTATCTGCAGAATTCGAGACACATCTGGAATTGTTGTCTCAAGTAGCTATACGGTTGCGAGAAGCAGGGCTTACTATCAATGTGGACAAATCCAAGTTCTGTTTTAAGGAATTACGATATCTAGGGTATATCGTAGGCGGTGGCAAAGTAAAGCCTGATCCGGCTAAGGTCGAAACGATTGCTCGTTTTGCCTACCCTAAAACGGCTAAGCAAGTGCGGAGTTTCATGGGAGCAACAGGCTGGTATAGGAAATTTATACCAGGCTATGCAACCATTGCTGCTCCAATCTTTGACACGCTAAAGAAGGGGAAGCAATTCAAGTTTTCGCAGGAAGCCATGGTCGCGTTTGATCACCTCAAGAAGGCGTTGATGATGAGTCCACTTCTTATTCACCCGGACTTCTCTAGGCATTTCTACGTTCAGTGTGATGCGTCTGACGTGGGTATAGGGGCTGTTTTGTTCCAGAGGGACGATTCGGATGGAGAACATCCAATCGTCTATCTGTCACATAAACTCACCCCTGCACAGAAGAATTACTCAGTTACTGAACGAGAATGTCTGGCAGTTGTACTGGCGATTAAGAAGTTTAGGCCCTACATAGAATTAATGCCTTTCACAGTTATTACGGATCACAGCAGCCTCAAGTGGCTTATGTCACATAAAGACTTGTCTGGTCGATTAGCGCGCTGGAGTTTGCTCTTGCAATCGTACAATTTCACTATCGAACATAGGCAGGGGAAGCAAAATGTAGTACCCGATACCCTATCTAGATACGAAATGTCGGAACTATGTACAGAAGTAGCGAAGCTAATAGATCTCAATTCTGATGCTTTTAAGTCAAGTAATTATTTAGAACTTGTGTCCGTTATAGAAACAAGTTCTGAACAATTACCTGACCTAAAAGTAGTTGATGGTTTTGTTTACAAGAGAGTCCGTCCATACGATGGAGAAATCCTAAATGAGGATTTCGCTTGGAAGTTATGGGTGCCTCTCGAACTAACCAAAACTATCATAGGAAACGCGCACAATTTGCCGCAAGCCGCCCATGGTGGAATAGGCAAGACTCTAAGCAGAGTACGCGAATATTTCTATTGGCCTAACCAAACTGTACAGATACGAGATTTTGTACGAAATTGCGACGTTTGCAAGGAGACGAAACCGGCTAATGTGACATTAAGGCCACCCATGGGAGCTGAGGTGAGTAGTGAACGCCCGTTCCAAAGAATTTTCGTCGATTTCCTTGGTCCATACCCGCGCTCGAAAAACGGCAATTGTTATATCTTCATTGTGCTGGATCATCTTACAAAATTCGTGCTGCTTAAGGCGATGCCCAAGGCTAGTACCAAAAATGTCGTACGCTTCCTAATATCTGAAGTCTTTTATAAATTTGGGACACCCGAAACAATTGTGTCCGATAACGGCAAGCAATTCGTAAGCAAGGAGTTTGTCACCCTGGTCCAAAATTTCGGCGTGAAACATGTACGAACAGCCATACACGCACCGCAGGCAAACGCCTCTGAGCGCGTCAATCAATCTATTTTGGCCGCGATTCGCTCGAATTTGGAAGATGATCAGGCACATTGGGATAAACACTTGCCCGAAGTAGAGTTTTCGTTGATATCGTCTGTGCAAACTTCAACGGGTGTAACCCCGTACTTTGCGTTATTCGGCATGAACATGATCGGTCACGGAAGCGCGTATAAACTTGCTAGGAGGCTTAAAAGTCTGAACGAAGCCGAATTGAACATCGTACCGAAAGTCGCGAAAATGGAATTAGTGCGACAACAGATGCGAGACAGCCTACACCGAGCGTATTTAAGAGGCGAAAAATCGTACAATACGCGTTGTCGACAAGTCAAATTTATCCCGGGGCAGGAAGTGTATCGCAGAAACTTCCAGCAAAGCGATTTCAAACGCGGTTTCAACGCGAAGTTGGCGAGAAAATTTCTTAAGTGTCGAATCGTAAAGCCGGTCGGAAATAGCCTGTACGAAGTTGAGAATATGCAAGGGAAATCATTGGGGGTATTTCACGCCAAAGATTTGAAACAATAGTTTGAGAAATCTCTGGTGTACTTAGTCCCAAGGATTTCCAGAACAGTCTAAAGCCACTTGTTTTAAATAGTTGATATTTGTTTTTTGCGAGACAGTAAAGCTCAGGTTAAAGGAATTTGCTTTAGGGGTTTTTCACGCCAAGGACTTAAAGCAGTAGCCTTAATATCCTTGGTGGTCTTAGTCCTGCAGTTTCCCTATACACCGGTACCGCTCCAAACTCTTTTTATAACTTACCTACGTTTTGTTCCATTCATTTTACACATACCTACCTCGAATGTTTCTTTGTTTTGGGACAGCTGTTTATGTATTTTGTATGAAAGGGCTACCATACTTAGAATAGGGAAAAGACCCACTCTACACCCAGAGTTGTATTTAGGAATACTAGTGAGGCAAGAGTTACCACGTCAGTATCTTTCCCTTCGAAACTCACTACGGATACCCAAAATACCGCAAGTAGAAACA
The DNA here is from genome assembly GCA_916048285.2 of Bellardia pandia. NCBI lineage: Eukaryota > Metazoa > Arthropoda > Insecta > Diptera > Calliphoridae > Bellardia > Bellardia pandia. The sequence goes on from CAJZHU020000023.1 coordinate 303,696, forward strand.
AACCTATAGTATGTTTTCTTCCCCCCCCATCCTTGATCCATAGATGGATTCAAGGAGTGGTTGGGTTTGTCGTGTGCACCCTGTGCAAAGATAATGTCATAGTACAGTTGGCAACGCCAACTACAAAAAATGCAACTGAACAGAACCAAAGATACGGCAACACCAAAAACAAAAAAATGCAACAGCGCCAAGCGTGTTTTTTTAAAAGTAAGATGGTGGGCAGATCATTCCAGAAAAAGCTTGAGAAGTGAACAGACGATAAAAGTTTAATGTAAGCAGTAGTTCTGGTGTTGGATTTGAAAAAACAACAACCGTTTTGAAGCCAACAACAACAAAACGACAACAACAACAAAACAGCTACAACGACCGTTTTGAAGCCAACAACAACAACAACAAAACAGCTACAACGACCGTTTTGAAGCCAACAACAACAACAAACAGATAAGTACCCCTAGTAGCTCATTAGACACAAAAAAAAATTTGTTTTTTTATATACCATCTTTAATAACGGTGCTGGTTCAGCATCCGAAAAGTTGTTAAAAAATGGCGCCCAGTGTAGAAATTACAGCCAAATGGCCGAAATGGCTCTTAGGTCAAAGAAAAAAAAATTAGAGATTTTAAAATGAAATTTAATTCAGTATACCTATAACTATATAATTTATAATAAACCTTTAGATAAGTTGATAATATATAACTATATATAGGAAATACTTAATTACATGAATATAAATATATATAAATGTAGGAATATTTATACATAAATAGGGAAATATTTATACAGAAATATAAAAGTGTATATGTATATAGAAATAGTTATACATGAATATAGGTTTATCTATATATATAAAATTCAATGTATGTATGTATGTATGTATGTATGTAACGTATAGACTCCAAAACGGCTGAGCCGATTTTGATGAAATTTTCACAGCATGTTACTGTGACTCTGGAAGGAATAATAGGGTACTTTTTTTTTACCACGCCCACTTTTACGCCCACTTTTTTAAAATATTGTAATTGGAGAGCAAACCTCTGGACCGATATTTTTGAAATTTTCACAGCATTTAACTGGGACTCTGGTATGATTAATAGGGTACTTTTTTTTGACCACGCCCATTTTTACGCCCACTTTTTAAAAATTATGTAATTGCTCCCATATAGTTTTTAACAGATTTACTTCAAATTGTATACACATTATATACTCCAGGCGAGGTAAAATTAAAAATTTCTTAAGCCACGCCCCTTTCACGCCAAATTTTTGAAAGTTTTATACTTTTTGTTCTCTATACAAATTTGTTCATTCCAACGTATTTTTTTTATTTGGTAGTATATTGCTCTTAATACTGTTAACGTCGCCATATAACTATGAACCACGCCTACTTCATCGCCCCCTTTTTTTAATTCAGATACTTACTTATACCACTAACAATGTTTGCTATACAAAATACTTTTTTTGTAATATGTATTTACCAAAAGTTTTATATACTTTTTAACTACATACATTTTTTTATTACCAAATCCCCATTTTTCGCCCCATTTCACCTTAAATTATATTGCTTTTAATCTATCTTCTATATATATAAAATTCAATGTATGTATGTATGTATGTATGTAACGTATAGACTCCAAAACGGCTGAGCCGATTTTGATGAAATTTTCACAGCATGTTACTGTGACTCTGGAAGGAATAATAGGGTACTTTTTTTACCACGCCCACTTTTACGCCCACTTTTTTAAAATATTGTAATTGAAGACCAAACCTTTGGACCGATATTTTTGAAATATTCACAGCATTTAACTGGGACTCTGGTATGATTAATAGGGTACTTTTTTTTTGACCACGCCCATTTTTACGCCCACTTTTTAAAAATTATGTAATTGCTCCCATATTGTTTTTAACAGATTTACTTCAAATTGTATACACATTATATACTCCAGGCGAGGTAAAAATAAAGATTTCTTAAGCCACGCCCCTTTCACGCCCCTTTTCACGTCAAATTTTTGAAAGTTTTATACTTTTTGTTCTCTATACAAATTTGTTCATTCCAACGTATTTTTTTTATTTGGTAGTATATTGCTCTTAATACTGTTAACGTCGCCATATAACTATGAACCACGCCTACTTCATCGCCCCCTTTTTTAATTCAGATACTTACGTATACCACTAACAATGTTTGCTATACAAAATACTTTTTTTGTAATATGTATTTACCTAAAGTTTTATATACTTTTTAACTACATACATTGTTTTATTACCAAATCCCCATTTTTCGCCCCATTTCACCTTAAATTATATTGCTTTTAATCTATATATCTATATATATAAAATTCAATGTATGTATGTATGTATGTATGTATGTATGTATGTATGTATGTATGTATGTAACGTATAGACTCCAAAACGGCTGAGCCGATTTTGATGAAATTTTCACAGCATGTTACTGTGACTCTGGAAGGAATAATAGGGTACTTTTTTTTTTACCACGCCCACTTTTACGCCCACTTTTTTAAAATATTGTAATTGGAGACCAAACCTCTGGACCGATATTTTTGAAATTTTCACAGCATTTAACTGGGACTTTGTTATGATTAATAGGGTACTTTTTTTTTACCACACCCATTTTTACGCCCACTTTTTAAAAATTATGTAATTGCTCCCATATAGTTTTTAACAGATTTACTTCAAATTGTATACACATTATATACTTCAGGCGAGGTAAAAATAAAGATTTCTTAAGCCACGCCCCTTTCACGCCCCTTTTCACGCCAAATTTTTGAAACTTTTATACTTTTTGTTCTCTATACAAATTTGTTCATTCCAACGTATTTTTTTTATTTGGTAGTATATTGCTCTTAATACTGTTAACGTCGCCATATAACTATGAACCACGCCTACTTCATACTTATACCACTAAGGGCCATTATTACAACTTGCCTTTAATGTTCTTAATAATAAAAGGTAACTTTAATAAAGTGAGGAATAAAGTGACCTTTAAAATTTTTCGTTATTACAACTTCCTTGTAAAATAAAATAATTTTTTTCTAAAATATGGCAATACCAGTTAAAAACCGATTACTTTTGACAAATTACTGACAAGAAACAGTAAATTTTTTGTGTTTGTGAAAATATTTGTTTGTAAAAAAATATAAATCAAACGTCTGCTTTCCATTTTTGTTTATCAAATTATTTATTCGCAAAACAAAATTAAAATAAATTTATTTTTCATGAAGTTGTCAATTTTTCAGAACATATGGCAACTTCAAATACATAAACCTCACTATAAAATTAAAGGCAAGATGATCTTCCCTTTAGCTTATCGGTCGGTTTAGATTAAAGTAAACTTATAATAACCAAATACTTCTTATCTGTCCGATAACATCATACCTTTAACTATTGCCAAGTTGTAATAATGGGCCTAACAATGTTTGCTATACAAAATACTTTTTTTGTAATATGTATTTACCTAAAGTTTTATATACTTTTTAACTACATACATTTTTTTATTACCAAATCCCCATTTTTCACCCCATTTCACCTTAAATTATATCGCTTTTAATCTACATCTATCTATATATATAAAATTCAATGTATGTATGTATGTATGTAACGTATAGACTCCAAAACGGCTGAGCCGATTTTGATGAAATTTTCACAGCATGTTACTGTGACTCTGGAAGGAATAATAGGGTACTTTTTTTTACCACGCCCACTTTTACGCCCACTTTTTTAAAATATGTATTGTAATTGAAGACCAAACCTTTGGACCGATATTTTTGAAATTTTCACAGCATTTAACTGGGACTCTGGTATGATTAATAGGGTACTTTTTTTTTGACCACGCCCATTTTTACGCCCACTTTTTAAAAATTATGTAATTGCTCCCATATAGTTTTTAACAGATTTACTTCAAATTGTATACACATTATATACTCCAGGCGAGGTAAAAATAAAGATTTCTTAAGCCACGCCCCTTTCACGCCCCTTTTCACGTCAAATTTTTGAAAGTTTTATACTTTTTGTTCTCTATACAAATTTGTTCATTCCAACGTATTTTTTTTATTTGGTAGTATATTGCTCTTAATACTGTTAACGTCGCCATATAACTATGAACCACGCCTACTTCATCGCCCCCTTTTTTAATTCAGATACTTACGTATACCACTAACAATGTTTGCTATACAAAATACTTTTTTTGTAATATGTATTTACCTAAAGTTTTATATACTTTTTAACTACATACATTGTTTTATTACCAAATCCCCATTTTTCGCCCCATTTCACCTTAAATTATATTGCTTTTAATCTATATATACATATATATAAATGAATGTGTGTCTGTATGTTTGTGCTTAATAGGAGGCCAAACCCTTGGACCAATCTGCCTGAAATTTTTACAGCATGGTACTGTGACTCTGGAAGGAATAATAGGCTATATGAAGTTTTGATTGTACAAACGGGGGTGGCACCGCCCATATAACCCACAAATTTAACCCGCCATATTTTGGGCATTTTTTGACGTACGTCGGTGATATTTGGTACATATGGTATTGGCATAATTAGGAATATGTACAAGGAGAAAAGTGAGTGGGACCACGCCCCTTTTTAGGGAAATTAAACATCGTAATATAGTCTTAACTACTGGACCGATCGTCATTAAATTTTCACAACAGGATATTCTTACGAAATAATAAATTCTTGACTATGTAAGTGGACAAAGGGGCATGGTCTCGCCTAAAGCATTGCAATTAAATAAATAAATGTTTGTAAATCTATATATATAAAATTCAATGTATGTATGTATGTATGTATGTATGTATGTATGTATGTATGTATGTATTTATGTATGTATGTATGTACATATGTATGTATGTAACGTATAGACTCCAAAACGGCTGAGCCGATTTTGATGAAATTTTCACAGCATGTTACTGTGACTCTGGAAGGAATAATAGGGTACTTTTTTTTTACCACGCCCACTTTTACGCCCACTTTTTAAAATATTGTAATTGGAGACCAAACCTCTGGACCGATATTTTTGAAATTTTCACAGCATTTAACTCGGACTTTGTTATGATTAATAGGGTACTTTTTTTTGACCACGCCCATTTTTACGCCCACTTTTTAAAAATTATGTAATTGCTCCCATATAGTTTTTAACAGATTTACTTCAAATTGTATACACATTATATACTCCAGGCGAGGTAAAAATAAAGATTTCTTAAGCCACGCCCCTTTCACGCCCCTTTTCACGCCAAATTTTTGAAAGTTTTATACTTTTTGTTCTCTATACAAATTTGTTCATTCCAACGTATTTCATTAAATTTTCGATCGTCATTAAATTTTCACAATAGGATATTCTTAAGAAATAATAAATTCTTGACTACGTAAGTGGACAAAGGGGCATGGCCTCGCCCACTAAACTAAAGCAGTGCAATAAATACATTAAAATTAAATAAATGTTTGTAAATATATAAATACGTTTTATTTTATAAAGAGGGGGGGGTAGCGAAGCACACCGGGTTTAGCTAGTATGTATATATAAATATAGGAATATTTATACATAAATATAAATATATATGTGTATATAGAAATGCTTATACATAAATATAAATATATATATAAATGTAGAAATATTTATACATATGTGTAAATATATGAATATTTATGTATATATGTATATTTATATAAGCTTTCACATGAATAGTTAAGTAAAATTATATATATCTATGAATATTTATATGGTTATTTAAATAAATACCTATATACATACATATATATAAGTAGTGAAATAAGTTTAAGTAAATAAAAAATAATATATATATATATATATATATATATATGTATATATATGTGAGCATTTACATGAATATTTAAATGAGTACATGTATATATATAGGAATAGGGATTTAAGTAAATAAAAAAAAAAACAAGAAAATGTATATATACATATATATATATATATATATATGTATATAGGAGCATTTGTATAAATAGTTAAATAGATGCCTATATATATATAGAGAAATAGCGAACTAAGAAATAAATAAAATTAAATAAAAAAAATAAATAAAAATAAATATATATATATAGAGAAATAGTGAACTAAGAAATAAATAAAATTAAATATACATATAGAGAAATATTGCACTAAGTAAATAAATAAGTAAAAAAAAAAAAAAAATCATAGCTCTTAATGAATAATTGAACGAATGAATTAAACAAAAATATATACATATAAATAAAAATAATTCGGTGGGTGCTATAGCAAAAATATAAATCCCGGAATAATTAAACAAATCCTTAAACCAATGATCTCGCGATTTACTACACGGAAAATTAAATAATTTAATCGCCGGTTATAAATATAATAAAATATATATATGTATGCGTGTCGTTATAACTGAAACTAATATTAATCGCTAAAATGATATATAATCGGGTGCAAATAATCTATATGAAATAAATATTGATTAAATCAAAATAAATTTACCTTAATCGAACCATTAGGAATAAAAAAAAAAAAAGGAGGAAAAATTTTTTTAAATAAAAGGAGGAAAATATTTAAAGAAAATTAGAACTTAAAATAAGTTAATCTAAGTAGGAGGGTAAGGGCTAGAGTACTTATATATATATATATATAGCTACAGTATATAAGAATAAATATATGTATATATATATAAAAAATTATTTTGTACATCTAAATAATTAATTGTTTGTATATAAGTATATTAAAGAATAAGTACATAGGAGTATAAGTTAATTCATGTTAGAATAAGCTAATTAATAAAAATAAAATTTTGTGAATATGAATTTGAAAACTTAAGAGTTGTATTTATGGATTAACGATGAACAACTAACAAAAGCAAAACTAAAAACACTATAGGAGGTGGCTGATGTTGACATGTATGAAGGTTTAGGGAACGCTGTGAGAATATGGCGACAGTGTTCACGGGGGAAATCAAAAGTGATTCCAATAGGGTTGGTAGCCAGGGTTGGTAGTGACACCATCCAATCCCATGGTAGAGTCTGTAAGTGAGGAGAGATGACGGTGAGAATTTGGTTTGTTTTTTTTAGATATTTTACCGATAGGTGATTCACCAAGGGCCCCTGCAAAGTTTAGAATCTTTGAGTTTCCTTTGTTTTTCCTTTTTTTTTCTTATTTATAGGCTGGCATGAAATTTTTTTTGCTTGTTGTTTACGCCCGAGGCAGATTGGTTGGCAAGGACACCACCCCCCAAGACGGCGAGCCCAGCCGGGTTAAACGCCAGCATGCCAGCACCGCCAACAATCTGGCTACACCTCCTCGGCAAGACATCCATATAGGATAAATCAAAATGAACCATAAGTAAACAGCACAAGGTTCCAATTCTACCCTGAACATGGGCTGAGGGATCTTTTCACGGTTTCTAATATTCACTACGCTCTTGATTTTGAACCCTTTGTCCATTAAACCGGTCTTTATCTCCACAGGATCAACACATGGGTCTATACCCTTTAGAACGACTTGGAGTCCTTTTGCGCTTTTGAGCTGGTAGGTATAGAAATCCCTAGTCTCCCTTTCCAGCTGGTTGGACAATTTTCGAAAGTCATCTTCCCTATTCACTTGTATCTTTGTCTCGCAGATATTTCCATGTTTCATTGAGGTTACGCTAAACATGTTTTCACCTATTACAGCAACAATTCCTTGTACCAATTTACTGGAAGTCGGCTCTCTCAGATAAATTGGTGGGGGCTTAAACGTCTTCTTCGGAAGTTCTGGCTCATCCGTCTGGAGGAGAGCAAACCTATTTTGATCATTACTCCCGGTCTTAGGAGCTTTTGCATTTGATGACACTTGAGCAGACTTCGGGCTCCTCTGTCGCTTGAGAACGGTTATGTACTTATCCATACCTACTTGTTTTTTGGGTTTGACTGCACTATTTGATGAAGATGATGTTTTTGCATCTGTTGAAATCACAATATTGGGCGAACAGGAACGACGCCGTTCCACGGCTCTTGCAGTGAGAAAATTCTCCAAAGATTTTTTTATGGATTCTTCCTCAGAGATCCATCTAGTTTTTCTAGTCGAGCTAAGCTCTTTCTCAGAATTACATCTGAGAGGAACACTCATACAGTTTTTATGTGATGTTTAATGTTTATTTTTTTTTTTTATATATTTTAACCTATTACGATTTTTTTTTTTTCACTTTTTTGTTTAATTTCAACTTTTTACACTTTTTCACCTATTACGATTTTTTCACCGAAAATTCAGCCGCACTAAAAGTAACACGTCCGAACAGTTCGATGAGACGAGACTGAATCCATTTGATCTTTTTTTCTTATGTTATTACTATCGCAATCACTGCGATATTCTAACCAAGAGTTGCATACTGCTAAGTCGAGAAAATGGTCGAAAACTCTGAGTTTCCACTTTCTTGTTCGAATGGAAATTCGGTATAAAGATAGCAAAAAGTCCATCTTGTCGACTCCTCCCATATATTTATTATATACAGCTATAAGGTTAGGTTGTGATACAATGATCTTCTTCTTTGGCTCAGAACAAAATCTGGTGACCTCTTTTGTGTCTTTATCACCATAAATGGACGAAGCCAACTGAACGCAGCCCCCATCTAACCATTTCAAAAGGATAATATTTTGGTTCCTTTCAATGCAATAGTCATAGCTACCTCTTCCTAACTTTTTTAAATCCTTTTCTGCTTTAAGGGGAGCTTTTCCAGTTCTGTTTCCTCGTATGGTGCCTGTTGCCCATATTCCCTTTTCTCGCAAATATATTAATAAATTTATAGTGGTGAAATAGTTATCAAAAAATAACTTGTGGTTTCTATTTTCCGGAATAGTTTTACATAGATGAATGACAATATCCGAACAAAAACCTAAATTGGATTCTCCGACAATTGTGTTTTTTCCTTGGTATATTTTCAGATCATAAACAATTCCCTTTGAGCTACATAGGCAAAATACTTTTATTCCCCATTTAATAGGCTTTTTAGGCATATACTGCTTCAACCCAGTTTTTGATTTGCATGGGATCATCACAGCAGCAGTTTTCATCTTTGGAATATCATAAGTTCTTTTCAAGAATGTATTTATAAGTGGACGAACTTTAAAAAGTTTGTCGGTTGAGTTCTCCTCTACGCTAAATTTTAGACTAGTGCGTATTAAATGAAACCTATTTTTTGTCATGTGTTTACGAAAGGCTGGTATTTCAGTAGCACAATCCAGTACATTGCTAATTGAGGATATCCGATTGTTCCAATAATAATTTCTAATCCCATTAATGTCAGAATCTCTTCTTTTTCAACATTAACAGCAGTTCCATTATTCATAAGTGAGGCTTGATTTGTTGCCTGAACAATAGTATCAATAAAATCATATGGAAAATACTTTAAAAAATATGAAACAGGAGTTTTTACCACAGACTAAACAGAATAGACACGGCCACCAAGCGGCCAGTAAAAGAACTAAAATGTGTCAAAGTGGCATCACACATTTACCACCATCGTTATTTGTATGGCTATCCTTGTTCTTCGATGGTGGCAATGGAAATCAATGTTTACATTTATTTGTGAAAAATTTCTTCAATTTGACGCAACAAAATGAGGAAAATTGTAATTTTGCGCCGAAATTATAATAAATTTTGGCGCATTTTCCTCATTTTTGTAGTGCAAGTAATAAGTGTAGTCTGTGGTAATAAGTGATATCATAATCTGTGTCTGTGGTGAGCAGAGGGAATTAAATTTTGTCCAAAAAGTTTGATGCAGAGCCAAAAATAAGATAAGAAAAAGTAAAAATGTAAGTATATATCACATTTTTTGGTTGATATTTTATTTTAATAATAGTTTTTATTAAATTTTAGAAGCCGTAAATGTGTTATGGGTTGCCCAAATCAAGAGAATCTTCATAGTTTTCCGAAGAATCCGACAAGGTAAGTGCTTTTGATTTCAAAAAGTTTAAAATTAAGGCGGAAATTGCACAAAGATTTTGCAACTTGTATGGAATAATTTTCCGTTTAAAATGTAAAATCTCATGTGTATTTCCTACTTAAGTTCCAATTGGTAAATGTATAACCAATTAGAGTTTGTTTTCAAAATTATGTGATGTGTTTTATTATATGTGTGTTGTGTATTTGTGGTCGTAATTGTTTAATTTGTTAATTTTATGGCCGGCCGTAGTGTTTTTTGTATGTATTTTCAATGCATGGAGCTCTAGCTCTTAGAATCATTTGATTTTACCTATAGTGAATAGGAAGCCGCCTGGATACATTTGGTATAAAGGCAAGTAAAAAGTAAAGTTAAAGTGGAGTATAATTCTCAAATTTTTGTTGAGTTGACAAAAGAAGTTGTCTTCAGACCACAACTGCAAATTGCCAAACTATTGCCTTTATACCAAATTTGTATATTTATATTTTTAATTCCTGTAGCCCGGTAGCTTTTTTGTACATATGTTTCATCATTCATAATAAATGTAAAGACAACAAACAATATAAATTAATAAATTAATATTTATTTTATACATAATATAGGTACCTATATTAATAAATCTAACATCATAAAATTTTTTTTTGCAGATAACATTTTCCAGTGACAAGATACTTTGCGCATTTTATTTTTCACGAGGTAGGTATCCTTAAACACAATAATTTTATTTAAAAAAAGATTAATTATTTAAAAATTTTTATTTTCAAGCACTTACGACTACTTACCGTTGATCCTGTGAAGAATTGGTCCAATAACTGCAATGCTTCAGGTTAGTACTTCTGTCCATTAGTGGTTCTATTATTATAAAAAAACATTGAATAAGCAAAAAATTATTTGCTAAATGGATAATTGTTGTTCTAATTCCTCTATTTTTAGATGACATGTGTTACTTACCGTTAATCTTGGGATGAAGTGATCCAGCAAACATTATATCTTCTGGCCAGTAATCTTGATTTTTACACTAGATCTTATCTTAAAAATAAAATATAAAATAATTACTATTTTCATTGTAAAATTTCATTTTCAGCTTACTTACCATATAATCCTGGCATTTTGGTGAATTCCCTGCCACTTTGGACAATCCTTTGGAAGATTTTCGGCAAATATTAATTTCCGGCCATCAGCCACATCAACTATAACGAAACAACATTTATTTTTAGGTTTTTTATTATGTACATACATATTTTTTATTTTAAATTTTACTTACCCCTAATATACAACAAAATAAATGTTTAAATATTAACTTTCGTACGTTTTTTTTATATATTTGTACAGGAAAAAACGAAAAATAAAATTTTTTACAAATTTTCCCAAAAAAATGTTTGTTTACTTTAATTTTTATTTTTCATCATATGGTAAAAAAGGTAATGTATAGCTGTTTTCTTTAACTCATTGCTATACGCATGTAGCGTTTTTTTTCTCTCTATCACATTATCGTGGTAAGCACTGCTGATAATCCACTTTTGTAAAAGTCACTTTTGACGATTCTGTGTAGTCTGTGGTTTTTACATCTTGCTTTGGATAACTTTTAGAAAATCCTGAACTTGGAATATTCCATTCTCTCTTTGCCCATCGATATGTAAGAATTTTTTGAAATGGTGGATCTAAAGCATCATCCAAATCCATCAAATCGTCTAAATTTTTCTCAAATTGATCAGTATTCCCATCCGGATTAGTTAACTCCTCGATTAAAAAGGCATTGTTATTATTATCATTTAAAGTTTCCAATAGTGACCCCAAAACACAATTTTCTTCTTCTTCTTCATCGCCAAAATCAGATACATCTGAGTTATCAAAACTAATTAAAATATTTTCAATTTCTTCGGTGTTTAGTTTATTAGGCATTGTAAATACGTCTAGTCACTATGAACTTATACAACAAAGTAAAAAATTTCCGTTGGGAAAAATCTATGCCATATGACATACTATGAAATATAAAAAATCGGGCAGCTCTATTGAACTATGTTTCGGATCTAATTTTTTTTTAATTACTAAGGAAATGATTATCTACCAAATTAATTACATAAAGTTAACAAATAAAGAATTTTTTTTAATAAAATATTTAAAAGCATAAAATCGTATTTTTTTGCAAATTGTGAATCTCACGAGGAACACTCGCTCTCTGAAACATAACAATGTGTAGGGTCCACCAATCAATTTTTTTTTTCATTAATTTTTTTAAAAGACTTCAAAGAAAAATATAGAATTATTAAAAAAAATGTTCCCATAAGTATTTTGCCTTAAAACGGGCTTCAAAAACTGGCTATGCCATATGGCATAGAAAAACCGAAAGGGTTAAAAATATACAAAACAAATATATAAACAGTAGGGGTATTCTATTTTTTAACCTATGTTTTACATGCCCATTCACGATGAGAAACATTAAAAAAATGTTAACTGCGTTTTTAGTTTTTTATTTCATTCAAAAAAGTTCACGCACCAAACGATTTTAAAATTTACATGCGCATATACACACAAACATGTACATTTGCATTGGCAATGTATAGCTGTTGACCGCTTTTGCTATTTGTTTCGTTTGCTTTCTAGTTCTTATTCTTATTTTGTTTTGTTGTGTTATAATTTTGGTTTTTTTGAAAGTAGTGGTAAAAATTTACCGCTATTTTGCAGTCAGAACTAATTACTCCTCTGCTTCCAATGGAAATGTTGGATACACCACTGAAAAGGAAACAAATATTCATCAATCAAAAATTGTTTTACTTAAACCAGTGACCGTACAAAACAAAAGTAATATAAATTCAAGTGTATCTGAGATAGTGAATTGTATCACCCTGAACCACCTGCAAAAAGACTTAGAAAAGTCAAGTGTCAAACAAGGGTCGCAGTAGACATGATAGAGGAAACAAGTTTGAGTAGCAGGAAAGCAACTAAAGTATGTGAAGCATTAGTGAAATCAAGCATTGCTATTCCAGCACCCACACAATCTGCCGTATATAAAGCCTCAATGAAATCAGCCGAGCGATTGGAAGCAAAATATATGACAACGTTACAAAAAGAGAATTTGTGTCTTCAATTTGACGGGAGAATGTTTGGAAAAAAGGAAGTTCAGGTAGTGGTATTGCCAAATGAAACTAAAGAAGTGCGAGTAGCGGTAATGGTGCTTGAGAATGGAAAAAGTGTCACAATATTTGAACATAACGTTTTTCCGTTCATTAACTTTCGAGTTTTACCATCGCTCAGTAACGCCCGTTGGAACTCCAGAGCTATTCTTGCATTGCTCACATTTATACTCCTTCCCAATCACAGAGAAAAACTTTTACCACTTTGTCAATTTATATGCAGTGCATGGTACGAAGTATGGTTTTCCGACCAACGTTTTCGCAACAATAATCTTGAATGCTGGGAAGAATCTGTGAAGCCGTTCAAAACTGCACACCAATGTTTAAATAGACACTGGGTGAAGGAAGATTCAGCCATTCCAAATTTAAAACGGAAGTGAAAGATTTATATTCGTTTTGTAAAAATGGAAGAACCTTGAATTTGAAATTTATTTCTTCTAATGTCAAATTAAATAATTAAAAATATTTCCAATGTAAGAATTTTTTAATTTTCGTTTTCAAGTATAACAAAACAAAACAAAAGCAAACGAAAACAAATAGCAAAAGCGGTTAACAGCTATACATTGCCAATGCAAATGTACATGTTTGTGTGTATATGCGCATGTAAATTTTAAAATCGTTTGGTGCGTGAACTTTTTTGAATGAAATAAAACACTAAAAACGCACTTATGATTTTTTTAATGTTTCTCATCTTGTACAGCCATGTAAATTTAAAAAAACAAAAAAAAGTCATAATAGAATACCCCTAATAAACAGCCCAATCATGAATAAAAATTCCGCGGGAGTTTTTTCGGCTGAATTTCAGTTTATGGGGGACACCCCTAGAGAAAAAATCTAAATATGCCATCCCCTTCAGAATGTTCCCAGGAGTACGAAAATCATAATGAAAAAGGGGGCTCACGCCCCCTATGGGCGTGGCAGTCGAAAAACGACCCGGCCCACCTACGTAGACAATATGGGTATCAAATGAAAGCTAATGTCTTCACGATTCCAAAAATAGCCATAGTTTCCAGATCGGGCGGTTTTTGCAGCCGATACGGCCATTTTTGTTAAATAGGGGCGGGGGTGAAAAACGACCCATGCCACCTACTTAGGCAATATTGGTATCAAATGAAAGGAAATGTCTTCACGATTCCAAAAATACCCGTAGTTGCCAGATCGTCCAGAATTTGAGGAAGATATGTTAATTTTTATAAAATGGGGGAAGGACTTTTTTTGTTTATTTCTTTTTAGCTCGGCCAGAGGCCGAGCACTCGAGATCCCCGCCGTCTAGAATTAAGACATACTGGAGTTAAAAACCCCTAAGCCCGGCCGTAGGCCGGTCACGCAGAAAAACTTTACTAAGCGAAGCCAGTATAACAAATTTTCATTAATCAATCAGAAGCTTTCAAGAGTTTTCCTCGTTTCTTAATTTTGTACTTATCCTCATTTATGATTTGACTCTTGACACGAGAACATCACTAAATATGGATTGCGTTACTGCCTTTGACATTCACGACTGGGGTCGTGAATTGGACGATAAGCCGCCGATTTTATTGAAAAAACTTATGCAATTTGGTATGCTTCCTTCTGAAGGTACTATGCACTGCCCACAAGACCATAGCACGCCCATGCGTTTGGTTAATGATGGGGATCGCAAAATATAAGCAAAAAAAAAAAATTTCCCCCACCCCAAATTTTGCCAAAATGGCCATATCGGCTACAAAAATCGCCCGATCTGGCAACTACGGCTATTTTTGGAATCGTGAAGACATTAGCTTTCATTTGATACCCATATTGTCTACGTAGGTGCGCCGGGACGTTTTTCGACTGCCACGCCCATAGGGGGCGTGAGCCCCCTTATTCATTATGATTTTCGCACTCCTGGGGTCATTTAAGGGGGCGTGGCATTTTTTTTTTTCCCCCCAGGGGTGTCCCCCATAAACTGAAATTTTGCCGTTTTTTCCCTTTTCTCATTTTTCCTATTTAAATTCAATGTTAAAAAAATAACAAGGGAAAAAACTCTCGCGGAATTTTTATTCATGATTGGGCTGAAAATACAACTCACCGCAGTGCTTTTCCTTTACAAACTAATCTGCACATAAATTTCTTATTCCAAACATACTATTTTCTGTGTGCGTATAACACATTAAGAACAACGGTATTAACTTAACGAAGTTAAGCACTGCGGTAAGATCAATGTAAAAAAAAATACAACAACTTTTACATAAGCATGACTAAAATTTAAGTAAATAAGCAAATTAAGACAATATTAAGGTGGTTCAATAAAAGTTCACAAATAAATTCACAAAAGAAATTTGACCGAATACAAGTTAAAATATAAACATAAATAAATATAAAATACAATTTTTTAGAAATTTCCTTGAGCCGTTGGCGACAGCATTGTTGTTGCAAATAGCTAATAGTGATTAAGTTGGGCTACGACTCGGAATTGTAAGTCTACTTTATATCTGTTGTTTCAAAAGTTTATTACAAAGGAATAAAAAAGAAGTACAAAGAATAGATACAAGAAACTTATTTTAAGAAAAAGGATATTAACATAAAAGTAATAGGAAAAACATGCAGAGTTGTACTTTGGGGATATAATCCAACACTCCCTCTCAAATCTGCATATCCTTCGATATAATAATACATATTCTACATTTCAAAAATTTTTATTTTAATCCTAAACATTCTACAAATTTCATATGTTTAGCTTTAGTTAAATTTTTAGTAAATATATCCGCAGTCATACTATCTGTTGAGATATAACGTATTTCAATCTGGTTCGATTTTACAACTTCTCTTACGTGTTGATACTTGACATCAATGTGTTTAGATCTTCCATGAAGTACTGGATTCTTTGCCAAATGTTGAGCTTCAAGATTGTCACCATATATTACCATAGGTGCGTCATCTGGATAACAATTAATTTCACCCAGCAATCGTTTCAGATAAACTGCCTCTTTAGCTGCCATAGATAAAGCAACAAACTCAGCTTCCGTGCTACTGAGTGATATATTTGATTGCTTCTTACTTTCCCAGCTGAAAGCACAACCTGCCATAAAAAATGAGTAACCAGTATATGACTTCCTGTCTTCCTCGCAGCTAGCCCAATCAGCATCTACGAATCCTTCTGGTGGTTTGCATGTTCTGGAATAGCACAATTTCAAATCTTTTGTTGCTGACAGATAACGTAGCAAATGTTTCACTGCTTGCCCGTGTTCACTATGTGGATCCTGATTTTTCTGTGCAAGCTTACTAACAGAGTGCAAAATATCTGGCCAAGTACTTATTGCCAAATACATTAACGTTCCAATTATAGACTGGTACCTCTTTGGATCCTTACGTTCACAATTTTCATTTTCACAAGAGATTTGGAAACCTGGATCAAGCGGGGTAGATGCTGGTCTGCAATTTTCCATACCGTGTTCCTTAAGAAGATTCATTATATATTGCTTATGACCAACATTAATTTTACCAGTATCTCCTTCACGATCAATTTCCATACCTAGGAAATGTTTTAACTTTTCCATTATCGACTAATTTAAATCTTCCTGCAATTTGATTCTTGATTGCTCTTAGGTCCTCTTTGTCGGTGCAGGCAATCAATATATCATCGACATATACTGCAATCAAATTAAATTTATCATCCTTGTGCATACTATATAAGCATGGTTCACTTTCACAAGGCTTAAAACCAATGTCACGAATTGCTGCATCCAGGGTTGTATTCCAAGCACGACCTGACTGTTTAAGTCCATAAATAGCTTTTCTTAAACGTAAAACTTTACCTGGATCACTTTCATTTACAAATCCGTCAGGTTGTCTCATATAAACTTCTTCATCTAATTGGCTATTTAAATATGCTGTGGATACGTCTACATGATGTAAATGGAGTTCTCGTTCAGCACTCAATGCAAAAATCATACGTATGGTTGAATATCTCACGACCGGTGAAAACGTCTCACTGTAGTTGACACCAAATTCTTGGCCACAGCCTTTTGCAACCAGGCGTGCCTTAAAACGTTCCACATTGCCATGTTCATCTTTCTTGAGATTAAAAACCCATCGACTACCAATTGCCTTCTTACCGGTAGGTAGATCAACTAATGACCAAGTATTATTTTCTTCTAGTGAAGAATATTCTTTCATCATGGCTTCTTTCCATTTGCTAAAATATTTACTGCCAATTACTTCTTTATATGACTGGGGTATTTGGACCCCACCATGATCTACATCTGCAAAATTAAGATTGTTGTGTACTTTTTTAGGACGACCAACATTACCTGTACGAATCACTCTTGGTCTACCACGACCTTTTGCTTTAGGAAAATTACTTTGGGGTTGTTGAATTTCTTCTACTTCCAATTGTTCTTCCTCTTCTTCATTTTCAGTTTCAAAACCTAAGAAACCAATTTCAGAGCTGGATTCATATTCTTCATCAGATTCGTCATCGCCACTTTCAGTTTCATCTTGATTATTATTTGTAGCCTCATCATCTTTGACATCAACTGATGGAGTAATCAAATTTGGTATATACGAAAAATCGATGAATTCAGCAGTCGTATTATTTTGGAAAAACTTCTCGCTAAAAATAACATCTCGTTTCTCAACAATTTGCCTCTCCTTAACATCAAACAATCTGTAGGCTTTAGCAGTTAAGGAATATCCAACAAATATGTACTCTTCGCCTTTAGCTGAAAACTTTTTCGACTGTCTCTTGTCCAGTGCCACTGCAGGTGAACCAAAAGTACGAAGATGACTAACATTTGGTTTTTTACCATACCAAATTTCATATGGAGTCTTATCTTTCAATACTTTAGTAATTGCTCTATTTAGGGTGTATACGGCAGTATTTACGGCTTCGGCCCACAATGCCTCATCAACGCCTGCTTGAACAAGCATACAACGGGCCATTTCCACTATGGTTCTATTGGCTCTTTCCGCAACACCATTTTGCTGCGGGGTGTACGGAACCGTAAGCTGCCTCTGAATGCCATTCTCCTGCAAAAATTTATTGAATTCACAACTCATGTATTCTCCGCCATTATCATTTCTTAGGGCCTTTATCTTTCTTTCACATTGATTTTCTACCAGGGATTTGAATATCTTAAATTTCGCCATAACTTCACTTTTGGTTTTCATAAAAAATACAAATGTTCTTCTGGAGTGATCATCAATGAACGTAACGAAGTAACGTGAGCCTCCAATTGACGGTTTATCCATTGGACCACAGACGTCAGAGTGAATTAAATCCAACATATTGTCAGCACTTTTCTTACAACTTGATTTAAATGGACGTGATGTTATTTTGCATTTCATGCACGTAACACAACTGATGTTCTTTGGTATTTCACTTATTCCAATACCATTTACCGCATTTCTTGTTACCAAATCACTCAAGCCTCTATAGTTAAGATGTCCATATCGCTCGTGCCAACGTACAGCATTATCGCCTGATAAATAAAAATTTGTATGGACTCTTTCTGAAAATACAAATAAATTATTTTGATTTTTTGCCTTTAAAATAATTTCGCCCTTTTCATCCATTATATTAGCTTCATCTCTTTCGAACTTTACAAAAAAACCATTTTCTGTTGCTTTAGCAACCGAAATAAAATTTCCAATAATTTCTGGAACGTACAGTACTTCACGTAGTGTTATTTCGCCATTTTCTGTATTAATCTTCACATCTCCTTTACCCTCTGCTTCGATATAGTTGTCAGACGCTAACATAACTTTTTCCTTTGCTTGTACATATGTTGAAAACTGTTGCCGCTTGCTACACATATGTGAAGTTGCGCCGCTGTCGACGCACCAAGAACTTCTATCAAAACCGCTGCTGTTACACACACCAAGCATAGCGAACGCACGATGTTGCTCTCTCTTTTCACCATCATTTTTTGTTGTACTCTTACAATTTTTCGCAAAATGGCCACGCTTACCACAGTTGTAGCATTTAAATTTTCGGCCGTTAAAATTGTTGTTGTTGCTGCTATTCTTATTTTTACCATGATGAGTTGATTGTGCTACAAAAGCCTGCTGACTTACAACAACATCATCACTATTTCCCTTCTCTTGTGTTCTACGATCGCCTTCTTCTATTAACTTCATCTTAAGTACATCAAGGATAGGTAATGCATCTCTGGTTTCCATGGCTATAACAAAATTTTCAAACACCTTCGGCAGACTAGACAACAAAATGATAGCCAGTAACTCTTCACCCAACACAATTCCAACTTCAGCCAACTTTTCTGTAGTTTCCGTAAATATATTCAGGTAATCTGCCATCGCTGTAGATTCATTCATACGTAGGTTTAGTAGCTTCTTGTAAAGACTCACTTTACGAAGAGGACCGCTTGGCTTATAAACACCTTCAAGTTTCTTCCATGCCTCATGGGCTGATTTACAGCTTTTCACATAATTTAATTGTGATGACTTTACCGATAGCATTATCGTGGCAAGTGCTTTTTCATCTTTCTGCTGCCATACCTCAGCATCCTTGGCAACTTCTGGCTTAACAATTTTTCCACTTGCAATTGACCATAATTCGGAGTGCACCAAAATACATTGCATCTGCAAGCACCAGGTGTCATAATTGGTATTATCCAATTTATCAATTTGGTACATTGAAGAACTCATCATTATTTAAATTATTTTCAAAAAAATATTCGCGACGTACGCTTAATAAAACTTTTCAACTATTCTAGAATTTTCCAATGTTCTAGAACTTTTTTAATTTTCTAGAGCTGGTCCCATAACCTGTTGTTTCAAAAGTTTATTACAAAGGAATAAAAAAGAAGTACAAAGAATAGATACAAGAAACTTATTTTAAGAAAAAGGATATTAACATAAAAGTAATAGGAAAAACATGCAGAGTTGTACTTTGGGGATATAATCCAACAATATCTACTCTACAAAGTGAAGTCCGAAATATTTAAAATATATATTTTGAAAATGATTCTTATACAGTGCAAGCTCGGTATTCGCGACTAATTAAAAACCAGGCCAGTCGCCAAAACTGAATTTTCGCAATAACAGAGCCCAAAATTTTATTGAAAAATTGTACGTTTTTCGTAAATTGTCGCGATTAGAGAACCTGCAATTTAAAAAATCAAGCCGTCGCGATAACCGGGCTGTCGCGATAATGGGTAGTCGCGAATACCGAGCTTGCACTGTATGTATTAAAATATTGAATAATATTATAAAGTTTTTTTGTGTTAAAATTAAACGATTCTGAAAGTTTATCATCATCCTTTAATAAGTTTATTTTATCTTTAAATGTTTGCTAATTATGTTACTAAAACTTTTTCATATTTACTGAATTTTTCTTTTTATTTGCAGATTTATGTCGCTCACATTTCTTTTATATTTCTGTTAGAAATTTGTGAAAATTTCTCCAGAACTTCACTTAATATTTGTTTGGATTACAATAAATAAATATCCCAGTGGAGTTTCTTGTAAAAATGTCACAATTTCGTGATAATTCTTGGGTGAGTTGTGTATGTTTTTACATTTAGTATACATTTTTTTATTTACTCGCTCATTTATTTTTGTTTACATATTTACAAATCGTACATTTCAAATTTATTTTTCACATTTTTTAATTCATAAATTTTTGTCAAAGGTTTTAGTAACTGCGGTTTGTTTTTTTTTGCTGTATGACTTGTCTAATGTATAAATTTATTTGTTGTTATCTATTTGTTTATGGGTATTTTGTTTACTTAATTTGTAATCACCCCTATCGTGAATAAAAATTCCACATGAAATTTGTTCCCTTTTATTTTTTAACATTGAATTTAAATAGGAAAAATGTGAAAAGGGAACAAATTTCATGTGTAATTTTTATTCACGATAGGGGTGAATATGATGAAAATTTGTTTATTTGATAATTCCCAGTCCTTTGTTTTTTGGCGTAATATATATGAAAAGTGTTATAATGATAATAAATTATTGGAAATTGCAATGAATGATTAATTTATTGATATGGGTTAATATTTATTTGTTTGTATTATTGGATATATTCAATTAATGTGGGTTAAACACTTTAGTGTTTAGTTAATATATGTTGAAAGAAATTTATTATGTTCATAATAGAATAGTAACAGAATTAGTTTGTTAATAAAAAATAATAAATAAAAAAATTGACAAAAGTGAAAACATATTTTTAGCTCTAAATTATTTAAGGCTTTTGCAAGAATTTTCAAAACTTACTAGAAATATACGAAAATAATATTTTTTTTTAAACTGTCTTATATTTTGGTTCATGATTTTTATAATACTAAAGCGATTTTCCTGATTTTCAATATCAACCTACTTAGGACAATGGCAAACATTACTACATTATGGGCAAACAAATATATATTTTGGTTTCGTCTATCGACTTTGAGCTTGATTTCTACAGACATAGAATTTCATTACCAGCGCAGCATTAAAGGAGTTCATCAACAATCTTTGTCTGTCAAAAAGTCATTATATATTTAATAATTAATAATTAAATCAATATAATTATAGAATTCGAATATAAATTTAAGTAATCTTAATTCATTTGCGTTTCTAATTTAATTTTTAATTAATTAAACAATCCATTCAAAAGTACAATTACTTTTATGCACTTAAATGCACTTTGTTCTTAAAAGCTGTTCAATAAATTTATTATTTCATACAAATTCTATATTTTACCATTATTTAAAAATAATTAGTTTGCAATAACCATAACAAAATAGATAAGATTTCTTTTAAAATTTGTGTTATTGTTATAATTGAGTCAGAAGAACATTTTTGACAGAACAAAAGATACAACTTCAAATAATGTTTTTATCTACAGTAAATAAAACATTGTTATTTTTAGTTCGTATAGCAATACATATTTTACATTTCTACATTATAGGTATTTCATTTGCAAAATTGTTTATACCTCCATTTTGAAAACCTCTAGTAGAACCTGCCTGTTCTGTACATTACGAGTCAATATTGGAACTAGAAAGAGTTATTTTAAACGCAGTTGTGTACTTTTTTATTAAATTTCTTTTAAAAATATTTGTTTCATTTCTTTGTTGGGTTTTTGTTAGCTTTTATTTAAGACCCTTTTGCAAATGCAAATTATTTTAATACCTTAGTTTTGCAGTCGCCGTGGTATTGTTAATAAAAATAATAAATGCTGATGATTCATGTTTATGAGCTCATAATGCAGTAAAAAGTTTCATTATTTAGGTAGTTGGTAATTTCCTGCCGGGAACTTTATATGAATGTGTGTTATTTTTAGAGTTGTGAAAATTTGTTTGAAACAATTTTTTGATTGTGGACTTATTGGCATAGACTTTCAACATCAAATCATCTCATTTAAGCAGAAATAAATTCGTTATCACGTCATGATACCGTGCTACAGTAACCCTAATTTTCTAGCAACAGTCTCATTTTCGAAGAAATAGATTCCAATAATACAGCCATGTCACCTTGGGATAAATTTGTTTTTCGACAATCACAAGTAGATTCTCTAAACCCCAAATGAACAGCTATTAACTAAGTCATCAAGAAGAAATTTATTTTTAAAATATCGTTCAACAATGAAAACGAGTTATTCGTTAGTGTAATGTTTAATTTTTACTAATACTAATCTGTCAGCTCACAAACTTCGTTTCCAAAGTGAAAGGCCCATAGGTTCGGTTGCCATAGGCCGCTATCTAAATTCGTTAGCCAAGTTTCACCATTATGTTCAATGGCTCTGTTGTTTCAGCAACAGCACCTAAAGAAAAAATTGGTGGTCCGAAGTTTGCTGCTCAAACAAACATCAGTCTTTTAAGCAACTTCCATTTTTCACGCTTGGGTATCAACCACAGGCATTACGAAGGTATCTCAAGCAATTATCAGTTAGTGGATGAATCCGCGGGCTTCTAACTGATTCCGTAGTGCTACATAAGACTCTAGTCAGCTGCGAGTTTAAAAACAATCAAATTTTAACCAGTTTGCTATAGTTGTAACTTTAATAAAATGTTTGTATTGTCACGCATATTTGTTTGTTTTCTCGCTGATAAATAAAAGTTTTTCAAATGTTTTCCAATTATGAATTGTTTTTATTGTTTTTCTTTTGTTTTTATCTATAATACAGTTTTTAAAATTTAATTATTTTAACTATTTTTTAATATTGATTCTGCTTAATCGCTTAGCTACTTGTTATTTCGTTTTCACCTTTTTTCACTTTTCTGTTAATTAATAATTATTTACAAATAAATTGAATTTATTCCTGTTGTGTTTAACTAAATTATTATTATTTTTTTTGTTTTGAGTACGTACCTATAAAATTAATATATAAAAAGTGTATAGATTGTATGTTTTTTAAATATAAATTTTGTTTTGTTTATTGATAGGCACAAATTACAATTAATTAATTTCGTATTTTGTATTAATTTATTTGAACTTAGTGATAGAAAAGGTTTAGTTTATGTTTTTAAATATTTAATTACAATAGGGAGTTCGTCTGTACACATGAGATGGATGGGTTTTCATTTTATATTTTAACTATCAGTTTTTTTTAGGATCCGTTATTTATATTCTAGACTAGTTGACTTAATGAAGATGTCGAGCGCTTAATTTGAATTTAACTTTAATATACATTCACTCGGATGAGAACTAAATGAAATGATGTAGGTTGATATAATAAAAATTTCCACAACAATCAACATAGAAGAAGAACGAAAAAATAATCAACAAATTTCTGTCTGTCTATTAATTTCGCAACTCTAAAAGGTTCAAAGCGGAATGAGAAAAATGTCTGTCCATCAATTTCTCAACTGTAAAAGTAACAAAATGTGATCGCAATATAATTTTAGATACAAAAATACCAACCACCTTTTTGTTTTAATATTTTGTAGCTAGAAATAGTTCATAGTGCAGATGATAATTATTTCCTCAGACTTACCACTGTTATTGTGATTATTGTTGGCAGCGATAACACTGCCGGCTGTTAAGTGTACACGAGCATTGGTATTTGAATTGAGTACGGCAAGATTGGCGCGTCCTTGTTTCGAAGAGACGCCACCACCAACACCTAAAGTGGTACCCAGTGACTGTATAATATGCGTTTTTCCTCCAGCCATGGTTTTCTCCTTAAATGGCATTTTGCGAGGATTTTCCTTTTCAGAATCTTGGGCAATTTGAAAAGTTGTTTGAGTAGCCGCCATTGTTAGTTATTAATACACACGCGCCATGGTTTTCTCCTTAAATGGCATTTTGCGAGGATTTTCCTTTTCAGAATCTTGGGCAATTTGAAAAGTTGTTTGAGTAGCCGCCATTGTTAGTTATTAATACACACGCTTAAATTTTCACGCTTTCTTAATTTTTATAAAATTACAACATTTTCTTTGGATTTGTATTGATCTAGAAACTCTTTCTTCACAAAATTAAAACTGCGCTTTTTCACTCTCTTGTTGCCGTCAATGCTCATATCGATACGGTGACCATTTTTGGGAAAGGAAAATACAGGACAAATACAAAATTATGTTAAAAATGAAAAGAAAAGCCTTCTTGACTAAGGCTAACAAAAAAAATAAAATTAAACTACATAAATGATAAATTTAGTTATGAAGTTTGATATATTTCCACAGAATGGATTATTTTTAAAACATCTGGATTGTTAATTAAAAATCCTTTAAATTCGAAGCAATTCATTTTAAAATTGCATTTTGTAATTAATAATGATCTTAAAGTATTTACTTTTAATTGCGATTTTTCGGTGGTCCAAATATTATTCATTATTGAAAACACTCTCTCGGTAGCAGCATTTGAAGCTGGTAGACATAGACAAAATTCAACAAGTATCAATATATTTTTATATGCAATCACATTTGTCTTAAAGTGATTAAAAATTTTAATCCATCTTTCATCTACTGATATATTTTTTACCCTCCAGTCTTATATTTTTTCATTATTTGGAAAATTTTTCACGCAGCTCACTTCATCAAATAAATCTTCATTATTTATTTTTAAATCATTTCTAATTTCATTTAGATAGGATACAGTTTTTTCAATCTTGTCCCAAGATAACATATTTCGTAACAATATCCAGTCTAAAATTTCTGCATCTCTAAAAGCTTTATCCCACTGATTTAGGTAATCAATGCATGTTTGGTAAAAATTTGTTATATGTTCTTTAGTTATTGTTTCATCAAAATCATTACTTTTCTGTAATTCGAGAATAATATTTTTGACAGTAAGCGGTAAAAACAGTTACTTTTTCCGTTCGACCAATTTAAATTTTAAATCTTTTAAAATAGTTGAAGCCTCAGACATTGAAATATTTTGTGATTCTACATTAAGAATAGCTTTATGAAATGTTGAAGCTTGGATATATGCAAAAGATAACCATAATTCATAAAAAAATGTCGTAATATTGTGGGGCATTTTGGTTGAGACATAAAATATAATTTTGAAGATTCAAATAGTTTTATGATTCTTTCCAAAGCAGGCATTAAAGTTAACCATCGAGTTTTGCTATGTCCTAGTAACTTTTTATATTCTATTTCAATATCTTCACATATTTCTTTGAAATTTTCAATTCTAACTGTATAAATATATAAAAAAGAATAAATTTTGACAATAATAACTTCAATATCAATAGGTAAGCATTCTGCTGCAGTTTGTATGCAGTTGTTCAAAATATGTGCAGCGCAAAAACTGATAGGTGAGTTTTTGGCCAATGAAGTTTTGCATTTTGTGAAAGATATTATTCTGACCTTTTCTCGCTGCACCACCAAAATTACAATTTGTGCTGTCTCCACAAAACGCTATCATTTTACTAATTATTTAATTTTTTTCAAGAGTCTCTTGCACATATTTTGAAATAATATCTGAAGTTTCTCCAATATGGTCTTTAACATCCAAAATCGTAATCTGAATTCCTTTATTCGGCAGAAAGTATCGAATTAATATTGGACAAATTTTAACATTTTTGTGATTCGAACAATCTAAATATATTGTGATACATTGAACGTTTGACAAATCTGCTTTGATTGTATTTAATGACATTGGTGTAAAAATATTGTTAACAATGGATTCACATTTTGTTCTAGCACAAGAATATTTTTTACTGAAACACGATTTGATCAGTTTTGATGTGCAATCGTTAGACCTAAATGAAAAATTGTGCTGAAAACTGTGAAATGTCCAAGTACCTTCTACAATAGCCAGGTCCTTTTCTTTATCATTGAATGTATTAATTCTTAAAAAATTCGTTAAAACTTTACTTGATGATTTGGCTAAATCTGCTCTTTTATGCTTTTGTGTTTGCAAATGCTGTTTAATATCAGTACGTCCACTATTTGCTATAGAAAAATGTGGCAAACATTTTTCACATCTCACCTCTTGTTGTTGCTATTTGTTGTTTTAATAAATGGAAACTCGCTTTTTAAGTCATCATTGAAATTACATTTTATTTTTGTTGGAGCCATATCTCTATTAAAATGAATGCTATTTTAACTTTTGGAAATGTAGGGAAAGTATACAGTTGGATTTTTATGATAATTTTGTATTAATGTTCGTGCAATGTATATGCTAAAAAGAGGACATTTGCATATCAAATTAGGAAATAAGGGACATTGTACTGTCCTGTATTTACAAAAAAATCTCAAGGGACAGCATGTTAAAAAACAGGACTGTCCTGTAAAATACAGGACGGATGGTCACCGTACATATCGATCAGTTTAGAGTTGTGTCCAGTGTTGCCATATTTTTTTTACAAAATCTGACAATTCCAAAAAAAAAAAATATGTTTTTTTTTTCGAAAAAAATCTGCACTTCAAAACAAAATTAAATAATATCGCACACTTTCTTCAAAAGTGACTCAATTCAAAAATTTTATATAATGACACAACTAAAAATAAATCACTATTAAATTGCAACTTTATACCAAATGAAATAGTATAAAGAAATATCTAACTGTTTTTTAGTAACTTGTTAACTGTAACAAAATGCTTTGATCTTTTTCTTATAGATAAACAAGTGTGTTTTGTGTGTTGTTTAAGCATACAAACCCGAAAAATTTAAATTTTGAATTGAGTCACTTTTGAAGAATGTGTGTGATAAGTAATAAAATGATATTTGTATATGTTTAATTCATTTTTATTAAAGAAAAAAAGAAAACAAAATATAATTTTTATATCTATATATATAAAATTGAATGTATGTATGTATGTATGTAACGTATAGACTCCAAAACGGCTGAGCCGATTTTGATGAAATTTTCACAGCATGTTACTGTGACTCTGGAAGGAATAATAGGCTATATGAAGTTTTGATTGTACAAACGGGGGTGGCACCGCCCATATAACCCAAAAATTTAAATCGCCATATTTTGTGCATTTTTTGACATACGTCAATGATATGTGGTACATATGGTATTGACATAATTAGGAATACGTACCAGGAGAAAAGTGGGTGGGACACGCCCCTTTTTAGGAAAATTAAAAATCGTAATGTAGTCTTAACTACTGGACCGATCGTCATTAAATTTTACACAATAGGATACTCTTACTAAATAATATGTAAGTGGACAAAGGGGCATGGCCTCGCCCACTGAAATGCATTGCTCATATGACGCGCTTCAGTGTCCTATTATTTTTCCATGTTTGTAAATATATAAATACGTTTTATTTTATTTTATAACGAGGGGGGGGGGTAGCGAAGCACACTGGGTTTAGCTAGTTTGATATAAAATATATGTATATAAAATTAACAGTAAAAACATAACGTATAATATTTCATTTAAATTATCACATATAGAGATCATAGAAAATTAATTAAACATACTTTTGTATGTATTAGTTGTACATATTTTGATTAAATATAGTTTCCATTTCTTTTGTTTGTACAAAATTTGTGCAATTGAAATTATTAAGAAAATAACACGTTGTTGCTTTAAAGGGGAGTACAAATTATAACATTGTTGCATTAGAACAGTGGTCCTCACTAGTATTGTTCAGAATACGAAGATGTTCGGCTATTTACATGTACACAACACGATCGCAAACAAAACTCACAACAAGAGCGTAAAAATACAAATATTTCATTCATGTTTTCTCTTTTTCAGTTCATTTTTGTTGTTGTTTTTAGTACACTGAGAAGCAGCGATCACATAAATGTATACATTACATACAAATAGATACAAAATAACAAACGAATGTTTAATTGAGGTTTATTTAAACATTACATGTTATTTCTTTCTGTGTAGTGTCACCCATACATATGTAATTACCAAATCCTCTCTTTTTGAGGACCACTGCATTAGAATATATGTTCGTTAATAATATTGATTGCTTCTTTGTTTTATTCGAGTAAAATTTAAAAAACTGCATTGATTTAAAAAAACTGTTTTTTGGAGTAAAAATCTGCAAGCCTGTTTTGCACTTCAAAAAACTGCAAAAAACAGATAAATCTGCACATTTGGCAACGCTGGTTCAGTTGTTCAGTTCATTTACTTCAGTTCATTTACTTCAGTTCATTTACTTCAGTTCAGTCAGTGTTGCCATTTTAGCACTTTCAGTGCTAGATTTAGCATTTTTTTTTTCTCAAAAATGCATTGAAATTTTTAACCTGATACAGTAGCTCGTTTCTGTATTTCTCGCATCGAAAAATTTCCCACATGAAGTGTGAAACAAAAAATTTCATCTTTCTCGATTTGTGAGAAAAAAGTGTTTCTGTACTTGAATGCGAAAACAGACAACGCTGATTTTGTTTTTATTGGAATATTTCCAGTAAGTAAGTGTCAAATGCAAGACAAACGTCAACGAAGAAAAACTAATTTCATTCAGTCGTCGTTGAGCAAGCGACGAGAACACATGCAGATGGTTATTGTAATTTTTTTTCAGAAATTTATTAAGCATTGTTATTGCTTCTTGTTGGACGAAGCATAGCAAACATACGCGATTCAATTACAATGATCACGAAAAATAAAAAACTGCTTAAATGGACTTATTTTTGTTTTTTTCTCAAAATAACTGTTCTAAAATTATTTTTTAATATTTTATTTACGGTCCCTGATGTTTTCTTTAGGTTTTTTATATTTGGCAAAAACTTTTTTTTCTTCTTATTTTAGCCTTTGCAATATGTTACATATTTAAAAATATCTATGTATATATTTTGAATTGTGTGTTTTTCGCACCAATTTGAAATGTGAATTTTTTTGACAGTTCTTGTGAGAATCTTTTCGCAAAATATTCTTACAGAAACACTTTTTCTCACTTTCTTCCAATAATTGCTGTCAAACTATTTAAATTACAGATATTTCTCGCAAAATAAAGTTACACAAACACTTGTGTGAGAAAAACCATTTTTTGTTTCATTTTACATTGTTTTTGTTGCAATTCACTAATTCCATGCGAAAAATTTTACAATGCGAGAAATACAGAAACGAGCTACAGGTATGTTATGGAAATCGAAAACGAAAACGAGTGAGTTTTAGAAGTTAATTTTTTCGTAATATTTCTGTATTGAAACAGTTTTATCCCACAAAATATAAAGATAATTTGCTATTAAAGAGAATCTTAAAACAAAAATTTTAAAAATTTGATTAGAAATACTTTAAAATGGACTTCAAAAACTCACTCGTTTTCGATTTCCATCACATACCTGTATGCTAAATGGTTTTTAGCATAATTTGGTTGATAAAAAAATTTTTTTCTTGAAATTTTTTTTACTATTTTACTCCAAAAAATATTTTTGGTATATAAAAAATAACTTTTACTAATATTTCAACTAAATTTCTTTCGGTGTGCTAAGTAAATGAACACGGAAATTTTTTAATTAATATATGAAATGTAAAATATTAAAACAAGTCAACAATTGTTATGAACAAAATTAGAAAAATAATATAATTTATATTTGTAACATATGAAATAAAAATTGTATTGTTACATTGAAAAAATTTAGCACTTATTTTTTCTTCTGTAGAACATTTTAGCACTTATGGCGTTTTTTTTTTCTTGCAAAAATGTTACATAGACCTATTTCACACTCATCAGTTCTGACTGTCAAGTCAAGTATTTTTCAATGAGAAGGAAAGAGAAAATTATCTTTTATCCTTTTCCTTCTCATTGAAAAATACTTACTTGACAGTCAGAACTGATGAGTGTGAAACAGGACATATATGTTACACTTTTTACCCATTTCCCATATAAAAAAGGATAAAAGTGTAACATTTTTGCCAGAAAAGAAAACGCCATTAGTTTTTCAAGTTTTTCCATATTTTGAAATTCATTTTCTGGCAACACTGAGTTTAGTTGTTCTTTTTGTTCAGTTGTTCGTTCTTTTTGTTCAGTTAATTTAGTTCAGTTAATATCGTTCAGTTCATTTAGTTCAGTTCAGTTTATATAGTATGCAACCAGCGTTACCATATATATTTTTTTAAAAACTTCTTATATCTGAAAAAAAAAACAACTTCGTTTCCAAAAAAATTTATTTGCTACAAAAGTACCAAAATTTTAAAAGAAAACACAAACATGTATGTATTTGGAATTAATATTATTAAAAAATACAAAAACAACGTATACAAAATTTCATGGTATTATCTGCAATATATTTCAAAATATTGCAATAAAATGGACAAAAAATATCAATTTTTATGGAGGTTGTCTCACATATTGGTCCATAACTCAGGTTGGCCTAAACCGATTTTGCTGATTTTAAATAGCTAACTAAGTTGGAGCATGTCTGACAGAATTATTGAAGATTTGGATCCCGAAGATATCTGGGGACTTCAGAAACGGTATTTCAACAGACAGACAGACAGACGGACATGGCTTATTCGACTCCGCTATCTATAAGGATCCAGAATATATATACTTTATAGGGTCGGAAAATTATATTGTGGAAGTTTCACACGGAATGACAAACTTATATACATATACCCTTCTCATGAAGGTGAAGGGTATAAAAAGGGGAACAATTCGGTTTTAGTGACTTTGCTAAAAAAAAAAAAACTTCATCAAATAGGGCTTTTAGAGGAGATGCCAGCAAAAAAAAATTTGTTGGCGGTCACGCCTATTTCCGAGGGGCCCGTAAAGTTGAAAATATATAGGCCTATATCTCGGGAACTACTGGGTGTCTGATAATTTGTAATACATTAAATAAAAGGTATTAAAAATACCTTTCCAACGATATATATCATGATTATAAAATATGGACCGAATATGGGTTAAATTCGAAAAGAATATTTTTTGACCCGAATTTATTTGTTTTTTGGAAATGGTTCTTATATGGCAGCTATGACAAATTATGGGCCGATCTTCTTAAATTTTGGAACAGTTATTTTCATGCATATGAGGATATTTCACGTCGAATTTCAACATAATAACGGTATATATAAGATATATATTAGTATTAACGTGGATTTCAAGAGTGGACCTTATGTCCTTATGCTGAATTTTGTCTTGATATTCGAATTTTATAGGCATTTATTTATCATTAAGCCATATTTTGGGAATATATATATTTGTATGGGGGCTATTAGAAATCATCGACCGATTCTTACAATTTTCCGCACACTTTCTTCTTTTATCATAAAACCAACGTATACAAAATTTCATGGTATTATCTACAATATTTTTTTTTTTTTTTATACTTTCTTATTATTTATTGAATCTGCCTTATTTCCTTAGGCCTAACAATAAGTATTCAAATCTTAAAACTAAAATAAATCTAATTATTCTCTAACAGAGCTGTTAAGCTCTACGAAGCCTCGACTCCGTCTGGCTCTGAGCTAGAATTCTAGCCAGCGGATTCGGGTGGGTTTGTAGCTTTTTGATGTAGTTCTCGCGGACCCTTCTGAATTCATCCTTTACCAATGGTACTTCTAGATCTCTGTGGATGTTTTCATTTCTTATGTACCATGGTGCGCCCGTCATGGTCCTAAGAATTGTTGATTGGGCCCTCTGTATTAGAGTTGTGTCGTTCATGAACGACCTAGTTCAATTGAACTATTCACTTATATGAACGATGTGATGTCGTTCAGTCTTTTCGTTCTTTTTTGTTCAGTTGTTCTTTTTGTTCAGTTGTTCGTTCTTTTTGTTCACTTGTTCTTTTTGTTCAGTTCATTTAGTTCAGTTCATATCGTTCAGTTCATTTAGTTCAGTTCATATCGTTCAGTTCATTTAGTTCAGTTCATTTTGTCTTTTTGTTCAGATGCAGTGTTGCCACTACCAAAAAAATTTTGTAACCAAAAAGTTACCAAATGAGAAAAAAATAACCAACATTTTTTTATAATTATTTAGTTTGTTTTTTGACCTTTTATTTTTCAGATAATTCTTCGGTTTCATCTTGTTCAATAAAAACCTAAATCGAAGTTAAAAAATATTATTGCATTTAAATAGATTCAAATATGAAAAAATAAAAATACTTCTTATCCATTTCGCATTTGTTTAAAATAATTTAATGCGCGTTTTTTTCGTGTATGACAATTCAAAGAAATTTTTACATAAAAATTTTTACGTAAAAAAACGTGTTTATAACAACGTTTATTTTTAAATAATATTAAAAAGCAAAAAAATAAGCAAATTTATCAAATTAAATAGACAACAAAACATTTATATTTTTGATTCCCCATAAAATTACCAAAACGAAAAAAAGTTCACATCTCCACATTGAAGAAAAAATAACCATTTTTGGTTAAAAATAACCAAAACGGCAACGCTGATTTACACATTTGTTATGCTTTTTTTAAAAAATTCATTTAGTTGAGCAAGCGATGAGAATGCATGCGGATGGTCATCGCATTTTTTTTTCAGAAATTTAGTAAGCATTTTTGTTGGTTCTTGTTAGACGAAGCATAGCAAACACACGCGATTCAATTACAATTGAACACGAAAAATAAAAAACTGCTTTAGATGGACTTGTTTTTGTTTTTTTTTTTTTAAATACCTGTTCTAGAATTATTTTTTAATATTGATAATTGTTATATACGGTCCCTGATGTTTTTTCTTTAGGTGTTTATATCTGGCATAAACTTTCTTTTTTTTTTCTTATATTAAGTGTTAGACAATATGTTTGCTGGGCAAAATCTCTTACCAATACATCTTCATTATTATTTTTGAACACAACTGGTGTAAATATACAAGGTGAGTGCAAATCGGCAACACAATACAGAATCAACAGGCATTTTTGTTTGTGTAAAATAATGTACTACTGTCAAAAACACTTGAAAAAGTATTACTTTTGACATAAGTAACTTGTAAAGAAACTCTGTCAGCTGGGCTCTTGCACTCACTTTATAAATTACTACACACATTAGAAAATTTTCGAGTGGCAATATTGAACAAAATGAATAAAAGTCAATTGAATAAAAGACCAAGTGAACGAAAAGAACAAACATACAGAAAAACTGATAGAAAAGAAACAACTATAGTATAGTGAGTTCATTTAGTTGCATGCAGCGTTACCATTTGTCAAGTTTTCACTTTTTTTTGCAAGTTTTTTGAGATGCCAAAAAGTTTTATATTTATCGGGTAAAAATAAGTTTTTGAAAAAATATAAACATATAAAAGAAAAGGCTTTAAATGTAAATAAGAAATAAATTTATAAATGTATGTGATATTTTTTAAAGATCTCATGTTTTTGGCTTAAGTCGGTTTTAGTAACTTTTTCCAAATCACTATAAAAATTTTATCACTAATAGAATTTTAAATTCTGATTAAAATAAAAAAAATTGGGGCTTGTAATATATTTAGCTATATCTTGAAAACTACATTTTTTTATTAGACGATATATATATCAATAGGCATTTTAATTTTAAATGTTTGTGTTTTCTTTTAAAATTTTGGTACTTTTGTAACAAAAAAAATTTTTTGGAAACGTAGTTCTTTTCTTCAGATATAAGAAGTTTTTAAAAAATATATATGGTAACGCTGGTTGCATACTATATAAACCTGATCTAAATGAATTGAACTAAATGAACTGAACGATATAGTATAAATGAACTGAACGATATAGTTCAGTTCATTTAGTTCAGTTCATATCGTTCAGTTCATTTAGTTCAGTTCATATCGTTCAGTTCATTTAGTTCAGTTCATTTAGTTCAGGTTTATATAGTATGCAACCAGCGTTACCATATATATTTTTTTAAAAACTGCATGATGCAACTAAATGAACTCACTATACTATAGTTGTGTCTTTTCTATCAGTTTTTCTGTATGTTTGTTCTTTTCGTTCACTTGGTCTTTTATTTAATTGACTTTTATTCATTTTGTTCAATATTGCCACTCGAAAATTTTCTAATGTGTGTAGTAATTTATAAAGTGAGTGCAAGAGCCCAGCTGACAGAGTTTCTTTACAAGTTACTTATGTCAAAAGTAATACTTTTTCAAGTGTTTTTGACAGTAGTACATTATTTTACACAAACAAAAATGCCTGTTGATTCTGTATTGTGTTGCCGATTTGCACTCACCTTGTATATTTACACCAGTTGTGTTCAAAAATAATAATGAAGATGTATTGGTGAGAGATTTTGCCTAGCAAACATATTGTCTAACACTTAATATAAGAAAAAAAAAAAAGAAAGTTTATGCCAGATATAAACACCTAAAGAAAAAACATCAGGGACCGTATATAACAATTATCAATATTAAAAAATAATTCTAGAACAGTTATTAAAAAAAAAACCATAATAAGTCCATCTAAAGCATTTTTTTTATTTTTCGTGTTCAATTGTAATTGAACCGCGTGTGTTTGCTATGCTTCGTCCAACAAGAAGCAACAACAATGTTTAATAAATTTCTGAAAAAAAATGTCAATAACCATCCGCATGTGTTCACATCGCTTGCTCAACGACGACTAAATGAATTTTTAAAAAGAGCATAACAAATGTGTAAATCAGCACCATGATACAATCAGCTGTTCAGTGAACAACTGAACGAAAAGAACGACCTAGTTCACTTTTTGAACTAAAATGAACAATCACTCAAATGAACGATTAAGCCCAAGCCTACTCTGTATAAGTTCAATACTGGTATTACTAGCAGTTCCCCACAATTGGATCCCATATGTCCAAATTGGTTTTAAAATGGTTTTATACAGGGTGACTTTATAGTCCAGGCTTAGCTTAGATTGGTCACTGTTTAACCAGTGAAGGCCAGATGCTTTTAACTTCATGTGAAGTCTCTTGGTTTCTATATGATGACGCCAAGTAAGTCTTCTATCTAAGTGAATACCAAGGTATGTAACATAATCGGACTGAGGTATATTTACATTGTTAAATGTGACAGGTGGACAGCATCCCCTCCTCAATGTGAACGTAACATGTTTGCTTTTTAACTCATTTACTCGTATTCTCCATTTGTTTAACCATGGTTCCACACATCTTAGATAGCTATCTAGTATACTAGATGCTATATATGGATTTTCATGCGAGCTAATAATTGCGGTGTCATCAGCAAATGTAGAAATAGTTAGTGTATCGTTTGTAGGCAAATCAGAGGTGTAAATCAAATAGAGGGTAGGTCCAAGAACACTTCCTTGTGGTACTCCTGCTCCAATCCTATATTCTCTTGTCACGTAATCGTTGTACTTAACTGTAAATAAGCGGTCCAATAGATAAGATTCCAATAGTTTATGGGTACATGGTGGTAGCAAGCATTTTATTTTATATACCAGTCCTTTGTGCCATACTTTATCGAAGGCTTGAGCGACATCCAAAAATATTGCTGAACAATATTTCTTTAATTCAAAGGATTTTCTTATTTCTCCGGTTATACGATTAATGGCCGAATTCTCAGTCATTAGTTAACCATTGGTAAACTAATATACTAACGGTTCTTTAACTAATACTTGTTATTCTTATGGCAAACTAAGCATTGCGAATAAAGAATCATTAGTTAAGCCTTTGTCATTAGCTAACTAAAGACTGTGAATTCGGCCATAACTTGTTCAATTGTTCCGTGGCGTTCCCGGAAACCAAATTGATGAACCGGGATAATATTTTTCTCATTTAAGAATGGTATGATTTTCTTTTGGAACACCTTTTCGAATAGCTTAGATGGTACGGTCAAGTCTTTACCTGGCTTTGGTATCATTATTATCTGAGAAGTTTTCCAATTTGTCGGAAAAACTCCATGTTTAAAGATCGCATTAAATATTATAGACAACACAATTATTGCCACACTCGGTAGGTTTTTAATCATAGTAGGTGTAACTGAATCATTTCCAGGTGATTTTCTTAATATTATATTATCCTTGATTACTTCTTTAATGTCTTCTGGGCTTATAGCTAATATGTCATCATTAGATAATGTTGACACAGGTGGCTCTTCAAGTTCAAAAACAGATGTTGGCGAGTTTGGTTGAAAGACTGTACTTAGATGGTCAGCAAAAATTGTAGCCTTTTCCTCTGCTACGAGCCCAAGTACCGTCAGCTTTCCTTAAAGGGCTTTGCCCCTCTACCGGTGGCTTGATATTTTTCGTTGCCTTCCAAAGGGGAAAGTTTGTGTGTTTGGTATTTGTCAAACTTTGAATGTAATTTCTATTTCTGCGATCCTCTTCCAATTGAAGGGCTTTTTCAGATTTTTACTAGCAGCAGGCAGCCTCTGTTTTGCAGCAGGTGATCTATTTTGTTGCCATTCTCTTCTGAGTTTTCTCTTTTCGAAAAGAAGTCGTTCAATATCTGAGTTGGAAATGTGCCTATTAGTTTTAGGAAATGTTTGACTCTTAGAATGATTAAGAGCCGATACCATTAATGACGTGAAGTCATTGACACATTTATCTACATCTTTCTCACACTGAATACAAAGATCTGTGTGGATATGACTGCTGATATATTTTTTATATTTAAGCCAATTTGTTTTAAAGTAATATGTTTCAGTATGAATTTTTGAAATGTTAGTCCTCCCATAATAAGATAGTATAATTGGGGAATGATCAGATATCCATTTTATTGCAATATATTTCAAAATATTGCAATAAAATGGACAAAAAATATCAAATTTTTATGGAGGTTGTCTCACATATTGGTCCATAACTCAGGTTGGCCTAAACCGATTTTGCTGATTTTAAATAGCTAACTAAGTTGGAGCATGTCTGACAGAATTATTGAAGATTTGGATCCCGAAGATATCTGGGGACTTCAGAAACGGTATTTCAACAGACAGACGGACATGGCTTATTCGACTCCGTTATCTATAAGGATCCAGAATATATATACTTTATAGGGCCGGAAAATTATATTGTGGAATGACAAACTTATATATACCCTTCTCATGAAGGTGAAGGGTATAATGAAATTTAAAAATCGCTCCATTATTACCATTTTTATGATCTTTACAGTGCAAAAAATACAAACATGTACTAACCTCTGCTCCCCACTGTATAAAGCTTAATTTTGTCACGAATTAATGAAAATTCATCTTGTAGTTCCACAAAAGAGTCTGTCTCAGCCAAAATTTTGATACTTGGTATATAAAAAGCTAAAGTTCTACGGAGACTTGGTCAGGTGTGCTATGAGTTACAGGATCTTGACTCTGGGACTAAGGGAACGTATCATGCGAAGGACATATGGGAGTAAAACTGCAACACAAATTTTTTATTGCCTTTTCCAGCTTCAGTTTACTTTTCTACTACTGGCTCTTTTTTTAAATTTTTAAAAAATTTTTTTTTTTTATATTCTCATATTAGCCTTTAGATTTGATGTTACTTGACGACGCAAGAGGAAAAATAATTAAAAATGGCAGCGAACCAGCAAAACCAGCTGCTGCTAAAAAGAAAGCCGCACCTGTGGCTGCTAAAAATGACTCCAGCAGTGAAGGGTATATAAGATTCGGCATAGCCGAATATAGCACTCTTACTTGTTTTAAAATAATATTGTTTATGTGTATTTTTAGCGAAAACATTCCCACAACCACTCAATTGCAACTAGGAGAAGACTTCATTTACATTGACGATTACAAGACTCTGGCTACCGGTGAATATCTTGCGGATGGAATAATCGATTTCTATTTAAAATGGCTTCTTAATAATATTATTCCGAAAGCACAAAAAAATCGTATTCACGTATTCAGTGCCTCATTCTATTATAGGTTAAATCTTTGTGAAAAAACTATGACGTTCAAAACACGTTATGATCGAGTAAAAAGCTGGACGAAAAATGTAAACATTTTCAAAAAAAATTTCATTGTTATACCCATAATTATAAACAAACATTGGTTTTTGGCCATAATATGTTTTCCTGGCCTTAAAGGTCCAGTGGAAATGATATCAGCCACACCAAATGTAACGGGTAGCGCGACCACATCCAGCCACCAACCAATTAAACAGCCACTTATACTAATATTTGATTCCTTGGCGGGTGCTTCTCGCAGTGATGTTGTTTCCACCTTACAGGAATACCTGTCATGTGAATAAAAAACAAAAATAAATGAAACAAAAACCTTTAACAACGACAATATGCCGGGACATTGCGTTAAAGTTCCTCAGCAAACTAACTTAACTGATTGCGGCCTCTATGTTTTACAATATGTGGAACAATTTTTTAAGGATTCTATTCGCGATTATAGTTTACCAATTACACAATTTCATCAATGTTTTGACACCTTGACGGTCACACGGAAACGTGAAGACATTTCCAAATTAATTCAGAAGTTAATGAAAGAACGCAATTGTCCAAACAATAGTTTGCCAGAAATTACATTTCCAACATTAAATGCCCAGCTGGTCGAATCGGAGGGTTTAAACACTGAATTAAAGGAAGAAGAAATGGAAGATGATGACGAAGTAAGTTTTGTTTTAAATGCGTTGCAAATACATACTTTGTTTTAAAGAAAATTTCAATGTTTAATTTGTGAGACAACCTCCATAAAAATTTGATATTTATTGTCCATTTTATTGCAATATTTTGAAATATATTGCAGATAATACCATGAAATTTTGTATACGTCGTTTTTATGCTAAAATAAGAAAAAAATAATATTTATAGGAAAATCAACAACTACAAAATAATCAAAAACCTCCCGCACAGCAAGCGGCGTCCGATGTTAAACCTAAAGTTGCGGCTAAAGTAGAGGCCAATGCTAATGATGAGAAAAAAAAAATGCACCCCCTAATAATCAACAGCCACAACAACAGCAGCACCACTTGTAAGCAATTGCACGAATTGTATAAGACCAAAAAGAAGGCATTGAAACGCGAATTAAAAATGGACGAACAAATTGTGAAAGCTAAAATGGAATATGATCATTATGAGCACGAGACAAAACTTCGCAGGCAAGGTAAGCTTCTTTCCGTGCGTTGTTAAACGATTTGCTGGACTTTACTATTTCATTTTGTATATATTCATTTATTTTTATTCTAGAATTAAGCAAGAGCGTATCAAACAGGGATTGCAAAAAAAAGGAATGGCAAATGCTTAAACAACACGCCCAGGAATTGTGCAAGCTGCATCAAACCACAGAGTACAGTATAATTCGTTTATAAGCCACACGCTTTTAGTAGAATTAGCGATATAATCCAAAATTTTTAATTTTCTGGCATCAATAAAAAAAATACCTTAAAAATATTTGTTATAATGTCCATTAGCAATATAGTCCATTTTCGCAAAAATGCCATCTAGATGTGGTATAAATAATCTTAATTATATGCAAGTTATTAAAGATAATATCCAAAATGCAAATTTAATATAATTTTTCCTAGACATGAACCGAGCAAAAAAAAAAAATGCAACACTTATGCATATGTACATACATACATATTACTTTTTTGACAAATTATGTGCGTATTTCAATTTTTTTTGTTTTGCCAAAGAGTGCCTTGAAATAAGTGTCAACCATAAATAAATATTTAACGTAAAATTTTTGGCAGCAGCAGTCAAACTTATATATGTTTTGCGAATAGTTCAACTGCTTGTTAGTTCGGCTGCAATTTTTTATATATTTTTTTTTACCACAAAATTTCATCTATATATTGTTTTTAAATGTATTAATTTTATAATTAAAATTCAAAATTTTTATTACAGTGATGCCACACTTTACACAAAAGTTTACTTTTTCTACGGCAGCGTTGCCAGAATGATGATTTTATCATATTTTTGATGATTTTTTAACTAAAATATGATTTGATGATTTTTTTGCCAAAAATATGATTTTTATTCTTCCAAAAATATGATTTTTTTAATTAAGCTTTTTTGTTTTAATTAAAAAGTTAAAATATTTTTTTATAATTAATGCTAGTTGCGGTTACATTTTATGTATTATATGGAGTGACCCATATTGAGTACACAAAAATGCAAAACTCATTCTTTTCAAATGGCAGTTACGCATTATAAATCAGTAGCAATTTGATTTACATACAACAACAAACACATACAATTTGGTAGACATATACACAAATATAACATAATTTAGATTAGTTGCATTTTTGAGTAGTTTTATAAATAAATAAAGTATAATAAAGTTTTATAATGGTTTTCCTCTACTCCTGCTAACAAAAATAACAGTTTCCAAAATCAGAAGCGCAATCAATACACACCAGAATCAAGTGGCAAAAAGCAAAACGAACCCTTTAGAAGAGTGCGTGATGAAAGAGTTAAAGACATGTATTTCGAAGGCAAGGTAAGTGCCTCAAATCAACAATATGGAAAACCAAAATAAACTGTTTGCAAACTTCATAACTAAATGTAAAATACTTCTCAACTAAATTTATAAAAGAAAAGCATAAAAAAGTAAAAGTTCTTAAAAAAAAACTTCAAACATAATACAAACATCATACATACAACATAAGGCTAATTTGTGTTTTTAATTTCCTTCTTTTTTCATGTTCTAAACCAGGAGGCTGATAACAACGAAGAAGGTGGTGCTGTTGCCAATGGTGGCTTTAAGAAATTCGGTGATCGCAAATCGTTTGGAGGTTTTGACCAGGAGGCTGATAACAACGAAGAAGGTGGTGCTGTTGCCAATGGTGGCTTTAAGACATTCGGTGATCGCAAATCGTTTGGACGTTTTGATCACAGACTAACCAGAATCGTCAAAAGTGACTTTTACAAAAGTGGATTATCAGTTGTGCTTAACCCCATAATGTGATAGAGAGAAAAAAAACGCTACATGCGTATAGCAATGAGTTAAAGGAAACAGCTATACATTACCTTTTTTACCATATGATAAAAAATAAAAATTAAAGTAAACAAACATTTTTGTGAGAAAAATTGTAAGAAATTTTAATTTTTAGTTTTTTTCTGTGGAAATACAAAATAAAAGATAGAAAAGTGAATATTTAAACATTTATTTTGTTGTGTATTAGTGGTAAGTTCAATTGAAATATAAAATATGTACGTGCATAATAAGAAAATATTGTGATTTCAATTTCATATATATTTTAATTTTATTTATATCATAAAATTCATGTAATACAATTCACGTGGTTTTTATTCTCAAGCTTCATCTCTTTTTTGTCCTTCTTCTCTTCTATTCTTCTTTTATATAAGAAGTTACCATATTGCTTATTATCTATAAGTGCTGCCAACACCTTTCCTTCTTAGTTAGTTCCTGGAAGGACTAAACCTGTCTACAGGTTTCCGTTGTCTGGCTGATCTGCGTGGTGTTGCGGATTCAACGACATTGCGGCTTAAGACTTCCTGTTCTCCTGGTACTTCAATGCGGGGTTTTAGGTTTACAAAAACAGTTGGGTTCAAATTTTGTCCTTCGCTTGGTATGTTACTGGCATACTCTTGAAGTTTACTGTTTTCCACAGTTGGTTGTTTATCCGACATTATAACTTCTGGGAAGTAGTCCAGTCCAATGCCTAACCTATGGGGACTTGGTGTTGTATCCCTGCTATTTCTTGGACGTAGTTGATTTCTGTGAGCACGAATCAACTTACCGTTTTCAAGCCTTACATTATACATGACGTTACCTCTACGCTCTACTATTTTTCCAGATTTCCAGACAAAACTCTTATTAGGTGCATGAATACTGGCGTAAACTTTGTCTCCTGTCTTAAATTCTTTTTCAATAACGCCGTGTTTCTTATCATATTGTTGTTTCATGCGTTCGACTTGGCCATTTGGATGAAAGGCGTCTTGGGATGTTGAAGGTGGATGGAGAAGATCTAAGTGTATACGCATTTTCCGGTTATATAAAAGCTCTGCTGGTGATTTATTATTGTTGCAGTATCGGTTTGGTGTGGATCGGTAACACTGAAGAAATGTTTGTAAGTTTTCCCGTATATTACCCTCCTCATGTAGTTTCCTTAACGCTCTTTTGAATGTGTCCACGAATCTCTCAGCTTGTCCATTTGACATCGGGTAATATGGACTGGAGAAAAGTTGTTGAATACCTCTGGATGTAGTGAATTCTTGAAACGGTGTACTTTTAAATTGAGTTCCGTTATCGGAAACAATTGTGCGTGGTAGCCCATGTCTGGAGAATATTTCATTCAAAATGTCTATTGTCTGTTGGGCGGTTATAGATTTAGTTGGGACTATTTCAGGCCATTTGGAGAAGGCATCGACCACAACCAAGAAATAATATCCTTCAATTGGGCCAGCATAATCTATATGAATGCGCTCCCATGCGTTTTCAGGTGTAGGCCAGGGACTAAGCCCAGTTTTTGTTGGCATTTTTGCTGCTGAGGCACATTGGCCACACTGTTGTATAAAGGCTTTTATATCCTGATCAATCCCAGGCCAAAACAGCTGCGGGCAATAGATTTTGTCCGTTCAATTCCTGGATGCCCCTTGTGAAGATCTTTTAGCAGACGTTTGCGATAAACTTTGGGAACAACTATACGTTCTCCTACCATGATACACCCATCGATGACACTAATTGCTTCTTTGCGTTGGAAAAACGATCGAAGTTCTGGATTAATATCACTGTTGATTGGCCATCCGTTTTGGCAATATTCTATTATTGAACGTAAGGTCTGGTCCTTTTCTGATTGCTCTTTTATCATCATGTGTGTTATTGGAATTTTTGTGAGATTGTTAGCAAGTATTTGATTGACTTCATTTTCGAGTTGTATTGAGGCAATGACAAATTCGTCTGAATCAGTGTTTTGTTTATTTATAAGCCGTGATAACACATCGGCGTACCCAAAACTGCTGGTAGATTCAAAACTGATTTCGAAATCGTATGCTAATAGTTTGGTTGCCCATCTCTGAAGGCGATTGGCTTGATGTGCACTTATACCACTCTTTTTTCCAAAAATTGTTATGAGAGGTTTGTGGTCCGTTTTTAACTTAAACTTCCTGCCAAAAATCATTTTATGGAATTTTGTTGTTGCAAAAATAAGAGCCAGGGCTTCTTTCTCTATTTGGCTGTATGATTTTTCCGCTGCCGTGAGCGATCTGGATGCGTGTGAAATCGCTTTTATCGACCCGTCATCAAATTCATGAAAAATGCATGCCCCCAGACCGTAATTAGAGGCATCGGCAGCTACTATAATATTTTTATTAGGATCATAATGAGTCAGTAGTAAGTCTGACATTATGATTTCTTTCAGTTTCGTGAAACTGTTACGACGTTTGGCATTCCATTCCCAAGGAATATTTGCTTTCAACAGTTCGTCAAGCGGACCTCGGTGTTTGTGCATCTGACTTACGAATTTTCCATAAAAATTGATTGCCCCGAGGAATGACCGCAGCTCTGAGACGTCGGTTGGCTCAGGCATGTTGTAAATTGCTTCAGCTCGAACTGGGTTTGGTTTCAGTCCATCTTTATTGATTTTGTAGCCCAAATAAACTATTTCGTGTGTTGAAAAGTTGCATTTTTCGAATTTCAATTTAAAGCCATATTCTTCGATGCGCTTTAGGACCTCATATAGGTTTGTATCATGTTCCTCCTGATTTTTCCCAGACACAAATATATCATCTATATATGCAGCTGTGCCTTGTAATCCTGCAAGCATTGTGTCCATGATCTGTTGGAATATTGTGGGAAATATTTTAACACCAAACACCATCCGATTATACCGGTATAATCCCATGTGTGTGTTTATAGTCAGTAGATGTTTTGATTGTTCATTCACTTCTACTTGAAGAAACGCATCAGCCAAATCAATGTGGCTAAATACTTTTGCATTTGCCATTTTTGAGAAAATGTCATTCGGGTGTGGTAATGGATATTGGTGCATTTCTAGTGCGTCATTAAGGCCGGTTGAGAAGTCAGCACATAAGCGAATGCGTCCATCAGTTTTTCTTATGACCACTATTGGTGCTGCCCAATCCGTATAGTTGACTGGAGAAATTATACCTTCATCTTGGAGTCTGTGTAATTCATCGTCTACGAGATGTCGAACTGCATATGCAACAGTCCGAGGAGGACGAAACACTGGTTGTTTACCTGGTTTCACTACCAGGTTTGCTGTTGTTTTATTGCACAGACCCATTTTTCCATCAAAGAGGCCTGAAAAATTATTTTTGA
Source organism: Bellardia pandia (assembly GCA_916048285.2). Taxonomy (NCBI): domain Eukaryota; kingdom Metazoa; phylum Arthropoda; class Insecta; order Diptera; family Calliphoridae; genus Bellardia; species Bellardia pandia. The sequence continues at coordinate 348,109 of CAJZHU020000023.1, forward strand.
GATTCAAGAAACTATTGTTACTTTTACAGATACTTTCCTGATTTATTTTAACTGATTTACAAATGGTGTTAATTGGTATGTCATTTAAATGTAAGGCGTTTATCCAATCAATACCAAGTACATTTAAATTTTTAATTGACGTGACATAACCTGTTGTGGCAATATGATTGTTCATAAAATTTACATTGCAGTTGAATTGACCTATTAGTGGCAAATTTCCTGTAGCACTACGAGCGGTTTGTGTGACCTTTTGCAAGTCGTGTATGTGGAGTTTGTTGAAAACTTCTTCTGTGATAATTGTTATGTCCGACCCAGTGTCGAGTTGTAACTTTACATCAATTCCATTGATTTTAACTGTGGTGTATTTCCTCAATGAACTATTTATTGTGTTACATGTGAAAATACTTCTTGCTTCGGGACCAGAGTTGTATGAAGGGTTGGAGTGTTTTTTATTATTTTTCCTTTTGAAGCAATAACCCTCTTTGTGTCCCAGTTTGTTGCATTCTTCACACTTATGATCTTTATACGTGCATAGACGGGCATAATGCATGCCGCCACAATACCAGCATGGTGAATTTGGTTTGCTGTTACTCTTGTTTTTTTCCAGTTGTAACCGATGTACTTGATTTACACCATGTGCATTGCTTATTATCTATAAGTGCTGCCAACAGAAAATATAAAAATAAATGTTTCGTTTTAGTGGCTGATGGCCGTTGATGTGGCTGATGGCCGGAACCCGCAAACTTTTATCACTGCGTTTATTGGCAGATGTGGCCGGTAGACACTATCAAAAAAGTGTACAAGATGAGAAATAGGAAATTTTATGTGTATCACAATTTACGCTGTATCATCATTTAAAAGGCAATTAACCAGAATTTCATTTTGCCATACAAGCCGAACAGGCACAATAATTGTATCAAAAGTTCCTTAAGCATTTGGGACAAATGTATGACGATACAAAAATTAAAGGTAGGCTTTTTTAAGGGTGATTTTGTTAAAGCTGATTAGATATTTCAATCTATAATTAATTGCAGATGGCAAATTTGGTGCTTAAACGCAAGTGCATATACAAAATAATGGCCCAGTAACAATGGAATTGGAGTCACCAATTGTAGAACCAAAAGTTAAATCGAAAAAAGGAAATTGCAGTAGAAAATAAAACGCAGGATACAGTTACTACTGAAAATGGACAAAAACTATAAAAAGGTTTCTTGAAATTACGTAAATAGGTTGTGCAAAATGAATAATAAACATTGGAATTGGAAAATTATTGTAAATTTTTATTTTTAAAGTGATTTTTATAATTTATTTTAATTAATTTATATTAAAACAACTTATTTAAAATTAATAATACTTAAAAATTCAATAAAAAACTTTGTTTAATCTAATTTTTAACTTTTTTTGTTATTAATTGTCATATTTTTTGTGTACTACTTTTTTCGCTGCTTGATTGATTTTAAGCAAAAATCTGTTTGTAAAAAATGTGCGTCAAATACCAGAACAGAAATTTCAGCAAGCTGGTTTTATATTTTTATGGATCAATTCTTCCCAGGATTAACGGTAAGTAACACAATTTATCTGAAAATAGAGGAATTATAACAATTACAAAAAATGTATTGTTTATGCAATGTTATTCACAATACTAGAACCATTTATGGACAGAAGTACTAACCTGAACCAATGGAGTTAATTGGACCAATTGTTCGCAGGATCAGCAGTAAATAGTCCTAAGTACCTGAAAATATAAAATTTTAAGTAATTAGTCAATGTTTTTAAACAACATTAGTTCGTTTAAGATTATACATATGGATTTATAAAATAAAAATTAATTTATAATTTATATTGTTGTCTTTACTCTTGGTACAAAGTGAGGTAATGTAATATGATTGTGAAGTACAAATGGCCCGCGTTCTTAGCGAAAAAAAAATTACAAATTGGATGATGAAGAATATGGATAATAAGGAATATGGAAGAATTGATATAAAGGCAATAGTTTGGCAATTTGCAGTTGTGGTCTGAGTACAATCTCTTTTGCCAACCGAACCCTTAATGCGCAATGGTGACGTCCAAGCAAACGTTTTTGCAGGCATTATTTTATATAAATTAATAATGTCATAGTTGTAGAGGTGACAAAAGTGGTGCTCTTTAGACCACAACTGCCAATTACTTGCCCAAATATTGTCTTTATATCAAATATTCAGGCGGCTTCCTTTTCACAATTTAGTAACTTTTAGAGCTCCACGTATTCAAAACACAAAAAAAACTACGGCCGGCCGTAAAATAAAACAAAATAAAATACACAACACACATAAAAAACACACACAATTTGGAAAAAAACTTATATAAATTCCAATTGGTAATACTTTCACCAATTGGAACTTATGCAGGAAATACACAAGAGATTTTACATTTTAAACGGAAAATTATTCCATACAAATTGTAAATTCTTTATGCAATTTCCGCCTTTGTTTAAAACTTTAGTAAATCAAAAGCACTTACCTTGTCATTCCTTCGGAAAACGATGAAGATTCTCCACATTTGGGCTACCCATAACACACTTACGGCTTCTGAAATTTGATAAAAACTATTATTAAATCAAAATAAAATACCAAAAAAGTCATACTTACTTTACTTTTCCTTAATTTTTTGCTTCCTTCGAATACTTTTTTATACACTTTTTGTTAAAATCAAACTGACTACTCACTGGCACCAATTCGCATAACAAAAATGAAGAAAATGCGGCAAAATTTTAATAAATTTTGGCGCAAAATTAAAATTTTTCCAATTTTGTTCCGCCAACTTAAAGAAAATTTTCACAAATAAAAATGTAAACAAAAGAATTTCAATTAACCCCATCGAAGAATAAGGATAGCCATACAAATAACAAAATATTTGCTATCCCTTTCCTACGATGGGGTTAAATGTGTGATGCCACTTTGACACATTTTAGTTCTTTCACTGGCCGCTTGGTGGCCGTGTCGCATCTATTCATAATCTATGGTTTTGATAACAAAGGCCGTGGTGGTGGTGGTGGCGGCGATCGCGGTGGTAGAGGACGTGGTGGCGGCGGTGACCGTGGTGGTAAAGGTCGTGGCGGTTCTGGTGGTGGTGATCGCGGCGGCAGAGGTCATGGTGGCTTTGGCGGTGGTGATCGCGGCGGCAGCAGAGGTCGGGGTGGTTTTGGCCGTGGAGGTGGTGGTGGTCGCGGTGGTTTCGGTGGCTCAAATAAACCTTTCAACAAATCATTTGACAGTGGTTCAACAGAGAAATTCGGTGATCGCAAATCGTTTGGAGGTTTTGATAACAAAGGCCGTGGTGGTGGTGGTGGCGGCGATCGCGGTGGTAGAGGACGTGGTGGCGGCGGTTACCGTGGTGGTAAAGGTCGTGGCGGTTTTGGTGGTGGTGATCGCGGCGGCAGAGGTCATGGTGGCTTTGGCGGTGGTGATCGCGGCGGCAGCAGAGGTCGGGGTGGTTTTGGCGGTGGCCGTGGAGGTGGTGGTGGTCGCGGTGGTTTCGGTGGCTCAAATAAACCTTTCAACAAATCATTTGACAGTGGTTCAACACTGCAAATCGTTTGGAGGTTTTGATAACAAAGGCCGTGGTGGTGGTGGTGGCGGCGATCGCGGTGGTAGAGGACGTGGTGGTAAAGGTCGTGGCGGTTTTGGTGGTGGTGATCGCGGCGGCAGAGGTCATGGTGGCTTTGGCGGTGGTGATCGCGGCAGCAGAGGTCGGGGTGGTTTTGGCGGTGGCCGTGGAGGTGGTGGTGGTCGCGGTGGTTTCGGTGGCTCAAATAAACCTTTCAACAAATCATTTGACAGTGGTTCAACACTGCAAATCGTTTGGAGGTTTTGATAACAAAGGCCGTGGTGGTGGTGGTGGCGGCGATCGCGGTGGTAGAGGACGTGGTGGCGGCGGTTACCGTGGTGGTAAAGGTCGTGGCGGTTTTGGTGGTGGTGATCGCGGCGGCAGAGGTCATGGTGGCTTTGGCGGTGGTGATCGCGGCGGCAGCAGAGGTCGGGGTGGTTTTGGCGGTGGCCGTGGAGGTGGTGGTGGTCGCGGTGGTTTCGGTGGCTCAAATAAACCTTTCAACAAATCATTTGACAGTGGTTCAACACTGCAAATCGTTTGGAGGTTTTGATAACAAAGGCCGTGGTGGTGGTGGTGGCGGCGATCGCGGTGGTAGAGGACGTGGTGGTAAAGGTCGTGGCGGTTTTGGTGGTGGTGATCGCGGCGGCAGAGGTCATGGTGGCTTTGGCGGTGGTGATCGCGGCAGCAGAGGTCGGGGTGGTTTTGGCGGTGGCCGTGGAGGTGGTCGTGGTCGCGGTGGTAAATTAATTTTAAAAAATTTTAAAAATTAATTTTAAAAGCAATTTAATTTTTTTATTGTTTAGTGTGTGTGTTTGCAAACATTTTATGCATTTTCTAAGTTTTTCGTACCTCTGATTGTCAATGCTTTTGTCAATTTTATTAGAAAAACGCTGCCGGTTCCTGGGGTGATAAAGCCAACAGAGATTTGAAATTCACCCGTTGCAAATCATTCAAACATGAAAAAACAAAGAAGAAGCGCGGTAGTTACCGTGGTGGAGCAATTGATATGGGAGTTAATTCCATTAAATTTGAATAATTTTATAATATAGAAAACAAAATACAACAAAAAGCGGAAATTGAAACTTTACTTCAAACAATGACTTAAAGGAATGTTAGCTATTTTTCCTCTAACATAATTTTGACAATTTTATAAGAAACTTAGTACAAGCTTTAGGTTCCCCTACTTTATTTTCTTTTTTAATTTTTGAAAATTATTCTAAAGGTTTTTTATCTCCTACCATTTTCTTATTTATCTTAATTGTATAAATTGAATTTCTATATTTAAATATTTCTTTAAGAGTTTTATTAAAATACATTAAATTTACTAATGTAACTTTAATATTCATACATACATATTTACAAGTATAAATATACACATACATATTATAATTACAAAAATACTATACATAGCTTTAGAAAACAAAAATAAAACTATTTTGTAAAAACAAGACTGAAAAACAGATTGTCATGTTTTATTTATTTATATTATCTATATATATAAAAGAGTAACGTGACTGACTGACTGATTCATCACCGCACAGCCCAAACCGCTAAAGCTAGAAACTTGAAATTCTGGTAATGGGTTCCTTTTACAATATGTAGATCCACTAAGAAGGGATTTTTGGAAATTCGGTCGTTAAGGGGGTCAAATGGGGCAAAAGCGGGTAAAACCAGTACCTCTATATCTCCAAAACAAATAAACTTGGAAATAATATTTTAAATGCGTCCGACTTTAATCAAAAAAAGAGCCGACAGGTGTCTGGTACTTTTTTCAAATTCGAAATTCAAGTGACCATATGGGGTAAAAATTGTCCCAGTAGAACGCTCCGTTAACATGTATATCTCCTACATAAATAAACAAAGAAATACTATATTAAATGCATCTGGCTCAGATCAATAAAGACTAGAAATTTTTTTGGTACTTTTTTGAAATTCGAATTCCTATGGCCTAAAAGTTGTATTCTTTTTTGGTACTTTTTTTATCAAAATGTATTTTCTCACTAAAAATTCCATGAACTATTTTTTTTAAATAGTACGTATTAAGGATAATTAATAGGTACTTTTCTGAAAATTATTTTTTCACGGGTGACAAAAAAGGGACAAAAACGGACATTTGATATTATTTATTCAATTTAAAAATAAAAAGACAATAAAATGTTCTTTCATCCACACAAAAAAGAACCCAGAAAATGCTATTCATGACTCAAATATAAAGTTGTAAAAAGGGCCACATTTCAGTACACTTATATTGGTACTTTTTTGAAATTCACTTCTATCTGCTAGCTAGTCTATTAAATTTTAATTATTATTATTATTTTTTTCAATAAAATTGTTTTGCCTCCACTGAGATCCGAACCCATGAGGTTCGGCTACAGTTCATTAGTCTAAACCCTTAGCCTACACCAGAGAATTTATTTTCATGTTTAGAATACTATTTTTATTTTAAAATATAGTTTTTCACCCCATTCATTTCACCCTATTCCTACTATTTGAATTCTAATGGTGTTGAAAATTTCAATAGTACAGACACAAACCTTAACCTTTAGTCTGTGACCAGCATTGATATGTGCGAAGTATTTATTTTAATTATTTATGTTGCCATACATAACTAAAAGGTTGCCACTTCAAACATAAGAACGAAGGGAAAGAAATTCACCATGTACTAACTTTTTTAAGAAAAACACCCTTACATATTTCTGATGACTTTTTCCTTTTTTTTTTGAAAGTTTGTTGCGTAATAACTTTTAAGATACAGTCTCCCGAGAAATGAGCTATATCACTATCGATTCGTATTTCTTCGGTCCATCGATTGCAATTAACGAGATATGCCTATGCGGAATCGTTTCTTAGTTATTAACGGAAAACTAACTCACATATTTCTGGCGATTTTTTTAATTTTTCAAAGTTTGCTGCGTAATAACTTTTAAGATACAGTCTCCCGAGAAATAAGCTATATCACTATCGATTGGTATTTCTTCGGTCCATCTATTGCAATTAACAAGATATGCCTACGTGGAATCGTTTCTTAGTTATTCACGAAAAACTAACTCACACATTTCTGGCGATTTTTTTAATTTTTCAAAGTTTGCTGCGTAATAACTTTTAAGATACAGTCTCTCGATAAATGAGCTATATCACTATCGATTGTTATTTCTTCGGTCCATCGATTGCAATTAACGAGATATGCCTACGCGGTATCGTTTCTTAGTTATTAATGGAAAACTGTACTGGTTTTTTTTTTAATTTTTTTTTCATAATTTTTTTTCATCATAACTTCTAAACTACAGTCTCTTGAAATATAAGCTATATCACCATTGATTCGTATTTTTGTGCCCTATCGCTTACAATTAACGAGATATGCGTACGCGGAATACTTTTGGTTTTATTATTAAAAATATCAAAAATATGTGATTGGAATTAGTGCGCCATATTAAGTAAATAGTTACAATGTCGCAAGTGACAACCCGGAAATCTGATTCTGGGGTCATTCCATAATTAACTCGTGTTTTCAAATTTAAAATATCTTTTAAAATGACCTGCTGGTGATCAAATGAATAATGCTATATTATGTTCATTATTTGTTTACATTTTTATACCCTTCACCATCGTGAGAAGGGTATATATAAGTTTGTCATTCCGTGTGAAATTTCCACAATATAATTTTCCGACCCTATAAAGTATATATATTCTGGATCCTTATAGATAGCGAAGTCGATTAAGCCATGCCCGTCTGTCTGTCTGTCTGTTGAAATCAGTTTTTTGAAGTCCCCAGATATACTCGGGATCCAAACCTTCAATAATTCTGTCAGAAGTGCTTTCGAGAAGTTTGCTATTTAAAATCAGCAAAATCGGTTTAGGTCAACCGGAGTTATGAACCAATATGTGAGACCACCTCTATAAAAATTTGATATTTTTCGTCCATTTTATTGCAATATTTTGAAATATATTGGAGATAATACTATGAAATTTTGTATACGTTGTTTGTATGACAAAAGAAGAAAGTGTGCGGAAAATAGTAAGAATCGGTCCATGATTTCTCATATCCCCCATACAAATATATATATTCCCGAAATATGGCTTAATGATAAATAAACGCCTATAAAATTGGAATATCAAGACAAAATTCAATAAAAATAAGTTTTATACAAAAAGAAATCACAAACCGGAATTTTTTTTTAGTTCGGTCCATATTTGACCATAGACCCCATATAAAGTCCACTTACAAAATTCACTTAAATACATATAAAACAGATATAAATAATGTTAAACGGCTAAAATTTGACATAAATACTCTCTATAGGCAAATAAATTATTGTACCAAATTTTATGGTGGTCGGCCCAGAAATGGTCATAGCCCCCATACAAAAATCTTCCCGAAATATTGCTCAATTATACATAAATGCCTATAAAATTGGAATATCAAGACAAAATTCAGCAAAAATAAGTTTTATGCAAAAAAAAATCGCAAAACGAAATTTTTTTTAGTTCGGTCCATATTTGACCATAGACCCCATATAAAGTCCACTTACAAAATTCACTTAAATACATATAAAACAGATATAAATAATGTTAAACGGCTAAAATTTGACATAAATACTATTTATAGGCAAATAAATTGTTGTACAAAATTTTATGGTGGTCGGCCCAGAACTGGTCATAGCTCCCATACAATGACCACATCTGAAAAAGACATTTTTCCCTATATATATTGTATAAATATCGTTACCGACTCAAAACTTTGTACAGATCATTTCCATATATACAAAAATCATTCCACACAATTTTGTTAATTTCGGTCTATTTTTAACCGTATGCCCCATATAAAGCCCTCTTCCGAAAATCACTTTAATGCTCATAAATCTCTTATAAATAACGGTACCAATCCAAAATTTTACACGGATCATTTACATACATGCCTAAATCAAACTGCTGGATTTTGAGAATATCGGTCCATATTTGACTATATCCCCCACATAAGGTCCACTACCGAAATCCACGTTAATACTAATATATGTCTTAAATATACAGTTATTATGTTGAAATTCGAGGTGAAATATCCTCATATGCATGAAAACAACTGTTCCAAAATTTAAGAAGATCGGCCCATAATTTGTCATACCTGCCATATAGAACCATTTCCAAAAAACAAATAAATTCGGGTCAAAAAATATTCTTTTCGGATTTAACCCATATTCGGACCATATTTTATAATCATGATATATATCGTTGGAAAGGTATTTTTAATACCTTTTATTTAGTGTATTACAAAATATCAAGCACCCAGTAGTTCCCGAGATATAGGCCTATATATTTTCAACTTTACGGGCCCGCCCCTTCGAAAATAGGCGTGACCGCCAACAAATTTTTTTTTGCTGGTATCTCCTCTAAAAACCCTATTTCATTTTGTTTTTTTTTTTTTTTTTTTTTTGAGCAAAATCACTAAAATCGAATTGTACCCCTTTTTATACCCTTCACCATCGTGAGAAGGGTATATATAAGTTTGTCATTCCGTGTGAAATTTCCACAATATAATTTTCCGACCCTATAAAGTATATATATTCTGGATCCTTATAGATAGCGAAGTCGATTAAGCCATGTCCGTCTGTCTGTCTGTCTGTCTGGATGTTGAAATCAGTTTTTTGAAGTCCCAAGATATATTCGGGATCCAAACCTTCAATAATTCTGTCAGAAGTGCTTTCGAGAAGTTTGCTATTTAAAATCAGCAAAATCGGTTTAGGTCAACCAGAGTTATGAACCAATATGTGAGACCACCTCCATAAAAATTTGATATATTTCGTCCATTTTATTGCAATATTTTGAAATATATTGCAGATAATACCATGAAATTTTGTATACGTTGTTTTTACTATAAAAGAAGAAAGTGTGCGGAAAATAGTAAGAATCGGTCCATGATTTCTCATAGCCCCCATACAAATATATATATTCCCGAAATATGGCTTAATAATAAATAAATGCCTATACAATTGGAATATCAAGACAAAATTCAGCAAAAATAAGTTTTATACAAAAAGAAATCACAAACCGAAAATTTTTTTTAGTTCGGTCCATATTTGACCATAGACCCCATATAAAGTCCACTTCCAAAATTCACTTAAATACATATAAAACAGATATAAATAATGTTAAACGGCTAAAATTTTACATAAATACTCTTTATAGGCAAATAAATTATTGTACTAAATTTTATGGTGGTCGGCCCAGAAATGGTCACAGCCCCCATACAAAAATCTTCCCGAAATATTGCCTAATTATACATAAATGCCTATAAAATTGGAATATCAAGACAAAATTCAGCAAAACTAAGTTTTGTGCAAAAATAAATCGCAAAACGAAATTTTTTTTAGTTCGGTCCATGTTTGACCATAGACCCCATATAAAGTCCACTTCCAAAATTCACTTTAATACGTATAAAACAGATATGTATAAACAATAGTAAACGGCTAAAATTGGACATAAATAATCTCTATAGGCAAATAAATTGTTGTACTAAATTTTATGGTGGTCGGCCCAGAATTGGTCATAGCCCCCATACAAAAATCTTCCCGAAATATTGCTCAATTATACATAAATGCCTATAAAAACGGAATTTCAAGACAAAATTCAGCAAAAATAAGTTGTATGCAAAAATAAATCGTAAAACGAAATTTTTTTTTAGTTCGGTCCATGTTTGACCATATACCCCTTATAAAGTCCACTTCCAAAATTCACTTAAATACGTATAAAATAGATATAAATAATGTTAAACGGCTAAAATTTTACACAAATACTCTTTATAGGCAAATAAATTGTTGTACTAAATTTTATGGTGATCGGCCCAAAACTGGTCATAGCTCCCATACAAGGACCACATCTGAAAAAGAAATTTTTCCCTATATATATTGTATAAATATCGTTACCGACTCAAAACTTTGTACAGATCATTTACATATATACAAAAATCATTCCACACAATTTTGTTAATTTCGGTCTATTTTTAACCGTATGCCCCATATAAAGCCCTCTTCCGAAAGTCACTTTAACACTCATAAATCGCTTATAAATAAGGGTACCAATCCAAAATTTTACAAGGATCATTTACATACATGCCTAAATCAAACTGCTGGATTTTGAGAATATCGGTCCATATTTGACTATATCCCCCACATAAGGTCCACTCCAGAAATCCACGCTAATACTAATATATATCTTAAATATACCGTTATTATGTTGAAATTCGACGTGAAATATCCTCATATGCATGAAAATAACTGTTCCAAAATTTAAGAAGATCGGCCCATAATTTGTCATACCTGCCATATAGAACCATTTCCAAAAAACAAATAAATTCGGGTCAAAAAATATTCTTTTCGGATTTAACCCATATTCGGTCCATATTTTATAATCATGATATATATCGTTGGAAAGGTATTTTTAATACCTTTTATTTAATGTATTACAAATTATCAGACACCCAGTAGTTCCCGAGATATAGGCCTATATATTTTCAACTTTAAGGGCCCGCCCCCTCGAAAATAGGCGTGACCGCCGACAAATTTTTTTTTTGCTGGTATCTCCTCTAAAAGCCCTATTTGATTTTGTTTTTTTTTTTTTTTGAGCAAAATCACTAAAACCGAATTGTACCCCTTTTTATACCCTTCACCATCGTGAGAAGGGTATATATAAGTTTGTCATTCCGTGTGAAATTTCCACAATATAATTTTCCGACCCTATAAAGTATATATATTCTGGATCCTTATAGATAGCGAAGTCGATTAGGCCATGTCCGTCTGTCTGTCTGTCTGTCTGTCTGGATGTTGAAATCAGTTTTTTGAAGTCCCAAGATATATTCGGGATCCAAACCTTCAATAATTCTGTCAGAAGTGCTTTCGAGAAGTTTGCTATTTAAAATCAGCAAAATCGGTTTAGGTCAACCAGAGTTATGAACCAATATGTGAGACCACCTCCATAAAAATTTGATATTTTTCGTCCATTTTATTGCAATATTTTGAAATATATTGCAGATAATACCATGAAATTTTGTATACGTTGTTTGTACTATAAAAGAAGAAAGTGTGCGGCAAATAGTAAGAATCGGTCCATGATTTCTCATAGCCCCCATACAAATATATATATTCCCGAAATATGGCTTAATGATAAATAAATGCCTATAAAATTGGAATATCAAGACAAAATTCAGCAAAAATAAGTTTTATACAAAAAGAAATCACAAACCGAAATTTTTTTTAGTTCGGTCCATATTTGACCATAGACCCCATATAAAGTCCACTTACAAAATTCACTTAAATACATATAAAACAGATATAAATAATGATTGTTTTTTTTTTAAGCTAGAATGACCTAAATTTGTTTAATGTAAATAAAAATCCAATTTTTTAATTACAATATTTTTCCCGACGTTTCGTCGATTGTTTGTCGCCTTTTTCAAGGGATTGTTTATTAAAAATTATAAAACAATAAAATAAATACAATGATGTAACACATACACAATATAGACTTACAATATGAAATCTTTTTTTAACAGCTAGAATGGCCTAAATTTGTTTAATGTAAATAAAAATCCAATTTTTTAATTACAATATTTTTCCCAACGTTTCGTCGATTGTTTGTCGACTTTTTCAAGGGATTGTCTATTAAAAATTATAAAACAATAAAATAAATACAATGATGTAACACATAAACAATATAGACTTACAATATGAAATCTTTTTTTAACACATTAAGAAGTCCTAGATTTATCCAGGAGTATATGTACCCTAATTTTAATACTTAATATTTAGAGTTTTAATATGTATCAGCTCAAGTGATGGCAACAATATAACTCGCATTAATGTTGTTCGTGTCTTCCTTCAAATTCATTGTTCTCTTAATTTTTTGTTGTATTCTAAGGCTTTCAATTGTGTATCTCTTTCGATCTTTGTTTTCTATATCCAGAATTTTAACATCTTCGAACTTAATTGTGTGACCAGTATGTAGGATGTGTTGTGCCAGTGCTGTTGTCTCTTTTTTCCGCATTATGTCCATTTTGTGTTCTCCCATTCTTGTCTCCAGTGTACGTTTTGTTGTTCCTATATAAATTTTCCCACATTGCTGTGTGTCATTTCCTTCACATTGTAATTCGTATACAATGTTACTTTGTTGTTGTTTATTAATTGGCGCCCTAACTCTAGAAAAAATCGAGCTTAATGTCAAATTGGGTTTGTATGCAAAACAGATGTTTTTTGTTTTTATTGACGACCGTATGTTATTATTATCGGTTAACCCAGGTATGTATTTTACACTGTAAAATTTTTCCTCTTCTTTTCGTATGTTTGTAGATTTGTTGTGGTTATCTCTGTCCTTATCCAATTGTTTAATCGTTTTGTCTATCAATGTAGATATGAGTTTGGCGGGGAAGCTGTTGTTTTTTAAAATGTTTGTTATAATGTGTTTGTTTTCATTATGAAATTCTGTATCACTTATGTTGTATACCCTAGAAATAAAATTTTCTGCTGTGTCTATGATTTGATTTTTGGGTTGTGTCGCGTGGTAATTCATTAACCTTCCTGAAGATGTTTCCTTAGAATACCAATCAAAAAGAATCACGTTATTTTTGCGTATAATTTTCAAGTCTAAGAACGCAATTTTACCGTTTCTCCCAATTTCAGTGGTAAATTGTATCTTAGGGTGTTGTTTGTTAAAAATTGACAGAATTGTGTCTTTGTCTTCTATGCGAATTATAGCCAGAATGTCGTCTACATATTTGGCGATATATTTAATGTAAATATTCTTATTATTCAGTTCTGTAATTGCATCGTCAAGTAGGTTGTCAAGTATGATATCTGCTATAGTGGGTGATAGTGGGTTCCCCATTGGCATACCAAAAGTTTGGGTATAGATATTTTCTCCAAACATAAAATAATTATTGTCATATAGACAGAATTTGAGTATTTTTAAAAATTGTGCGCTGGACATCTTCGTATGATCCCTAATAATATTCCATTTCCTCATGATTTTGTTTATTGCCGTCTGAATTGGGATGTTCGTGAATAGTGAAATTACGTCAAACGATATTAATATTTCATTATTGTCCATTTTTATGCCGCTCAGTTGCCCCTTTACTCCTATGGAATTCTTAACATTGTATTTGTCAGAAATTATGACTTTGAGAATATTACCAACGTATTTTGATAACTGGTAACATGGTACCTGCGCGGACGATACAATAGGTCGTAGGGGGGTCCCTTCCTTATGTATTTTGGGTAAGCCGTATATTCTAGGTGCAGTAGCTGCGGAACAAAGAAGTTTACGTTTCTCCCCTATATTAATAATATTATTTTTGTAGAGGTCCGCAATGATGGTATTGTTATGTTTTTGAAGTTTGGCAGTTGGATCTGCTCTTGAAATCTTGTATGTGTTTTGGTCCCCTATAAGTGCTTGCATTTTCCCCTCATATTCATTCTTATACATTGCTACCGTTTTCTTCCCTTTGTCAGCTTGTATAATAATTATGTCTTTGTATCTTCTTAAAAGTTTTTTAGTTTTCTCAAATATCGTCAGGATAAACTTGTCCCTTTTCGTATTTTTAAAGCCTCTTTTAAAAGCGGATACTTGATTTGCTAATCTTGTCCCAGCGACGTCCCTTTCTCTATCCAAATTCTCATCCATGGCCTGTATACATTGTTCAACATCAGCTATTATATGTATTGGGGAGAAGTTTCGTCTATCCACCGGTAATGCGAATTTCCTACCAAGTGATAATAACCACTTACACTCCATCGGGATATCATATTCCGTTTTATTTCCAAACCAGTGGTTTGTAAATATTAATCCATGTATTTTAAACTGTTTTTCTTTCAGTGCAGTTAATTTTTTAATGTGTCTCTCCTTCACATTTTTCATTATTTGTTTTGATCTGTCTCTTTGTGTATTAATAAATTTAGTGTGGTCTTCTTCCTTTATCATGTTCTTAATACTAATAGCATAGTTCTGTATAACGAGTGACTCAAAATTTTCGCCCAAATGAGTACAAAAATTCGTTTTGGGGGTCTATAACAATAGTGTCAATTCTCTTGAGTAAAAACGTAAGACTATCTTTTTTATGCGTTCTATATTGAAATTTCAATCGTCCTAATGTCAAAAACAGACGAGTAGAAATAAGTGCTTGTGTGCACCACAAAACAATATTTTATATATTATTTCGTATATTCCTACAGCATAAACTGTTGTCCACTACCTTAGCTTTCAATTTCAATGTTAATTGCGATAAATTGAAACATTTTTCATCCAATTTATTACAAAATTAAAAAATTCATAGCAATTTCAATTCACATAAATTATTTTTGTATTGTAAATAAAACACAGCTGTTTTTATTTTGGTTTCTAGGGTTGCCCCTAAAATATTAAAATATTGACTAATAACATGGAAAAAAGTAAACAAAATATCTAATTAAATAATTTGGCAATAATGCAATATAACAACTCAATATTACCAAGGTAACTAACGTAAGTCAGACGAGTATATTATAGAAACTCATTTGTTTACGTAATCGCCCGTGTACCAATCGTTCGCCTGAGAATACACTCGTTATACAGAACTATGCTATAATATTCAAGTGATAGAGTTTACGTTTAATTAATTTAATATTTGTATTAGTCTGTGAAATTTCCAAGTTCAAAATTTTTTTTTATGAAAATTGTGTTCTATTGTCCTTAGTTTCCTTTTTATTGTTGTATGTACATTCAAAAAGATTTTCAACCCGTTTGGTCGTGTTCTTTGTATGGTTTGGAGTTATTCCGTAGCTTCTGCATGATAAAATAAATTTTAACCTCTGTTGTTGTTGTGTTAGTCTTTTTGTTTCGTTGCAGTATTCTTTCAATGTTCTACATGTCTCATTGTCATATTTAAGTGCTGTGTGTTTAAAAAATTCCTTCATGATCATGTTGTTTTTGTATTGTATTTGATATTATTTTAGAGTTTCTATAATTTAAATAAAGTCTGTTTCGGCAAGCTCTCCGATATTAATTAATTGTTGTTGTAGTTTTTTCTTTGGCCAGAGTGATGAATTTAAGATTGTTATTTTTTAAGCTAGAATGGCCTAAATTTGTTTAATGTAAATAAAAATCCAATTTTTTAATTACAATATTTTTCCCGACGTTTCGTCGATTGTTTGTCGACTTTTTCAAGGGATTGTCTATTAAATCATCATCACTCTGGCCAAAGAAAAAACTACAACAACAGATATAAATAATGTTAAACGGCTAAAATTTGACATAAATACTCTTTATAGGCAAATAAATTATTGTACCAAATTTTATGGTGGTCGGCCCAGAAATGGTCATAGCCCCCATACAAAAATCTTCCCGAAATATTGCTCAATTATACATAAATGCCTATAAAATTGGAATATCAAGACAAAATTCAGCAAAACTAAGTTTTGTGCAAAAATAAATCGCAAAACGAAATTGTTTTTAGTTCGGTCCATGTTTGACCATATACCCCATATAAAGTCCACTTCCAAAATTCACTTAAATACATATAAAATAGATATAAATAATGTTAAACGGCTAAAATTTTACATAAATACTCTTTATAGGCAAATAAATTGTTGTACTAAATTTTATGGTGATCGGCCCACAACTGGTCATAGCTCCCATACAAGGACCACATCTGAAAAAGACATTTTTGCCTATATATATTGTATAAATATCGTTACCGACTCAAAACTTTGTACAGATCATTTACATATATACAAAAATCATTCCACACAATTTTGTTAATTTCGGTCTATTTTTAACCGTATGCCCCATATAAAGCCCTCTTCCGAAAATCACTTTAACACTCATAAATCGCTTATAAATAAGGGTACCAATCCAAAATTTTACACGGATCATTTACATACATGCCTAAATCAAACTGCTGGATTTTAAGAATATCGGTCCATATTTGACTATCTCCCCCACATAAGGTCCACTACCGAAATCCACGTTAATACTAATATATATCTTAAATATACCGTTATTACGTTGAAATTCTACGTGAAATATCCTCATATGCATGAAAATAACTGTTCCAAAATTTAAGAAGATCGGCCCATAATTTGTCATACCTGCCATATAGAACCATTTCCAAAAAACAAATAAATTCGGGTCGAAAAATATTCTTTTCGGATTTAACCCATATTCGGTCCATATTTTATAATCATGATATATATCGTTGGAAAGGTATTTTTAATACCTTTTATTTAGTGTATTACAAATTATCAGACACCCAGTAGTTCCCGAGATATAGGCCTATATATTTTCAACTTTAAGGGCCCGCCCCCTCGAAAATAGGCGTGACCGCCGACAAATTTTTTTTGCTGCTATCTCCTCTAAAAGCCCTATTTGATTTTGTTTTTTTTTTTTTTTTTTGAGCAAAATCACTAAAACCGAATTGTACCCCTTTTTATACCCTTCACCATCGTGAGAAGGGTATATATAAGTTTGTCATTCCGTGTGAAATTTCTACAATATAATTTTCCGACCCTATAAAGTATATATATTCTGGATCCTTATAGATAGCGAAGTCGATTAAGCCATGTCCGTCTGTCTGTCTGTCTGGATGTTGAAATCAGTTTTTTGAAGTCCCAAGATATATTCGGGATCCAAACCTTCAATAATTCTGTCAGAAGTGCTTTCGAGAAGTTTGCTATTTAAAATCAGCAAAATCGGTTTAGGTCAACCAGAGTTATGAACCAATATGTGAGACCACCTCCATAAAAATTTGATATTTTTCGTCCATTTTATTGCAATATTTTGAAATATATTGCAGATAATACCATGAAATTTTGTATACGTTGTTTGTACTATAAAAGAAGAAAGTGTGCGGAAAATAGTAAGAATGGGTCCATGATTTCTCATAGCCCCCATACAAATATATATATTCCCGAAATATGGCTTAATGACAAATAAATGCCTATAAAATTGGAATATCAAGACAAAATTCAGCAAAAATAAGTTTTATACAAAAAGAAATCACAAACCGAAATTTTTTTTTAATTAATTTTTTTTTTTTAATTATACATAAATGCCTATAAAATTGGAATATCAAGACAAAATTCAGCAACACTAAGTTTTGTGCAAAAATAAATCGCAAAACGAAATTTTTTTTAGTTCGGTCCATGTTTGACCATAGACCCCATATAAAGTCCACTTCCAAAATTCACTTAAATACGTATAAAACAGATATAAACAATAGTAAACGGCTAAAATTGGACATAAATAATCTCTATAGGCAAATAAATTGTTGTACTAAATTTTATGGTGGTCGGCCCAGAATTGGTCATAGCCCCCATACAAAAATCTTCCCGAAATATTGCTCAATTATACATAAATGCCTATAAAATCGGAATATCAAGACAAAATTCAGCAAAACTAAGGTCTGTGCAAAAAGAAATCGCAAAACGAAATTTTTTTTAGTTCGGTCCATATTTGACCATAGACCCCATATAAAGTCCACTTCCAAAATTCACTTAAACACGCATAAAACAGATATAAATAATGTTAAACGGCTAAAATTTGACATAAATACTCTTTATAGGTAAATAAATTGTTGTACTAAATTTTATGGTGATCGGCCCACAACTGGTCATAGCTCCCATACAAGGACCACATCTGAAAAAGACATTTTTCCCTATATATATTGTATAAATATCGTTACCGACTCAAAACTTTGTACAGATAATTTACATATATACAAAAATCATTCCACACAATTTTGTTAATTTCGGTCTATTTTTAACCGTATGCCCCATATAAAGCCCTCTTCCGAAAATCACTTTAACACTCATAAATCGCTTATAAATAAGGGTACCAATCCAAAATTTTACACGGATCATTTACATACATACCTAAATCAAACTGCTGGATTTTGAGAATATCGGTCCATATTTGACTATATCCCCCACATAAGGTCCACTCCAGAAATCCACGCTAATACTAATATATATCTTAAATATACCGTTATTATGTTGAAATTCGACGTGAAATATCCTCATATGCATGAAAATAACTGTTCCAAAATTTAAGAAGATCGGCCCATAATTTGTCATACCTGCCATATAGAACCATTTCCAAAAAACAAATAAATTCGGGTCAAAAAATATTCTTTTCGGATTTAACCCATATTCGGTCCATATTTTATAATCATGATATATATCGTTGGAAAGGTATTTTTAATACCTTTTATTTAATGTATTACAAATTATCAGACACCCAGTAGTTCCCGAGATATAGGCCTATATATTTTCAACTTTAAGGGCCCGCCCCCTCGAAAATAGGCGTGACCGCCGACAAATTTTTTTTTGCTGGTATCTCCTCTAAAAGCCCTATTTGATTTTGTTGTTTTTTTTTTTTTGAGCAAAATCACTAAAACCGAATTGTACCCCTTTTTGATACTCTGTTTGTTAAGTTATACTCAAGATTATTATGAACATCAGACGAACTCTGTAAATTATGGTAAGAATTGGTAATTAAATCAATTAAAAATGGTGAAAATTAGACAAAATTTCAAAATATTTAACATAAATTATGTTGGTCGTAAAATTGCCTTTCAAACAATTGATATATACTAATAAAATTTGCACTAAGACTGAATAGAACACACAGAATTAGGATATTCTACTCTAGTGTAGTTTCTGTATTTCTTACTACGCTTAGGTGAAGGGTATTTAAGATTTGGCACAGCCGAATATAGCACTATACTCTGTTTGTTAAATTACACTGAAGATTATTATGAACATCAGACAGACTCTGTAAGTTATGGTAAGAATTGGTAATTAAATCAATTAAAAATGGTAAAAATTAGACAACATTTCAAAATATTTAACATAAATTATGTTGGTCGTAAAATTGTGTTTCAAACAATATATCATATACTAATAAAATTTGCACTAACACTGAATAGAAAACACAGAATTAGGATATTCTAGTCTAGTGTAGTTTCTGTATTTCTTATTACGCTTAGGTGAAGGGTATTTAAGATTCGGCACAGCCGAATATAGCACTCTTACTTGTTTATACTCTGTTTGTTAAATTACACTCAAGATTATTATGAACATCAGACAAACTCTGTAAATTATGGTAAGAATTGGTAATTAAATCAATTAAAATGGTAAAATTAGACAACATTTCAAAATATTTAACATAAATTATGTTGGTCGTAAAATTGTCTTTCAAACAATATATCAAAAATTAATAAAATTTGCACTAAGACTGAATAGAAAACACAGAATTAGGATATTCTAGTCTAGTGTAGTTTCTGTATTTCTTATTACGCTTAGGTGAAGGGTATTTACGATTCGGCACAGCCGAATATAGCACTCTTACTTGTTGTTTTTGATTTTAAAAATATAATTTTTTAATTTTATATATACTTAAGCCCACTTTATGAATAATCAAAAGTAATTTTTTAACATTTTGTTTGCAAAAGTGGTTTTTGAACATCATGCCATATGGCATAGAATGTATTTAAAGGAAAAAAAACAAAACTAAAATATATAAGTTTTTAATTCAATTTTAAAATTTGTTGTTTCAAAAGACGCAAAAAAAGATAATTAATTCAAATGTATTAATTTTATGTTATATATAAACGACTATAGGAATACATATACTTGTTGGAAAGATAAAAACATTTTAATACTCCCTCCACACCATTTCCTCCAATAAATAAATAAATTTTAGTTTTTCCAATTACATACGAGAAAATTTTTTTTTATTGGATTAATATTATTTTTGTTTGAAACTTAAACTTAAACTAACACTAAAATTATAAAAAATATCAGTTCATTGTCACTAAAACTATAAAAAAATATAAATTCATTGCCAATTTCTGGTCCAAGAGTAGGTCTGCATCTGTATATATCCCTGAAAAAAAAGAAATAATATAAAATAATTCAAAGATAGAAATAAATATATAACTTACCTCACTTTTCATGGTATAATCTAAAGCAATTTCTGCTGCCATTTGGAATGCAGAGATGAACGTTGCATTTTGCACACAAGTATCTGGAATATCCTTTGCATCCTGGTACTTTACATATACGTTTTACAGGTGTATACTCCGGCCGATGTTCAATACCATCGAAACGAATTGAACCTGAAGGAGTCCTTTCATATGAAAGTTTTGGTTTCGAAGTTGATGGAGTGTTAGAAAGGTCTAAGTCCTGAGATTGCTTGGGTCTTCCTCGTTTTCGAGAGAGACTTTGAACTGCTGACAATGCCAGCAATCCGTCAGTTACGTCATTCCGGAATGCTAATAAATCCATTTGATCTTTTTTTCTGATGTTATTACTATCGCAATCACTGCGATATTCTAACCAAGAGTTGCATACTGCTAAGTCGAGAAAATGGTCGAAAACTCTGAGTGTCCACTTTCTTGTTCGAATGGAAATTCGGTATAAAGATAGCAAAAAGTCCATCTTGTCGACTCCTCCCATATATTTATTATATACAGCTATAAGGTTAGGTTGTGATACAATGATCTTCTTCTTTGGCTCAGAACAAAATCTGGTGACCTCTTTTGTGTCTTTATCACCATAAATGGACGAAGCCAACTGAACGCAGCCCCCATCTAACCATTTCAAAAGGATAATATTTTGGTTCCTTTCAATGCAATAGTCATAGCTACCTCTTCCTAACTTTTTTAAATCCTTTTCTGCTTTAAGGGGAGCTTTTCCAGTTCTGTTTCCTCGTATGGTGCCTGTTGCCCATATTCCCTTTTCTCGCAAATATATTAATAAATTTATAGTGGTGAAATAGTTATCAAAAAATAACTTGTGGTTTCTATTTTCCGGAATAGTTTTACATAGATGAATGACAATATCCGAACAAAAACCTAAATTGGATTCTCCAACAATTGTGTTTTTTCCTTGGTATATTTTCAGATCATAAACAATTCCCTTTGAGCTACATAGGCAAAATACTTTTATTCCCCATTTAATAGGCTTTTTAGGCATATACTGCTTCAACCCAGTTTTTGATTTGCATGGGATCATCACAGCAGCAGTTTTCATCTTTTGGAATATCATAAGTTCTTTTCAAGAATGTATTTATAAGTATTATAAGGCTGGTATTTCAGTAGCACCAGTCCAGTTCATTGCTAATTGAGGATATCCGATTGTTCCAATAATAATTTCTAATCCCATTAATGTCAGAATCTCTTCTTTTTCAACATTAACAGCAGTTCCATTATTCATAAGTGAGGCTTGATTTGTTGCCTGAACAATAGTATCAATAAAATCATATGGAAAATACTTTAAAAAATATGAAACAGGAGTTTTTACATCTTGCTTTGGATAACTTTTAGAAAATCCTGAACTTGGAATATTCCATTCTCTCTTTGCCCATCGATATGTAAGAATTTTTTGAAATGGTGGTTCTAAAGCATCATCCAAATCCATCAAATCGTCTAAATTTTTCTCAAATTGATCAGTATTCCCATCCGGATTAGTTAACTCCTCGATTAAAAAGGCATTGTTATTATTATCATTTAAAGTTTCCAATAGTGACCCCAAAACACAATTTTCTTCTTCTTCTTCATCGCCAAAATCAGATACATCTGAGTTATCAAAACTAATTAAAATATTTTCAATTTCTTCGGTGTTTAGTTTATTAGGCATTGAAAATACGTCTAGTCACTATGAACTTATACAACAAAGTAAAAAATTTCCGTTGGGAAAAATCTATGCCATATGACATACTATGAAATATAAAAAATCGGGCAGCTCTATTGAACTATGTTTCGGTTCTAATTTTTTTTTAATTACTAAGGAAATGATTATCTACCAAATTAATTACATAAAGTTAACAAATAAAGAATTTTTTTTAATAAAATATTTAAAAGTATAAAATGATATTTTTTTGCAAATTGTGAATCTCACGAGGAACACTCGCTCTCTGAAACATAACAATGTGTAGGGTCCACCAATCAATTTTTATACCCTTCACCATCGTGAGAAGGGTATATATAAGTTTGTCATTCCGTGTGAAATTTCCACAATATAATTTTCCGACCCTATAAAGTATATATATTCTGGATCCTTATAGATAGCGAAGTCGATTAAGCCATGTCCGTCTGTCTGTCTGTCTGTCTGGATGTTGAAATCAGTTTTTTGAAGTCCCAAGATATATTTGGGATCCAAACCTTCAATAATTCTGTCAGAAGTGCTTTCGAGAAGTTTGCTATTTAAAATCAGCAAAATCGGTTTAGGTCAACCAGAGTTATGAACCAATATGTGAGACCACCTCCATAAAAATTTGATATTTTTCGTCCATTTTATTGCAATATTTTGAAATATATTGCAGATAATACCATGCAATTTTGTATACGTTGTTTGTACTATAAAAGAAGAAAGTTTGCGGAAAATAGTAAGAATCGGTCCATGATTTCTCATAGCCCCCATACAAATATATATATTCCCGAAATATGGCTTAATGATAAATAAATGCCTATAAAATTGGAATATCAAGACAAAATTCAGCAAAAATAAGTTTTATACAAAAAGAAATCTCAAAACGAAATTTTCTTTAATTTGGTCCATGTTTGACCATAGACCCCATATAAAGTCCACTTACAAAATTCACTTAAATACGTATAAAACAGATATAAATAATGTTAAACGGCTAAAATTTAACATAAATACTCTTTATAGGCAAATAAATTGCTGTACTAAATTTTATGGTGGTCGGCCCACAACTGGTCATAGCTCCCATACAAGGACCACATCTGAAACAGACATTTTTCCCTATATATATTGTATAAATATCGGTACCGACTCAAAACTTTGCACAGATCATTTTAATATATACAAAAATCATCCCACAAAATTTTGTGAATTTCGGTCTATTTTTAACCGTATGCCCCATATAAAGCCCTCTTCCGAAAATCACTTTAATACTCATAAATCTCTTATAAATAAGGGTACCAATCCAAAATTTTACACGGATCATTTACATACATACCTAAATCAAACTGCTGGATTTTAAGAATATCGGTCCATATTTGACTATCTCCTCCACATAAGGTCCACTACCGAAATCCACGTTAATACTAATATATATCTTAAATATACCGTTATTACGTTGAAATTCTACGTGAAATATCCTCATATGCATGAAAATAACTGTTCCAAAATTTAAGAAGATCGGCCCATAATTTGTCATACCTGCCATATAGAAGCATTTCCAAAAAACAAATAAATTCGGGTCAAAAAATATTCTTTTCGGATTTAACCCATATTCGGTCCATATTTTATAATCATGATATATATCGTTGGAAAGGTATTTTTAATACCTTTTATTTAATGTATTACAAATTATCAGACACCCAGTAGTTCCCGAGATATAGGCCTATATATTTTCAACATTAAGGGCCCGCCCCCTCTAAAATAGGCGTGACCGCCAACAAACTTTTTTTTTGCTGGTATCTCCTCTAAAAGCCCTATTTGATTTTGTTTTTTTTTTTTTTTTTTTTTGAGCAAAATCACTAAAACCAAATTGTACCCCTTTTATACCCTTCACCATCGTGAGAAGGGTATATATAAGTTTGTCATTCCGTGTGTAATTTCCACAATATAATTTTCCGACCCTATAAAGTATATATATTCTGGATCCTTATAGATAGCGAAGTCGATTAAGCCATGTCCGTCTGTCTGTCTGTCTGTCTGGATGTTGAAATCAGTTTTTTGAAGTCCCAAGATATATTTGGGATCCAAACCTTCAATAATTCTGTCAGAAGTGCTTTCGAGAAGTTTGCTATTTAAAATCAGCAAAATCGGTTTAGGTCAACCAGAGTTATGAACCAATATGTGAGACCACCTCTATAAAAATTTGATATTTTTCGTCCATTTTATTGCAATATTTTGAAATATATTGCAGATAATACCATGAAATTTTGTATACGTTGTTTGTACTATAAAAGAAGAAAGTGTGCGGAAAATAGTAAGAATCGGTCCATGATTTCTCATAGCCCCCATACAAGTATATATATTCCCGAAATATGGCTTAATGATAAATAAATGCCTATAAAATTGGAATATCAAGACAAAATTCACCAAAAATAAGTTTTATACAAAAAGAAATCGCAAAACGAAATTTTTTTTAGTTCGGTCCATGTTTGACCATAGACCCCATATAAAGTCCACTTCCAAAATTCACTTAAATACGTATAAAACAGATATAAATAATGTTAAACGGCTAAAATTTGACATAAATAATCTTTAGAGGCAAATAAATTGTTGTACGAAATTTTATGGTGGTCGGCCCAGAATTGGTCATAGCTCCCATCCAAAAATCTTCCCGAAATATTGCTCAATTATACATAAATGCCTATAAAATTGGAATATCAAGACAAAATTCAGCAAAAATAAGTTTTATACAAAAAGAAATCACAAACCGAAATTTTTTTTAGTTCGGTCCATATTTGACCATAGACCCCATATAAAGTCCAATTACAAAACATATAAAACAGATATAAATAATGTTAAACGGCTAAAATTTGACATAAACACTCTTTATAGGCAAATAAATTTTTGTACCAAATTTTATGGTGGTCGGCCCAGAAATGGTCATAGCCCCCATACAAAAATCTTCCCGAAATATTGCTCTATTATACATAAATGCCTATAAAATTGGAATATCAAGACAAAATTCAGCAAAACTAAGGTCTGTGCAAAAAGAAATCGCAAAACGAAATTTTTTTTAGTTCGGTCCATATTTGACCATATACCCCATATAAAGTCCACTTCCAAAATTCACTTAAATACGCATAAAACAGATATAAATAATGTTAAACGGCTAAAATTTCACATAAATACTCTTTATAGGCAAATAAATTGTTGTACTAAATTTTATGGTGGTCGGCCCACAACTGGTCATAGCTCCCATACAAGGACCACATCTGAAAAAGACATTTTTCCCTATATATATTGCATAAATATCGTTACCGACTCCAAACTTCGTACAGATCATTTACATACATACAAAAATCATTCCACACAATTTTGTTAATTTCGGTCTATTTTTAACCGTATGCCCCATATAAAGCCCTCTTCCGAAAATCACTTTAATACTCATAAATCTCTTATAAATAAGGGTACCAATCCAACATTTTACACGGATCATTTACATACATGCCTAAATCAAACTGCTGGATTTTCAGAATATCGGTCCATATTTGACTATATCCCCCACATAAGGTTCACTACCGAAATCCACGTTAATACTAATATATATCTTAAATATACCGTTATTATGTTGAAATTCTACGTGAAATATCCTCATATGCATGAAAATAACTGTTCCAAAATTTAAGAAGATCGGCCCATAATTTGTCATACCTGCCATATAGAACCATTTCCAAAAAACAAATAAATTCGGGTCAAAAAATATTCTTTTAGGATTTAACCCATATTCGGTGCATATTTTATAATCATGATATATATCGTTGGAAAGGTATTTTTAATGCCTTTTATTTAATGTATTACAAATTATCAGACACCCAGTAGTTCCCGAGATATAGGCCTATATATTTTCAACTTTAAGGGCCAGCCCCCTCGAAAATAGGCGTGACCGCCAACAAATTTTTTTTTTTGCTGGTATCTCCTCTAAAAGCCCTATTTGATGAAGTTTTTTTTTTTTTTTTTTTTGAGCAAAATCACTAAAACCGAATTGTACCCCTTTTTATACCCTTCACCATCGTGAGAAGGGTATATATAAGTTTGTCATTCCGTGTGAAATTTCCACAATATAATTTGCCGACCCTATAAAGTATATATATTCTGGATCCTTATAGATAGCGAAGTCGATTAAGCCATGTCCGTCTGTCTGTCTGTCTGTCTGGATGTTGAAATCAGTTTTTTGAAGTCCCAAGATATATTTGGGATCCAAACCTTCAATAATTCTGTCAGAAGTGCTTTCGAGAAGTTTGCTATTGAAAATCAGCAAAATCGGTTTAGGTCAACCAGAGTTATGAACCAATATGTGAGACCACCTCCATAAAAATTTGATATTTTTCGTCCATTTTATTGCAATATTTTGAAATATATGTATTTTTTTTTTTTTTTTTTTTTTAAAAAGAGAAGCAACACTCAGGCAATTAATATGCCTATATATAATTGCGTTACTTTCTTTGGAAAGGGGATAGTTGAAGAAGTAAAGGTGGTGAAAGAAGAAAGCTTTTTTTATATCACAACTCTGTAATTGCGCATTATGTTTGTTTTTAGTGCAGAATTGCAGCGCTTCTGGTGGTGTGTAGGCGCATTAATGTTAAAGCTTGATTTTGTAGCCTTTATTTATTTATTTTACTTCGGTGGCGTTTGAATGCTATACCACCGAAGGAGGGCGCTGTGATAAATATTAGTTATAATGGATAGAAAGAAAACTAATAATTCTCAGAAACTGATTTTGTTTGAGTGGCAGCGGCTGGGAATCGAACCCGGGCTACAAATACCAACTCATGCTTAATGATCAAATGCGCTAACCAATTAAGCTACAGCACCCTCAATGCAGATAATACCATGAAATTTTGTATATGTTGTTTGTACTATAAAAGAAGAAAGTGTGCGGAAAATAGTAAGAATCGGTCCATGATTTCTCATAGCCCCCATACAAATATATATATTCCCGAAATATGGCTTAATGATAAATAAATGCCTATAAAATTGGAATATCAAGACAAAATTCAGCAAAAATAAGTTTTATACAAAAAGAAATCTCAAAACGAAATTTTTTTTAATTCGGTCCATGTTTGACCACATATAAAGTCCACTTACAAAATTCACTTAAATACGTATAAAACAGACATAAATAATGTTAAACGGCTAAAATTTGACATAAATACTCTTTATAGGCAAATAAATTGCTGTACTAAATTTTATGGTGGTCGGCCCAGAACTGGTCATAGCTCCCATACAAGGACCACATCTGAAAAAGAGATTTTTCCCTATATATATTGTATAAATATCGGTACCGACTGTGATGGTGACAATTTCCCTAAATATTAAAACTGATTTCTTAATAAATTCTTTATTACAAAATTAATAGTTTTTACTAAAATTTAAGGTTGGGTGTAGGAAGTTGTTTATTGAAATTTGTTTTAAAATATTTAAAAGTTAGTTGAGTTGGCATTGATTTTTATGAGTTTTGGATTTTCAATTTTTTTTTATTTTCATCAAACGAAAATTATAATTCAATTAAAAAGGTTCTACATAAAATTTGTTTGAAATTTTTGTTGTAATTTTGAAAAGGATTGTAAGGAAATCCTTATTTTATATTTGAAGGAACGAAAAGAAGATTTTTATACAATTTTGGGCTTTGAATGTTGGATTTATACACATTTGTAAAAAAGGAAAACAAAGGAAAATATCCATTGCCTTGTTTTTATATCCTGCGGATCTGGATTAATTTATCAATTTTAAACGGTATGACCAGCAGATTTTTGATCCTTTATCTTTGGCGTTATCGATATTGGGAAACCACCCTGACAAGGGGTGGAATTGGTCAACTATATATATCCTGCTTTGTTTAATTAATTCAACTATATTCTTATCCTGCATAGTCGCTAACCTGATTTTACACCCTAAACATTCACTTGAATTAAAAACATTCTCATTGGCCATAATAACGTTTTAATCTAAGCATTTGAGGTGACCAGGTGTAATATCATATACATATAAATAGTTTCGTGTTTAACTTTTGTGACATTTGATTCAATATAGCTTCATTTTGATCTTAACCAGCGTTGCCACGACCAAAAAAATTTTGTAACCAAAATGTAAAAAAAAAGTAACCAAAAGCAAAAAAAAGTAACCAAAATTTTTATATATTTAAAATTTTATTTTATTTATACTTCAGCTAAAAAATATATATGTAAAATATAAATTAACCATTGCATTTCAGTTTCTAGTTTAGTCTTATAATTAGGTACAATTGAAAGAAAAAAATAATTCAGCAATAACAATATTAATAAAAACCAAATGTAATTAATTTCATTAGATTTGTTACAAAACACTAGTAGATAAAGTTTAAGTAGATGAGGCTAAAAATCTGTCTTGAATGTTCTTAGATGATTTATCCATATAGCGAACGACTAGAACTAGTGATTTCTTTGTGGATACGTATGTTGTTTCGTCTACTATTAACGAAAACTTTCCTAACATTTCTGTTAATTGAGTTGCTTTACCTGCCACATTTAATGTGTTTCGCAATTTTGAGAGTCGGGACAGCGCTCCTCTAATAAGCCTGGTAGATAGTCCATTAATAAAAAAAGGCAAATTGTGGGTAATAAGAAACATTACTAATGTTAGCTCTGTTTGGTGCACTTGCTTATTAAGAGTTTCTTTTTGAGAACTTGCAAATGTTGTTTTTATTTTCCACATTTTGCTTATGACACTTTTTTTGTGTGCTTTCGTAAATAACTTACGTGATTTGGAATTTTTTTTCACAGGCAGCGCAGAAACAACATCGATCTTTGTTTCTTAGCCACGGAAACTCATCCAACCACAATACACGGAATTTTCTTTTCGTGCTGTTTTTAATATCACTAAACAACAAAATATTATTTAAAAAAAGTTATTGAAATTGAATGCAAATATGCCTATTCTCATCATCACTTCCAGAAGATAACTCGACATTATTAGTTTTACTTTGAGCAGCCTTTTTAAATAAAAATCTAACAAAAATAAAAATTGTGCTTAAAACCAATATTATTATTTTTTAATTCGAAGTACATACAAACTTATCCATTTTTTACGAAAGAAACCCAATCTTAACTATTTAAAAAACACTTTATTAATTAAAAATTAAATAGCACGCTAATTTGTAAAAAGCTTTTTTTGGTTTTCTGATAAAAAAACATAATTTATGAATGTTTATTAAGGTCCGTTCATATCTAAAACAAAAGAATAATTAACTTGCTCCGATGTCAAACATCAATATGAAAATGCATTTAGTAGCATGTTTTTAGATGGTTTTTGTGAAGAACCTTTTACTCGTTCAACAATACAATGATTGTGTTTGTTATGTTTGGAGACAGGCATGTATTTTTTTGTAATCTTGTGTTTAGTGTTTTATTTTTAAAACACTTAAAATGTGGTAGTTTAGTTTATCACCAAAATTAGTGGTAAAAATTAAGTCAAAGTAAAAACAATGTAAAAAATGGTTACTTTTGTGTTAAAAAAAAGTAACCAAAACGGAAAAAAAGTACACAAGTACACATTGGAAAAAAAAGTAACCAATTTTGGTTAAAAGTAACCAAAACGGCAACGCTGATCTTAACCCATTAATGCCCACAGCGATCTAGAAGAGATAGAAGTCTGAAATTTTGAGACAATGGTTCTAGTGGACTCATATACCAAAAAAAATAAAAAAAAATTTTCTACCTTGCTCTCATTGGACTTTTGAAGCCGTTACGTATATGTAACAGTGGGCTGTACCCAGTACTTTTGAAGCCGTTACGTATATGTAACAGTGGGCTATTCCCAGTGCTTTTTGTCGCTACACTTTTGTAGACAAAGACAACAGTTTTTATAAAAAATAAAATGCGAATTCATAACATTTATTAAACTTAAAGAAAAAAATATTCAAAATACAAGTATTTTAATGTTAAAAACAGAAAAACATAAAATTTAATTTATTCAAACTTATAAGTAGCATTTCAATTTTAAAATAGATGTTCTCAGTTATTGACAAAGTAATGATATTTTTCAAAGCATTTTATGCATAGACCGACATCACATTTTTTGCACATAGATGTTGGATGAGCCTGACAATTTAGACCGGCACAACGACGTCTTTTCTTTCTATTGTTTCTACTATAAAGTGATTTACACCATCATATCTGCTAGAGTACTCAGGTTCTTGCACAGTTAATACCCGATAGCTTTGAGGAGGCCTTCTGCATCCATAAGTTTGGCAGTATCGAGCGGCAATAGCTCTACGGAAATCTAATTGGGTCATACCCTCTCCTCCTTTCCGATGCAAAATCCAAGCATTTTGTATGGCCACGTCTACAAGCCACGTAAATATAGAAAACCACAATTTTTTTCCGCGTGCGCCTATTCTGTATGCATTTACATTTTGATCCATTCTGTCAGTTCCTCCCATGTACTGGTTATACTCCGATATTGCATGTGGCAAAGGAACCAAAATTTTTTTTCTTTCCGCACGGGAGAATCTTCCAGCTTTTGTGACAGGAAATTTGCCATGTATGGTAGAAGCTACACTTACCACCGCGTTGTCAACCCATTTAGTTATTTTTATTCCAGTATCTTTCATTTTAGCGCTTTCAATATGACCACGTGTTGATTTTTTTAAAACATCTTTTGAAGGCAACGGACATGACTTTGGAATAAAATTTTCCCGAATTGTTCCGGTTCCATGATAACCACGTTGTCTTAGACCCAGTAAAGCAGCAGGTGTCGTGAAAAGATTATCAAAATGGAAAGAAAACTCAAGTGGTTTGATGTTTTCGTCCAATTCGTCTAGCATACAGAATAATGGAGCTATATTTTTTCCATATTTGGTACAATATTCGGAATTAATGCGTGGATTTGACCCTTGATACATTTCAAAGTTAATTAAATATCCCAAGGGAGTATTCAGACACCACATTTTGTACCCAAATCGCAGGGGTTTGCCTCTTATAAATTGTTTGCAGCCATGCCGCCCAAAATACTCAACCATCGATTCATCATATGACAAACATCTCTCCGGGTGGAAATGTTTCAAAAAACGTTTTTTAAGCTGATCCGTATAAGGCCGTAGCTTCCAGATTTTATCATCTGCTTGATGTTTTGAATTATCAATAAAATGTATACTGCGAAATATTGTGTCAAAACGATTACGTCGCATAGCATCGCAAACCATAGCATTCTGCAAATCACTTTCAGTTGACCAATAACCTCTCTTTGAAGGAACAAAAGAATAACCAGTGATAATTAGGATTCCAATAAAAACACACATTTCCTGTACTGTTATCTTCGGGTTGACTTGTTGACAATACACAGCATAATTATTACTTTCGTCACATATCATTTGTAATAATTGATCATCAAAAAATTTTTCAAATTGTTCGTGTGGGGCCAATTTGGTACAATCAGAATAATCGGGCTCAGGAAATATACTCTGACACTCTACATCAGCATCTTCCTCCCACTGAATATGTGCTCCGCTTAGTGATTTTGACTGTGTTGATTTCGAAGATCTCGCGCGTTTTGTCGCTTTTTTCGTTGATGGTTTATCAATACGGGCACGAGGAGCCTTAGATGGCGTTTTCTCGATGGAAAAATTTTTATCATTTGTAACGGTCTTTCTTTTTGGCGAAATATTAGGTGATTCTGACAGTTCCCGTTCCCTGGCATTTAGTGACGAGTCTACAATTGATGGTGTTGGAGCTGATGATCTAATATGGTCTATTTCCAAATTAGTAATAGAATTTTTCATTACATCTTCTAATGCTTTCTCCAACATTTTATCCTCTTCGTCTTCCTCGTCAGCGCAGTTAGACCCTAATTTACGAACGATAATTTCGCAGGGCTGTGTAAGTAGTGCCCTAGGTAAATTTTCAGGAAGTCCACTACCGTCTTCTTCTCCTGAATCTTCATCAGACTGATAATGTTGTCCACTGGGAGGTTCAATCACTAACTGTTGAACGAAATTATCCTGGCTGTCGTCTGACATCAGTTCATCAAGAAAATGAATAGCTTCCTCTAATGTCATGTACCCATATCTGTAATAAAATTTAGTTTTACAATAGAATTAACTGAAAAAACGACTGAAAAGTCAACAACGGCTTTCAAATTGTAATATATGCAAAGTGAGACAAAAAGTACTAAGAATAGCCCACTGTTACACATACGTAACACCAACTTTGTTTTCTTCGTACCTAACACTATAAACCTCGAACATTTTTTTTACACTTGTACAATTAAAACTTGATGTGTTTTTTATTTGTTTGTTAATAGAAATTTTTTTTGAGACAATTAATATATAAATAACTAGCGGACCCGGCGAACTTCGCCTCGCCCCAATTCTAAGCCTTCAGACAAACTTTTGAGTAATAATACAACACAAATATTTAAATTTTCAATGGGATTTATTTGAATGAAATCAGTAGAGAGCGATTTGATGAACAATGTTTTTCGATTTGTTTTCCGGCGCAAAAACAAACAACGAAGACGGTTTCCCAACACGCGAACATGCAACGTACAGCTGACCGTGCGAAAAACAGGGAAATTCGAGATTAATCCCACAGACTTCTAGTGATTGGCCTTGCGATTTATTGATTGTCATCGCAAATGCCAATCGAACGGGGAACTGAATCCGCTTGAATTGGAATGGAAGGTCAGTTGGAATAATGGGAATTCGTGGGATAAGGACTTCCTCTCCTTTGAATTTGCCCTTGATGATTGTCGCCTGAATCACATTGTTCATTAGCTTTTTGACGGACAACCGCGTACCGTTGCATAATTTTGGAGGATTGAGATTCCGCAACATGATTATGATAGATCCCACCTTCAGCTGTAAATTATGCGGCGGAGTTCCTGGTACATCAAGCGAGTTCAAAAATTCCGTTGGGTAGTTGGTCGCTTCATGTTCGTCGGTCACGCAGTCAACAGATTTGTACGTATGCATTTGTCCTGCGATTTGACTTTGAATAATTAAGTTTAAGCTATCGACGTCCTTATTCCTCGCTGATAGTATTGCTCGTTCACCAATCCAATCGAGATTTTTCTAATTTTGTGCAATGCGGGGGAACACTTTGCTGATGAGTTCCTCCTTGGACGATGTGAATTCACAAAAATTTTCAGGGAACGATATCAATCCAGTCAAGACATCAACAGGAATTTGGCCGTTGCCAAGCTCCAACAGTTGTCTCGAGAATTCGGCAGCCGATGGGTCGTTCTGCAACGCGACTCTCATGTTTGTGGTCAATTGCAACTTCTGGACATGCCGCCACAAAGACGACGATTTCAGGCACGCGTTAAGTTCATCCGCAGCAGAAGATTTGGGGATAACGGGAAGTGTTTGACGAAAATCTCCGGAGAGCAATATCAAAGCCCCACCATATCGTCTTAAATCACCTCGTAAATCCTTCATTGTTCGGTCAACTGCCTCCAAAGCTCGTTTATGCGCCATCGTGCATTCATCCCAAATGATGATTTTGCATTCGCGCATCAATTTGCCTGTCGCCGAATTCTTGGTTATTGGGCTTGTTGGCTTGTCAACTGTGAGAAGATTCATCGGCAGCTTCAAAGCGGAATGTGCAGTTCGACCGCCTTCCAACAATGTGGCAGCAATTCCAGAAGATGCAACAGCCAACGCAATTTGTGATCTTGACCGAATTGTTGCCAGAATGGACGAAATGACGAATGTCTTGCCTGTCACACCGGGAGCATCAAGAAAGTAAATACCTCCCGTTCCATCGTCAACAACCTTCATCAGCGAATCGTACACGTTCTTCTGCTCGGGATTCAATAGTGTCACATTTGTTCGGACTCTTTCGGCCAGCTCATCTCGATCATAGGCTTGCTCCCGTTGCAATTCGGAGTTGAATGCATCGTGAATCAAACGATTGGGCGCTGGCAATCCTAATGTCAACAGCACACTGCCACACATTAGCAAGCACATGTCTTCGACCAGAACTAAAACTTCGTTGCGTATCTCTTCGTTAATTTCAAGATCGAAATTAAAAGTTGCCGTGCGAACTCTGTGCAAAATGTCGTCAGCCATATCGTCCTTGTATTTGTCAAGCAATGCGGTTGGGTTCGATGGATGACATGTGGCTATGATAATCGCAAACAATGTACGAATTTGATTCGCTGGCGCAGAAACAATTGCATCGGCGAGCGTTAAGTCCCAATGTGAATCGTTTTCGAGCAAATTCAAAAGTTGGCAAGCTTCCCGAAAAGAGGCGCACAGCACACTATCCACAGTACGAAGGGAATCGAAGGATGTGGGGCCTCTAATGTTCACTAAAAGCAAGCGAAGATAAAAGCATTCGTCTTGGCGTGGATGAACTGTGTATATTCGTCCGAGGGCATCAGTCGAATAGACATCAGCGAAGCCAGCAACAGTATCACCTTTTTTCCGGCGTTGGAAGTTCTTCGATGCAGCGTTCCATGTATAATAGCGTGGCATTTCAGAATAGAGTAAAGTCCTTGCGAATGGATCGCTTTGGCATGTCGAAAAGAAATTTGTCAATGTTGTCGCTGGTGGTCGTTCTGCTCTTAGCGCTGCATTTGCTTCTGTAAAGTAGACACGCTGGCCGTTCTCCAAGTGAACTGCCAAATGTACGACAGCCGGGTGACGTTCGTGTATCGGAAATGAAAACAGCCGTCAAATTGCCTCGTTACAACTCACGTAACGTCCAAGTTGAAATTTCGTCACCTCGTCGTTTGCATTTGGATTGGCAATACCAAAGACCGCCATGTCGCTCCCTTTGTTCACATATTTGCAAACGTATTTTATGGATTTGATGGAGTTGCAGTACTCAACATTGCAGTGCGTTGAGAATGTTTTCGACAAAAGCGGACAATATGGAACGATCCATCGGTTATCGACGACGACATCGTTTCCTTTTATCTTCATCACGATTGATCTGCCATTGTCACTTGGAGAACGACGCCGATACAACGGATATCCGTCCATTCCACTGATTGTGTCAGCTACCAAAGGACGGGGAAAACGCTTTGTGCAGTTTCCGTTTTCCATGCACGGTGAGGCTGGGTTGTGGACTCCGCAAGGACCATGAATCATATTCGTTGTCACAACGGAATGAAGCTCTGGATCAGTTTCTGGGTCTGGTATTTCGGCAGAAATTATCAAATCAATATGATCTGGTCGGATCTTGTCGAACATCCAAAGCAGAATGTGTGCATGTGGTAATCCACGCTTCTGCCATTCAACTGAGTACATCCAACAACGAACTACGCCAAAAACCTTTTGTTTAACGATGAAATCCATGAGTACTCTGAGCTTTTGCTTGAATACTCGTGCAATGAGGTCGTGTCGGTCGCTCGATGTTTGTCCTGTAAGCAACAGATTCGTAATTTCAGGCCATTTCGGATTGCAAGTAAACGTTATGAATAAATCCGGTCGTCCGTAATTCCGCACGTACGTCATCGCGTCTTGAGCGTACTCATGCATATGGCGCGGGCTTCCAACATAAGTAGCTGGGAGAATGGTCAAACTACCGATGTTTGTCACATCTCCTTCGGTAGAGATGGCGTCACGCAAGTGAATATACTCATCTGATCGTAACTTTGACTGATTATAACGAAGGAAATTGAGACGCTCCGTTTCGACTTTGACGTACATGTCGACGGAGAACTGTTGAAACAACCGGCGATATCTCAACAGATGATTGTCAATTTCTTCCCGAATCATAAATCGGAACGCATAAAAATTCATCGAGCTGACCTTCTTATTCATTTCTTCTCCTGAAATATGAATTGCAAGTAAGTTGTAGAATAAGAAGGAATTAATGACTTGTAAACAAACCTGTCGTTGGATTGACCATTTTTATATTGAAGTGATAGCCATCCTCTCCACCGCAGAACATCAAAGGGTATTGAAGTGCATCGTATGACCGATGAGTCTCGTACACGCGCTGCATTTGTCCACCATCCCGACGCTTGAGAACAATATCGCATGATTCCACATTCTCTCCAACAATCACCACTGCGACTTCATTGATAGTGGGAGCATTGAACTGCCTTGCATGGCCTCCAGCGGGTCTTTTGTCTGCTCTGATTATAATTTTATGGTCGTCAGAGTGCATTGTCTCCAATGCGGTTTTGAACAATCTAACCAACTGATTATGCTCATGCAGAATATTTTGCAATTGTTCAATAATTTCACGTTTAGTTGCTGTAAAAATTGCACAACGCTGATCTAGTTCAATTGCCGAATCACCAACGAAATAGATCTGAAGAAACTTATAATCTTCGCTCGGTGGTGGTAACAAAGCGCCCGCTCGATGATGAATTTGACCTTGAATCTAAATATTTGGAATCAATTTCGAAAGGAATGAGAAGAAATATTAATTTTAAAAATAATGAGACGCCATTACCTTATAACTCGGATTAAAGCCGGATTGATGAACAACTTCGGCTCCAAATGACGTCATTTGAAAACATCCATTATATTTTTGTGTATTCGATAAGAAATGTTTTGATTGAATTGTATTTCCATAGAGAAGCGAATACAATGGCTCTGGCGGAGGAGGCAAAACAGGGAATTTCACCTTGCCACCAGCGCAACATAAGCCGGGGGTTTCCGATTGAAACTTCAATGCATTGCAATGCTGGCAAACGACAGACAATGAACCGATATCAACGCAGCGAAGGTCTTTATAGGCGATTGCAGAATCGTATCCAAAAGCAGCCCGATTCAAGTCTACATTTACGACTGCTCTTCTTCTGCTATTGTTTTGTCGAATTTGAGGTGGTGATTGTGTAGTGCGAATCTGTGCAATATGGGCTCGTCTCCATTCATTTTGTTGTGCACGTTCCTCTTCTGTTTGATTATCATGGACATTCTGACTAATTATTGCACGACGTGTATGTCGTCCAAGGTTTGTTCGTCTAATAGCAGGCATTAGTGAAGCAAATAAGTCTTCCTAAAAAACAATAAAGTCTAATCCAATTCAAAAGAAAATAATGTTTAAAGATTCAAACTTACGGAATAAATGTTTCTGTATGAATGCTCGCAATCCAATTAAATGAACTCACTTTTTTCACACAAACTTATTTTCTTTAAGAATTAATGTTTTGATAAATATTGCACAGAATTTTTTTTTTTTTTTTACTTTTAAAGAGAAGTAACACTCAATCAATTTTCCAATTTTTCCAATTTTCCGACTTTTGCGGAGAGATTTTCCAATTTTCCGCATTTCGCATTTTCCGCAATTTCCAAGAACTTTCTATTTTTCCATTAAGGAATAATTTCACCCAAAATTTCATACAAAAACTCGATTTTCAAAATTTCCCATTTTCCGACTTTTGCGAAGAGATTTTCCAATTTTCCTCGTTTCGCATTTCGCATTTTTCATGAGAAAGAAGAAATTTCTATTTTTATAGTTGGAAAGCCATTAAGTCCAAATTTCATACAAAAACTCGATTTTCCAATTTTCCAACTTTTCCGGAGGGATTTTCCAAAATTTTCTTCCGTAAGAACCTTCTCCTCGAAAATACGAACAACTGACAAAAAATTTTACAGAAATCGGCCCAGCCGTTCTCATTTGATGAATTACTATACATTTTTTACACCATTTTTATATATATAGATTTAAACAATTATTAATCAATTAAAATTAGGTCACAAATTATTATATGAATTGGATGGAAATGAATATAAAAATTTAACAAGTTTTACATATTATAATAGGAGGTTTTACTATGAAACGTGGTGACATGAAATGTTTGTTGGGTGATATGTATAAACGTAATATTAATAGGGTTAGGTAATATTTAAATTAAATCAACAAAATTATGACAATTTCAGTAGCAATTCAAAATATTATTTTTATATAAAGTTTGAATTTTTATAAATATGTATTACGTTTATATAATAAAATTATAGTACATATGTTTAAAGTAAAATAATAAAAATAATGGTTGATAAAAATTTGTTAAAACTTACATTTTTTTTTTTTTTATAATGGTCCAACGTAGTCAGCAGGCGCCGGATGACAGTGGAACGTAGTTTATTTCTACTCAACCATATATTTAAATATTTTTATATGATGTGTTAGTTTTAATCTTTCATATGGATTTGTTTGTTGGGTTATTTGAGGTGTTGTAGTGTTTGTATGTAAGGGATTTAGATTACAGATTCAGTAATAATTAACTTGTTAAACTATAATGTTTTTATAACTGATGATTAATGTAGGTGACCATATATCAAAAATTAAACAAAAAAAAGTTGGATTTAAATTAAAAACATAATTGAACAAACAAAAAAAATAAACACGAAAAGAATTATAAAATTACGTTAAAAAGATTTAAATACAAAATTAAATTAAATTTAACCCATTCATACCCACTGTTACATATACGTAACGTTACTGTCGCTAATATTTAATAGCGATTTAAAAAAAGGGGAAGAACACAAACTTAATAGTTTTTTTTTTATTGGGTAACTAAATATGTGTTTAAAAAACACAAGTAGTATTTTTGCTATTTTAAGTGTCAGTGTTGTGGTGTGTGGTTGTTTTGTGAAGGTTTGAATTTTAAAGCCTCAAAAAATTGAATATGACGACACGAAGAAGGTAAGAAAGTTAATCTATATATATAAAAATGGTGTAAAAAATGTATAGTAATTCATCAAATGAGAACGGCTGGGCCGATTTCTGTAAAATTTTTTGTCAGTTGTTCGTATTTTCGAGGAGAAGGTTCTTACGGAAGAAAATTTTGGAAAATCCCTCCGGAAAAGTTGGAAAATTGGAAAATCGAGTTTTTGTATGAAATTTGGACTTAATGGCTTTCCAACTATAAAAATAGAAATTTCTTCTTTCTCATGAAAAATGCGAAATGCGAAACGAGGAAAATTGGAAAATCTCTTCGCAAAAGTCGG
Source organism: Bellardia pandia (assembly GCA_916048285.2). Taxonomy (NCBI): domain Eukaryota; kingdom Metazoa; phylum Arthropoda; class Insecta; order Diptera; family Calliphoridae; genus Bellardia; species Bellardia pandia. The sequence continues at coordinate 387,307 of CAJZHU020000023.1, forward strand.
AAAATGGGAAATTTTGAAAATCGAGTTTTTGTATGAAATTTTGGGTGAAATTATTCCTTAATGGAAAAATAGAAAGTTCTTGGAAATTGCGGAAAATGCGAAATGCGGAAAATTGGAAAATCTCTCCGCAAAAGTCGGAAAATTGGAAAAATTGGAAAATTGATTGAGTGTTACTTCTCTTTAAAAGTAAAAAAAAAAAAAAATTCTGTGCAATATTTATCAAAACATTAATTCTTAAAGAAAATAAGTTTGTGTGAAAAAAGTGAGTTCATTTAATTGGATTGCGAGCATTCATACAGAAACATTTATTCCGTAAGTTTGAATCTTTAAACATTATTTTCTTTTGAATTGGATTAGACTTTATTGTTTTTTAGGAAGACTTATTTGCTTCACTAATGCCTGCTATTAGACGAACAAACCTTGGACGACATACACGTCGTGCAATAATTAGTCAGAATGTCCATGATAATCAAACAGAAGAGGAACGTGCACAACAAAATGAATGGAGACGAGCCCATATTGCACAGATTCGCACTACACAATCACCACCTCAAATTCGACAAAACAATAGCAGAAGAAGAGCAGTCGTAAATGTAGACTTGAATCGGGCTGCTTTTGGATACGATTCTGCAATCGCCTATAAAGACCTTCGCTGCGTTGATATCGGTTCATTGTCTGTCGTTTGCCAGCATTGCAATGCATTGAAGTTTCAATCGGAAACCCCCGGCTTATGTTGCGCTGGTGGCAAGGTGAAATTGCCTGTTTTGCCTCCTCCGCCAGAGCCATTGTATTCGCTTCTCTATGGAAATACAATTCAATCAAAACATTTCTTATCGAATACACAAAAATATAATGGATGTTTTCAAATGACGTCATTTGGAGCCGAAGTTGTTCATCAACCCGGCTTTAATCCGAGTTATAAGGTAATGGCGTCTCATTATTTTTAAAATTAATATTTCTTCTCATTCCTTTCGAAATTGATTCCAAATATTTAGATTCAAGGTCAAATTCATCATCGAGCGGGCGCTTTGTTACCACCACCGAGCGAAGATTATAAGTTTCTTCAGATCTATTTCGTTGGTGATTCGGCAATTGAACTAGATCAGCGTTGTGCAATTTTTACAGCAACTAAACGTGAAATTATTGAACAATTGCAAAATATTCTGCATGAGCATAATCAGTTGGTTAGATTGTTCAAAACCGCATTGGAGACAATGCACTCTGACGACCATAAAATTATAATCAGAGCAGACAAAAGACCCGCTGGAGGCCATGCAAGGCAGTTCAATGCTCCCACTATCAATGAAGTCGCAGTGGTGATTGTTGGAGAGAATGTGGAATCATGCGATATTGTTCTCAAGCGTCGGGATGGTGGACAAATGCAGCGCGTGTACGAGACTCATCGGTCATACGATGCACTTCAATACCCTTTGATGTTCTGCGGTGGAGAGGATGGCTATCACTTCAATATAAAAATGGTCAATCCAACGACAGGTTTGTTTACAAGTCATTAATTCCTTCTTATTCTACAACTTACTTGCAATTCATATTTCAGGAGAAGAAATGAATAAGAAGGTCAGCTCGATGAATTTTTATGCGTTCCGATTTATGATTCGGGAAGAAATTGACAATCATCTGTTGAGATATCGCCGGTTGTTTCAACAGTTCTCCGTCGACATGTACGTCAAAGTCGAAACGGAGCGTCTCAATTTCCTTCGTTATAATCAGTCAAAGTTACGATCAGATGAGTATATTCACTTGCGTGACGCCATCTCTACCGAAGGAGATGCGACAAACATCGGTAGTTTGACCATTCTCCCAGCTACTTATGTTGGAAGCCCGCGCCATATGCATGAGTAAGCTCAAGACGCGATGACGTACGTGCGGAATTACGGACGACCGGATTTATTCATAACGTTTACTTGCAATCCGAAATGGCCTGAAATTACGAATCTGTTGCTTACAGGACAAACATCGAGCGACCGACACGACCTCATTGCACGAGTATTCAAGCAAAAGCTCAGAGTACTCATGGATTTCATCGTTAAACAAAAGGTTTTTGGCGTAGTTCGTTGTTGGATGTACTCAGTTGAATGGCAGAAGCGTGGATTACCACATGCACACATTCTGCTTTGGATGTTCGACAAGATCCGACCAGATCATATTGATTTGATAATTTCTGCCGAAATACCAGACCCAGAAACTGATCCAGAGCTTCATTCCGTTGTGACAACGAATATGATTCATGGTCCTTGCGGAGTCCACAACCCAGCCTCACCGTGCATGGAAAACGGAAACTGCACAAAGCGTTTTCCCCGTCCTTTGGTAGCTGACACAATCAGTGGAATGGACGGATATCCGTTGTATCGGCGTCGTTCTCCAAGTGACAATGGCAGATCAATCGTGATGAAGATAAAAGGAAACGATGTCGTCGTCGATAACCGATGGATCGTTCCATATTGTCCGCTTTTGTCGAAAACATTCTCAACGCACTGCAATGTTGAGTACTGCAACTCCATCAAATCCATAAAATACGTTTGCAAATATGTGAACAAAGGGAGCGACATGGCGGTCTTTGGTATTGCCAATCCAAATGCAAACGACGAGGTGACGAAATTTCAACTTGGACGTTACGTGAGTTGTAACGAGGCAATTTGGCGGCTGTTTTCATTTCCGATACACGAACGTCACCCGGCTGTCGTACATTTGGCAGTTCACTTGGAGAACGGCCAGCGTGTCTACTTTACAGAAGCAAATGCAGCGCTAAGAGCAGAACGACCACCAGCGACAACATTGACAAATTTCTTTTCGACATGCCAAAGCGATCCATTCGCAAGGACTTTACTCTATTCTGAAATGCCACGCTATTATACATGGAACGCTGCATCGAAGAACTTCCAACGCCGGAAAAAAGGTGATACTGTTGCTGGCTTCGCTGATGTCTATTCGACTGATGCCCTCGGACGAATATACACAGTTCATCCACGCCAAGACGAATGCTTTTATCTTCGCTTGCTTTTAGTGAACATTAGAGGCCCCACATCCTTCGATTCCCTTCGTACTGTGGATGGTGTGCTGTGCGCCACTTTTCGGGAAGCTTGCCAACTTTTGAATTTGCTCGAAAACGATTCACATTGGGACTTAACGCTCGCCGATGCAATTGGTTCTGCGCCAGCGAATCAAATTCGTACATTGTTTGCGATTATCATAGCCACATGTCATCCATCGAACCCAACCGCATTGCTTGACAAATACAAGGACGATATGGCTGGCGACATTTTGAAATTAACGAAGAGATACGCAACGAAGTTTTAGTTCTGGTCGAAGACATGTGCTTGCTAATGTGTGGCAGTGTGCTGTCGACATTAGGATTGCCAGCGCCCAATCGTTTGATTCACGATGCATTCAACTCCGAATTGCAACGGGAGCAAGCCTATGATCGAGATGAGCTGGCCGAAAGAGTCCGAACAATGTGACACTATTGAATCCCGAGCAGAAGAACGTGTACGATTCGCTGATGAAGGTTGTTGACGATGGAACGGGAGGTATTTACTTTCTTGATGCTCCCGGTGGGACAGGCAAGACATTCGTCATTTCGTCCATTCTGGCAACAATTCGGTCAAGATCACAAATTGCGTTGGCTGTTGCATCTTCTGGAATTGCTGCCACATTGTTGGAAGGCGGTCGAACTGCACATTCCGCTTTGAAGCTGCCGATGAATCTTCTCACAGTTGACAAGCCAACATGCCCAATAACCAAGAATTCGGCGACAGGCAAATTGATGCGCGAATGCAAAATCATCATTTGGGATGAATGCACGATGGCGCATAAACGAGCTTTGGAGGCAGTTGACCGAACAATGAAGGATTTACGAGGTGATTTAAGACGATTTGGTGAGGCTTTGATATTGCTCTCCGGAGATTTTCGTCAAACACTTCCCGTTATCCCCAAATCTTCTGCTGCGGATGAACTTAACGCGTGCCTGAAATCGTCGTCTTTGTGGCGGCATGTCCAGAAGTTGCAATTGACCACAAACATGAGAGTCGCGTTGCAGAACGACCCATCGGCTGCCGAATTCTCGAGGCAACTGTTGGAGCTTGGCAACGGCCAAATTCCTGTTGATGTCTTGACTGGATTGATATCGTTCCCTGAAAATTTTTGTGAATTCACATCGTCCAAGGAGGAACTCATCAGCAAAGTGTTCCCCCGCATTGCACAAAATTAGAAAAATCTCGATTGGATTGGTGAACGAGCAATACTAGCAGCGAGGAATAAGGACGTCGATAGCTTAAACTTAATTATTCAAAGTCAAATCGCAGGACAAATGCATACGTACAAATCTGTTGACTGCGTGACCGACGAACATGAAGCGACCAACTACCCGACGGAATTTTTGAACTCGCTTGATGTACCAGGAACTCCGCCGCATAATTTACAGCTGAAGGTGGGATCTATCATAATCATGTTGCGGAATCTCAATCCTCCAAAATTATGCAACGGTACGCGGTTGTCCGTCAAAAAGCTAATGAACAATGTGATTCAGGCGACAATCATCAAGGGCAAATTCAAAGGAGAGGAAGTCCTTATCCCACGAATTCCCATTATTCCAACTGACCTTCCATTCCAATTCAAGCGGATTCAGTTCCCCGTTCGATTGGCATTTGCGATGACAATCAATAAATCGCAAGGCCAATCACTAGAAGTCTGTGGGATTAATCTCGAATTTCCCTGTTTTTCGCACGGTCAGCTGTACGTTGCATGTTCGCGTGTTGGGAAACCGTCTTCGTTGTTTGTTTTTGCGCCGGAAAACAAATCGAAAAACATTGTTCATCAAATCGCTCTCTACTGATTTCATTCAAATAAATCCCATTGAAAATTTAAATATTTGTGTTGTATTATTACTCAAAAGTTTGTCTGAAGGCTTAGAATTGGGGCGAGGCGAAGTTCGCCGGGTCCGCTAGTTTATTATACAAAACATATTAATTATTATCGTTTATTAAAAGACTATAAATTAAATTTCTATTTTTTTTGTTATATTTTCGAATATGAAATTTTGAATCATTAATATTATAATTACGAAAGGTGAAGTTGAGGTATGGGTCAATTAGAGTAGTTTATTTTTTTATTTTTTTTTTTGGGCTGACAAATAATGTTGTTTTCTGTCAGCATGGAGGGTGGGTATCAGATAGGTATAGCAAATTCCATCTTATGCTATACCAGTATCATTAACCATTTTCCTTTCTTCTTGTTATTATGAATTGCTTTGTTATTAAATAGCTACCTAAAGTAAAATCACTTGTAAATGATTCAAAATTGATAATATTATATTATATGAGAACAAAAAACAAACCCCCCCAACGACGAGCACGACCGGATTAATGGGTAGCTCTGTTCTCAAGATACCACCTCATTTTCAAAGAATCGTTACACGACTCAAAACTTTGCACAGATCATTTTAATATATACAAAAATCATCCCACAAAATTTTGTGAATTTCGGTCTATTTTTAACCGTATGCCCCATATAAAGCCCTCTTCCGAAAATCACTTTAATACTCATAAATCTCTTATAAATAAGGGTACCAATCCAAAATTTTACACGGATCATTTACATACATGCCTAAATCAAACTGCTGGATTTTAAGAATATCGGTCCATATTTGACTATATCCCCCACATAAGGTCCACTACCGAAATCCACGTTAATACTAATATATATCTTAAATATACCGTTATTATGTTGAAATTCTACGAGAAATATCCTCATATGCATGAAAATAACTGTTCCAAAATTTAAGAAGATCGGCCCATAATTTGTCATACCTGCCATATAGAACCATTTCCAAAAAACAAATAAATTCGGGTCAAAAAATATTCTTTTCGGATTTAACCCATATTCGGTTCATATTTTATAATCATGATATATATCGTTGGAAAGCTATTTTTAATACCTTTTATTTAATGTATTACAAATTATCAGACACCCAGTAGTTCCCGAGATATAGGCCTATATATTTTCAACTTTAAGGGCCCGCCCCCTCGAAAATAGGCGTGACCGCCAACAAATTTTTTTTTGCTGGTATCTCCTCTAAAAGCCCTATTTGATTTTGTTTTTTTTTTTTTTTTGAGCAAAATCACTAAAACCGAATTGTACCCCTTTTTATACCCTTCACCATCGTGAGAAGGGTATATATAAGTTTGTCATTCCGTGTGAAATTTCCACAATATAATTTTCCGACCCTATAAAGTATATATATTCTGGATCCTTATAGATAGCGAAGTCGATTAAGCCATGTCCGTCTGTCTGTCTGTCTGTCTGGATGTTGAAATCAGTTTTTTGAAGTCCCAAGATATATTTGGGATCCAAACCTTCAATAATTCTGTCAGAAGTGCTTTCGAGAAGTTTGCTATTTAAAATCAGCAAAATCGGTTTAGGTCAACCAGAGTTATGAACCAATATGTGAGACCACCTCTATAAAAATTTGATATTTTTCGTCCATTTTATTGCAATATTTTGAAATATATTGCAGATAATACCATGAAATTTTGTATACGTTGTTTGTACTATAAAAGAAGAAAGTGTGCGGAAAATAGTAAGAATCGGTCCATGATTTCTTATAGCCCCCATACAAATATATATATTCCCGAAATATGGCTTAATGATAAATAAATGCCTATAAAATTGGAATATCAAGACAAAATTCAGCAAAAATAAGTTTTATACAAAAAGAAATCGCAAAACGAAATTTTTTTTTAGTTCGGTCCATGTTTGACCATAGACCCCATATAAAGCCCACTTCCAAAATTCACTTAAATACGTATAAAACAGATATAAATAATGGTAAACGGCTAAAATTTGACATAAATAATCTTTAGAGGCAAATAAATTGTTGTATGAAATTTTATGGTGGTCCATATTTGACTATATCCCCCACATAAGGTCCACTACCGAAATCCACGTTAATACTAATATATATCTTAAATATACCGTTATTATGTTGAAATTCTACGAGATATATCCTCATATGCATGAAAATAACTGTTCCAAAATTTAAGAAGATCGGCCCATAATTTGTCATACCTGCCATATAGAACCATTTCCAAAAAACAAATAAATTCGGGTCAAAAAATATTCTCTTCGGATTTAACCCATATTCGGTCCATATTTTATAATCATGATATATATCGTTGGAAAGCTATTTTTAATACCTTTTATTTAATGTATTACAAATTATCAGACACCCAGTAGTTCCCGAGATATAGGCCTATATATTTTCAACTTTAAGGGCCCGCCCCCTCGAAAATAGGCGTGACCGCCAACAAATTTTTTTTTTGCTGGTATCTCCTCTAAAAGCTCTATTTGATTTTGTTTTTTTTTTTTGAGCAAAATCACTAAAACCGAATTGTACCCCTTTTTATACCCTTCACCATCGTGAGAAGGGTATATATAAGTTTGTCATTCCGTGTGAAATTTCCACAATATAATTTTCCGACCCTATAAAGTATATATATTCTGGATCCTTATAGATAGCGAAGTCGATTAAGCCATTGTAATGGACGTTTATGTCCAGAAACAAAATTTTACACTTACTCTATTTTCTAGCAGCGCATAATTTTTCTATGCCCACAAATCCAATTATTCCTGGTGGTATGTTAATTTGCCCTCGAATAGCCTGGTACTAAATATATGTTTTTTAACCCCATATTTGCTTATATTTATTCTTAATTTTAATTATTGAAAAAATTTTCTTAATAACTAACACGTTGTGTTCATCATCATATGGTTTTAATTATAATGTTTTGTTTTGGTTTGTCTTTTCGTATTTAAGTGTTGATTGAGTATAAACTGATCAAGTAGAAGAGTTTTGTCTGAACTAAACGATGACAGGGTTGGGAAAATTTATTCATGCCTACTAAGTTGAGTTATTAACGAGCGAGTTAAAAATTAAATTTAAACTTTGCCAGTTTGCAGAATAATCTGAAAATTAATATTTAAGATTATATATAAAATTTAATTAAAATTATTAGTTTGGAAATTTCATCATTACTGTATTTTTTTCTGCATGAAGAGATGAATCAGTATGCATGAACATGATTTAAGTCTTGTGTCATCTGGTAACTTTAATGTTACTATAAAAATTGACAAATAAATGTCAAGTTTATTAAGTTTTCTTTGACTAAAGGTTTCTTTTGTCAAAGATAAAGTTTTAAAGATCCTTTTTCCTGTGGTAGCCGAATCGACAAGTTAAAAATCTTTAATTTATCGGATAAAAATCAAGTTTATTCAATAACATCCTTTTATAATTGATTAAAAGAGCTAATACAATTTCTCTAAATAAATCTAAATTATTTAGAAACAGGTAACTTTAAAACTAATTAAACCCATTTAGATAATTGACTTTTAACTTTTAAATTAAAGGAAAAGGGAGCACGCACAAAGAAAACTGGTCAATTTAGAAATTTTTTTGTTTAAACTTCTGAATATCATTTCTAAATTGATGACCATTAATACATATGATTCGAAGACTATTTAGCAGGTAATCTCATTTATTTTCGTTAAAATAAAATATTTGAAGTTAATAACATTTCGATATATTCCCTTTTGTTAAATAATTAGACGTCACTCAATACTTTTAAGTACTTTCCCACAAAACTTGTCTGGAAATCCTCTTCCAGGGGATTCCTCCTGTTACTGATGCGTCACCAGACAAGCGTGCTTCTTTATACTGCAACTAACATGCTTTCTTCAAACTCAACCTGATCAACAACAACAATAGCAGAAAAAATTAATTAAATACCAACAAAACCAACCTAATTATCAAAAACATTCCCAACTCTCTGTACTCAACTAAACAAATGAAATAACCAAAACAGTAATTCCCAAACAGTGATACCCAAATACAACTAGCTAAATCAATGATATGTGATTAGTGGCAAACGTTCTGAAAAGGGTGATAAAAACCTAACAACTCTCCATAAAATCTTAAAAAACATAAATTATGAAATTTACAAAAAAATCAAATTTTATTTAATATTTAAAATTATTAATTTAATAACTAAGATTGAGAACAAAAGGAAAATTGCAACTAAAATTTAGTTTGAAAAATTTAAAATGTTAAAAAATTGTTTAAAATCAGTATTCGCCAAATTTTGATAAGAAAACAACCAAAATGGTTGCACCCTACCCTTTGATTTATCGGTTTTAGATAAAATTTGAAAAAAAAACCCAACTTATAATACAATAAATAAAAAAAAAAGAAGATCCCAACTACCTAAAATTAACTAAATTTTAAAGTAATGAACTAATAAAAGAAAAAAAACTTAAATATTTACAATTATAAATTAGAAAAAAAAATTGTATAAAAAAATATAGTAAATTAAGTTCAAACGAAATATCCAAAACATAAAAAAACACATGCAAATGAAACCCATTAAATAACCTAATAATATCCAAAGAATAAGGCAAGAACATATTGCAAGAAAATATTTTACTTTCCAGCCTATAGCGCACCTCGAATTCATGGAGAAGGCCTTCTACTGTTTTTTTCGATTGGTGAGTAAAATTGTAATCTTTTAATTAATTCTTGCAATATTATAAACCAACAAACAACTGGAAAAAATTTTAGTAAAGAAAGATCAAACATGTTGTAATTTAGTTTTGTGTCTAACAACAGTAGTAACGAGAGATCAAACAGATTGTCATTTGTTTATTCTCTACTTATTCCTCTATACATGTCGTGACCTACTTTTGATTACAACCAAACCAACATATTTACACAAACATGTATAAAATGATCAGCTGTTGAACAATAAGTTCAATAAACTTTACTAAATTTTTTTTCATTTGTCTCTTTGTTCTTTTCGTTTAAAATTTGCACCATGGGTCAAGATACTCATTATTTCGGAAAATTTTGTATTGTTTATGAATAGTATTAATGATTTTTTTTTGTAAAAAAAAAAAGAAGTATATTGGTAATTAATTTTGTAATAATAGTTAAATATTCTGGTTATTGTAAGATAGCAATAAAATTTAATCTTTTTAAATGATTTTTTTTTAAACTTATCTTATATGACACATAATTATATATTTAGTATTTTCGATCGCTAGTAGTATGTATAATTTGAATTTTAGAATAATAAATATGTTCAATATGACTGGATAAATTTGTTTGTTTGGTCTTCTTATTTGTGAAATGTGAGGAAGATAATGTTCAAATACCAATTAGGGGTTCTATAAAATTTTAATTGCCCGTAGAACTATGGCTGGTGAGGGTTTTGAGGCAGACGTATCCAAAAACATCCGGATGACGTATATTTATAGGCAGAGATATCCACTATAATTTTGGTATTTAAATTCTTACAATTATAACTAAATTTTGGGGCTTGTTTTTTTTTTTGGTTTAGTTATATTATTCCAGTAATATATTAGTTTTTTTAGTTTACCGGGAGTCTATAATAGAGCATGCAAAATGTATCAGAGTTAGTAAAATAGGACACGAACTCCCCCACCCGACTGTTAGCTAGTATATCAATGGCTCCCATCGTCCTGATTGAGCTAGCTTTTGTTAAAACTATGACTCATAGAAGAAAAAAAAAACACAATTTATTGAGAACAGATTTGCTTTAGGGTAAAAATTGAAATCCAGTAAGAAAAATAGTATTACTTTCATTCTATATTTTTCCCCATGTAGATTCACACGGGATCCTTATATATTCTTTTATTGAGTTTAGTTTATTCTAATCGCACGCATTTGCGTTTTGATTTCTATCGCGATTCATATCATTTTTACATTACAAAATGGCGCCCAACGTGGGGCCCGAAGGAATAGCTCGTTCTTTCTGGCTCAAAAATTTTTCTTTTACTAAATTGTAGATTTCAATGTTGTAGAGATTCTAAAATTGTTTTCCATCGATACTGTATTTGATAATGAATAACGTTTGAATCTTTTCTGGCATTTTAGTTACTTGAGGTTTTTTTTAGGTTTGAGTAGACTAACCGATTAGATTTTAATCGTCCTTTCTTTATCTTCGATAGTGCAATGAAATAAATTTTAGTTTTTCTAAGTAGCTACGATAATGTTCTAATTTATTTATGGATTGTGAGACGATTTTTAGCTCATTTTATACAGTGGAAATCATAATGTTGCTATCTGCATTTTATGACCTAGTATTAAAATGATTTGTTACTAAGAAAAATTGTGACTTTGCTAATGGTATCAATTTCATATATATTTTAGCCACGTTATCTAACTCAATAGACCAATTATTGTTTGCATTATAGTGATTATTTTCTCTGCTGCTTAAAATATTTTTTTGAATTTTATCGTTTCTCACATAGAACATTTAAGAAGACCAGTTAATGTTCTTTTAAAGTTACATATTTTTTGATTTGGAAACCGAGTCTGAATTCAAAAGTTTTATTTTTTCTGAGGTAAATTCAGAAAAAAAACTTAGTTAAAAAAAAAAACAAAATTATATATAAATTTATAATTCTTATATCAATATTAAAATTTGCGAATTTCATATTTTATTTGAGAAATTATATTTTATATGAGAAATCTAAAAAAATAAAATTTTTGTGAATTTTTTTTATAATACATTTTGCATTAAACTAATTAAATAAAATGTATTTATTAATTTAACTAATAGTGAAATATAAACAGTAAACACTAATATAAATGAAAATACTTTAAATTTTAAAAATTTTTTAAAGCTTCTAAATAGTATAAAACTTGAGATTTTTTTTAAATGTTTTAACTATTAGCAATATCATTCTTGATCTATATAATCCCATTAATGTTTCTGAATTTAGCACATTACATTAAACATTAGGGGTATTCTATTTTTTTAACCTATGTTTTACATGCCCATTCACGATGAGAAACATTAAAAAAATGTTAACTGCGTTTTTAGTTTTTTATTTAATTCAAAAAAGTTCACGCACCAAACGATTTTAAAATTTACATGCGCATATACACACAAACATGTACATTTGCATTGGAAATGATAGCTGTTGACCGCTTTTGCTATTTGTCTTCGTTTGCTTTCTAGTTCTTATTCTTATTTTGTTTTGTTGTGTTATAATTTTGGTTTGTTTGAAAGTAGTGGTAAATATTTACCGCTATTTTGCAGTCAGAACTGAGTACTCCTCTGCTTTTATTTTCTCTCTGAAAGCAAATTGATTGAAGCACTTCAGTTATTTTGTGCTCGCTGATCGGTGCGTTGTATCATAAACAATTTACATTTTTAAACAGTGGAAAAAATGAGTTTCAAGAAAAGTTCAAATGCAATTTCAAGAAATTCGCAACAATGGGAAAACTCTTTGGTTCGCTTCGAGAAAAGCAAAAATAGACGGCAAGAAATAAAACAGGTTGATAAAAATTTGAACGCATTTTGCAGAATACCTAAGAAGACCGTTATCATAGGTAGATATAACTCATTGGCAAACATCGAAAAAAGTAAAAAAGCAAGATTTAAAATTATTGCCGACGAATTGGTGGATTTATGGACAAAATTAAACTTTCCAAGTATAACTAAAACTTCAATTGAAAGAAAATTAGAAAATCTCTTTAAAAATTATTCGAAGTTTTTAAAGCGACCTAATGGAGAAGTTTCTATAGTTTTTGGAGAACTGTTTGATATAACCAATCCAAATGGCATTTGGTTGAGCGTTGAAGACAAAAAGTTGTATGCACTTCAACAAAATTCCAATGGAGATGTTGGATACACCACTGAAAAGGAAACAAATATTCATCCATCAAAAATTGTTTTACTTAAACCAGTGACCGTACAAAACAAAATTAATATAAATTCAAGTGTATCTGACACAACAACATCGTCCCTGGAAGAAGTTAGTGAAATGTATCACCCTGGACCACCTGCAAAAAGACTTAGAAAAGTCAAGTGTCAAACAAGGGTCGCAGTAGACATGATAGAGGAAACAAGTTTGAGTAGCAGAAAAGCAACTAAAGTATGTGAAGCATTAGAGAAATCAGGCATTGCTATTCCAGCACCCACACAATCTGCCGTATATAAAGCCTCAATGAAATCAGCCGAGCGATTGGAAGCAAAATATATGACAACGTTACAAAAAGAGAATTGGTGTCTTCATTTTGACGGGAAAAAATTTGGAAAAAAGGAAGTGCAGGTAGTGGTATTGTCAAATGAAACTAAAGAAGTGCGAGTAGCGGTAATGGTGCTTGAGAATGGAAAAAGTGTCACAATATTTGAAGGTAAGAAATAAAAATTAAGATTTTATATACATTTCTAACTCTACTTCAATTTACAGGCATAAAGGAAATTCTCGACCGATTTTCTTTGTGGAACTCGGTTAAAATGATTGTATGTGATACAACAAATGTCAATACAGGGAAAAAAAATGGAATTGTTCATAATCTACAATCATGCTTTAAAGAAAAATCGTTGACACCGCCACAATATGTTGGTTGCCAACACCATGTTTTGGACTTAATTCTTAAGCATGTAATGAATGAATTACTTGGCGCGAAAGCAGTATCACCAAACATTTCCTACGAAATATTTTCAGATATAATAACTGATTTTCAAAATCTGAAACAAAACTTCAAACAAAGCGACAAAAAAATTAAAATTCCTAATATCAAATGGCGCGATGACATGCAGTATTTGTATGACCTTGGACAATACTTTAAGTATTATCAAAAACATAACGTTTTTCCGTTCATTAACTTTCGAGTTTTACCATCGCTCAGTAACGCCCGTTGGAACTCTAGAGCTATTCTTGCATTGCTCACATTTATACTTCTTCCCAATCACAGAGAAAAACTTTTACCACTTTGTCAATTTATATGCAGTGCATGGTACGAAGTATGGTTTTCCGACCAACGTTTTCGCAACAATAATTTTGAATGCTTGGAAGAATCTGTGAAGCCGTTCAAAATTGCACATCAATGTTTAAATAGACACTGGGTGAAGGAAGATTCAGCAATTCCAAATTTAAAACGGTCTAATATATGTGCCGAACGAGCCATTAAAGAAGTGAAAGATTTATATTCGTTTTGTAAAAATGGACGAACCTTGAATTTGAAATTTATTTCTTCTAATGTCAAATTAAATAATTAAAAATATTTCCAATGTAAGATTTTTTCATTTTCGTTTTCATGTATAACAAAACAAAACAAAAGCAAACGAAAACAAATAGCAAAAGCGGTCAACAGCTATACATTTACAATGCAAATGTACATGTTTGTGTGTATATGCGCATGTAAATTTTAAAATCGTTTGGTGCGTGAACTTTTTTGAATGAAATAAAAAACTAAAAACGCACTTATGATTTTTTTAATGTTTCTCATCGTGTACAGCCATGTAAATTTAAAAAAACAAAAAAAAGTCATAATAGAATACCCCTATTAAACATAGTTAAAATCTATCTTTCCGAAATAAAACAAATATTTACTTTACATTATTTATTTTAATTTAATTATTCTAATTTTTAAACTTTGTGTAAACTTAAACTACATAAGTTTGTCCAGTCGTTCTTTTTACAAAATTTTGTTCTAAGTCATTCGACACAATGGCAACCGATTCTAACTCTCCTCCAATTTCTATACCCCCACCTTTGCCTACGGCTTCGGTTATTATAGAACCATCAGTATGTCAGATTTGTAAAACTTCAATGAATGTGGGACAAGATTGTTTGTTAATTAATGAGTGTAGACATGCTTTTCATAGGTCATGCATAGAAAACCATTTAGCCACGTGTTCCGACTGTCCCATTTGCAAGCGACACTGTCAACTGTCTGAATTGAAGAAACTTATGATCAATCCCAAAGGCAGTTTGGTCAGAAATATTGCGTCAAAGCCACGAGGTGCAATGTCTAAGCACTATCAAACTAGAAGCGTCAGTAGAAATGTAGGTCAAGATCCTTCAGAGGTTAGTTTTAGCAATGAACCAAATGAAGAGCCTGTACCATCGCCTGAGACCAATGTACCGAATCCTACCATTGACTTTTTAAATGAACCGACTAATACAGCTACTATAGGTAGTAATGGTATTGATTACCAAGAGATCAATCGAATGATTGAGCAAAACCTGACTCGTCTGTTAACGAATATGAATTTAGCACCAAACATTAACCCGGAAGTACAACAGAATCAAAATCAAAACAGACCAGCTAGTATTTTTAATTCAAATAACAATTTGTTTGATCAACCACACGATAATCTTTTACATTCACCAATTCGTATCAATTCATCCGCTAATTCCTATCATAGTACCTTAAATGCTGATAAAATTTCTCTAATTATACAAAATTGGAACGTTAAGTTCGACGGTACGTCAAATGGTTTAAATATTGAAGAATTTTTGTACAGGATTCGAACTTTAACAAAAGATTACTTCAATAATGATTTTTCAATTATATGCCGAAATTTACATATATTGCTAACGGGGAAATCAAGAGAGTGGTATTGGCGATTCAGGTCATTGAATGGAACAATTTCTGTGAAGCGATAAGATGTCAGTATCGTGAATTTAAATCGTCCTTTGACATAAGAGAGGAAATTCGCAATAGAAAGCAGAAACCTGGTGAATCATTCGATTCTTTTTATGAAGGGGTTTCTACCATTATGGACAAATTACCTACTCCGATGTCTGAGCTCGAATTTTTTTTTTTTTTTTTTTTTTTTTGCATATTCTTTTTTATTGTATCTTCATTTTAATGAACTAACAATAGGTATTCAAATCCTAAAACTAAAGTTAATTAAGATAAGTCCAGCCAATGCTAGACAAAATCTAGTTTTCAAATTCGATAGGATATAATGAGCAACTTGTATTTATTCATCTGAGAGCGGTGGTGTCCCTCCTTCTCAAACGGCTATGACCGGGATGTTGTAAGATGTCTCGAGCGAGGGGATTTGGATGAGTTTCCAGCTTACCCAAATAAAGGGCCACGTGTTTAGTTATTTCCCATTTGACAAGTGGAACATCAAGATCGTTGTGTATGTTGTTGTTTTTAATATACCAAGGAGCGGTAGTTATCATTCGTAGAATTTTGTTTTGACGGCGTTGAATTTTCTCAATATTGGAGTTGGAGGCAGTGCCCCATAACTGGATACCATAGCACCAAATTGGCTTTAAGATTGAGTTGTAGAGTAGAAGCTTACAATCGAGCCGAAGGACGGAGTTTCTGCCGATGAGCCAATGAATTTGGGCTGCTTTCAATTTCATTTGAGTCAGCTTAGCATCTATATGTGGTTTCCATGTGAGGCGACGGTCCAGATGAATACCAAGATATTTCACGTGTGAGTTTTGAGGCACTATATGGTCATTAATACGAATAGGGGGACATGATTCCTTACGTAGAGTAAATGTTACGTGGGTGCATTTCTGTTCATTTATTTTTATTCCCCATTCTCTTGCCCATTTCTCCACTTGCGTTACGTGGTGCTGTAATTGAATCGAGGCATCTTTTGGATCTTTGTGAGTACTGAAAAATGCCGTATCATCAGCAAATGTTGACGTGTGAATTTCATTGTTTGTTGGCATGTCTGCTGTGTACAGCAAGTATAGAATTGGTCCTAAGATACTACCTTGAGGGACGCCAGCACCTATAGGTTGAGGACGGCTTAAATAATCACCTTCTTTAATCATAAACTGACGGTCGATTAAGTATTTCCATAGTAGGTGTTCAAGATTCACCGGCAAGTTCTGCTTTAATTTAGATATCAGGCCTTCATGCCATACTTTGTCGAAAGCTTGAGAGACGTCAATAAAGAGTGCCGAACAGTATCTCTTTTCCTCAAAGGTTTTTCTTATGACTTGTACCAATCTATGTGTTTGTTCTATTGTACTGTGTTGACGTCTGAAGCCAAACTGGTGATTGGGAATGCAGTTGTTTTCATTCAAAATCGGAGTCAGCTTGGTTATAAGCAATTTCTCGAATAATTTGGACATAGTTGGTAATAGACTTATTGGCCTATACGACTCAACTTTGCAAGGATCTTTTCCCGGCTTAGGAATCATCTTTACTAGTGCAATTTTCCAAACCGGAGGGTAGTACTCAATCCGTAAGATGGCATTAAAAAGAAAGAGGATTACTCTTTTTGCAATGCGAGGCAGCTCAAAAATCATTTTATTGCTGATTTTATCAAACCCAGGTGCTTTTTTAACATTCAAATTATCAATAGCCTTAACAACCTCCAGATATTGAAATCTTATTTGTACAGGTGGTCTGGCAACAACAGGCGGTAGTTCGCTAATGTCAGTATCCGTATTGGGAGTGAATACATTTTTTAAATGACTTACGAAAAGGTTGCCTTTTTCTTCGTTATTTCGTGCCCAAGATCCGTTCAAAGTACGCAGTGGAGGTTTTGCGATTACGGGTTTTCTCAGATTTCGGACTGCACGCCATAATGAATAATTTGACTGGGAAGTTGCGTCTAGACCTTCCAGATGTTGTTTGAGAGACGCTGCTTTTTGCGCTTCTAGCAAGGTCCTAAGGTTTTTGGTACATTCTCTCAACCTAGTTTTAAGTTGGGGCGATCTGTGTTGTTGCCACTCTCTTCGGACTCTCCTTTTTTCAGACAATAGTTGCTCAACATCTGCAGAAAAAACTCTGTTGTACCTATTCGGGCGGTAAGTGGAAGAAGCATGTTCTGCGGCTTTCTCGACATGTTCATTAAGACTTTTTATACAGGCATCGATGTCTTCAGCAGTTTTTAACGGGAGTTTCTCTGTGCAGTGAGTGCTGATGTATTTTTTGTATTTTAGCCAATTCAGACGTTTGACAAGAAATAAGGCATCAGTTACGATTTGCTGAGGACTTCTGATGGTAATTACAGTGGGTGAGTGATCTGAAGAAAGATCCAGTGAAGCCTCGACTTCAATGAGTTCCGGGGATACCCCTTTCGCCACGCCGAAATCGATAACGTCAGGAATTTTTTGCTGGTCAGTTGGCCAATAAGTTGGTTGACCAGTTGAAATCACATTCAGTCCCATTTCAGACAGGGAGTCGTACAAGATACGACCTTTAGGGCTAACGAGTCGTGAGCCCCAGAATGTATGCTTAGCATTGTAGTCGCCAGCCGCTATGAAACGGCTACCTAGTGATTTGTAAAAATCTCTATACTGATCTTTTGTTATTGAAAATCTGGGCGGACAGTAAACTGACGAAATCACGAGGTTTTGACAAAAGTTCTCAATACAGATGTTTGTTGCTTGAAGATAACACTCTGAAAGTCCACCCAATGAATGGTGTTTGATTCGCGATTTGACCAATATTGCCGAGCCACCACATGATCTATCTCTGGGGTCCTTGGTGTCGTAGAATGTATAACCACTTATTTTAAAAAAGCTTCTCGACGTCATATGAGTCTCGGAAATCAGCATTACATCAATTTTCTTATTAAAAAGAAAATATTCAAGTTCATTTTTGTGTTGGCGTATGCCGTTTGCGTTCCAGAAACATATTTTGAGACAGTTCATGGTCTATTAAGTATGGCCTGCAGTAGCGTGGACTGCATTTTTTGCATCTCCTGCATCATACTTGTCATGCTTGTCATGAAATGGTTCATGGATTGCGCCAGATTCTCCATTATACCTTCAAGACGGCTAAAATTGTGGCTGTTTGTATCATTTATTGGTGATTCATTTTGCATTGTTGGTTGGTTAGATCTTAGCACGTTGGCATATGAAAATTGGCTAGTGGATGCTTGTGCTACGGGGGGAATAATTGTAATAGGTACTTTTGTCGTCTGAGTAGTGGTAGAAGCGGGTTTGTTGATCAAGGAGCGTTTAACGACCTCGAAAACAGGGCAACCCCTGTAGTTGGCAGTGTGGTTTCCACCGCAATTGCTGCATCTTTTTACCCTGGAATCATCCTTAGGTTTATCGCACTTTGAGGTGTCATGAAGATCCCCACAAACAACACAAACAGTAGGCAACTTACAATAAGATTTAGTGTGACTATATTCTTGGCAGTTCGAACACTGTACTGGGCCAGATCGCTTATGAGGTTCTTCCACTGTAACTCTTCGGTGCATTATGAATTTCAAGTCATATATAGGATGTGTTTCATTTTTCTTCAGCTTAACATCACCAGGTTCTAACTCCACTCTAAATAATGGTTGAGGGATCCTATCTCTGTTTCTTATATTTGATACGGCCTTGATTTTAAAGCCTTTGTCGGCCAAACTGCTCTTGATCTCCTCAGGATCAACAAAAGAATCAATTCCCTTAATTACGACTTGTAGACCTTTTGCGCTTTTAAGTTGATACGTGTAAAAATTCTTTTTGCGTTTTTCAAATTCCGAAACTATTCTCCGATAGTCGTTTTCATTATTAACCTGAATCTTTGTTTCATTAATATTGCCACGCTTAATTGGAGTCACATAAAAAGAATTTTCACCAATTATTGAAACTAATATTTTTATAAGTTCGTTTGAGTTTTTTTCTCTTAAATATATTGGAGGTGGTTTTACTGGCTTATTCACAGCGTTAGGGACATCATTTTTGTCTTGGAGGATGGCAAAACGATTTTGCGAGCGTGGCTCTTCAGCATTCTTTGATAATTTTGCGGCTGGTGTAATTTCGGCAGATTTTGGGCTTCTGCCTCTCTTCGATACTGTTATATAACGGTCCATTCCTACCTGTGTTTTTTGTTTTTCTTCAACAGCAACTATAGGAGCGGTCTTATTTGTAGGACTTAATGTGCCTTTTGCAGCTGTTGACGTCTCTCCAATATTTGATAACGAGGACCGTGAAGAAGACGGTCCTTCAGTGATTTTTTTATTTAAATTAAATATGCTTTGGGCTAAGTTTGTGCCCTGTTCAACACATTTATTCAAGTTTGGTGCACTTGCACTTAAGTTCAGATTTGTGCTTATTTTTGGTTTCACAGTTAAGTAGTTTTTATTAAATTCGGGATTTTTAATGTTCTCATTACTAACACTTGCCGAGCTCAACACGAAATAAGCATTTCGGCTCTGAGGCCCACTCGCACTGTTAGAATTGTTACTCATTCACTGTCTCACTATATTTAATTTTCTAGTTTTCAAATAATTAAAAATAAATTATTACAATTTATTAATTTTTTATTGCACCTAGTGCAATTATTTGACTTTGTAAAGTTTTTCACCTATTACGAGTTTTTTTTTCACTTTTTTATTTAATTTAACTTTTTATACTTTTTCACCTATTACGATTTTTTCACCGAAAATTCAGCCGCACTAAAAGTAACACGTCCGAACAGTTCGATGTATCAAGCACAGCTCGAATTGATTGAAATTTTAGCAAGAAACTTACGCCCAGATATTAGGCAAGATCTCTTGTATGTGCCTGTGCACTCTATTCCACACCTAAGAAAACTGGTGCAAATGCGTGAAAATTTCTTGGCCGATGAGCATGTTCGCAAAATTATGTTTTCTAGAAATCTTAACCCAAACCCACCTCGTCGTATAGCTGAATTATCGACAGAAAATCTTGACGAAAACTCTATTTGCTCTAAAGAATTAGATACAGATTTATCCGTTAATGCTGTACAAAATATTGAGTTTAATGGAAAATGCTGGAACTGTGAGGAAATAGGCCACCATTGGCAGGATTGCCTTAAAGATAGGACCATATTCTGCTATGGATGTGGGGAAAAACAAGTATATAAACCTAATTGTTCCAGGTGTGCTTTAAAAAAACAAAATGCGACAAAAAACTTCCAGATTCCTTGTCCAAAGGAAAACAAATAACACAAAATAATAATTTTTCTAAAAATCGAAATCTCACTGATACTGACCCCTGCAAACCTACCGGACATGACTTTAGTAATAATTATGAATTTGGCCAGATTAAAATACTTCAACACAAAAATGTCGATGAAGACAAAAATTTGTTAAAGAATGTAGATATTTATAAGTCGGCTAAATATTCACCTGAAATTATTTACCCTCGATTACCTTATCATAGGCGTTGGCAATTATATCTTGAAAAACGAAACCAAATTTTTAACGTTTCAGTAATTTCTGATGTCACAAAAAGGAAACCGAAGCGATCTACTATTCGTTTAAGATTATATTTTAGATTAAAAAAATTTTGTCGCAAAATTTTAGTCTCAACCATAGTGTCAGATGCAAAAGATCTACGATATTATGCTAAAGTAACTTTTTTGCAATTCACAGAATATGGCCTTTTAGATACGGGTGCCAATATTAGTTGTATAGGTTCAAATATAGCACAACAAGATTTTTCTAAATTTTCAAATTTTTTCAAATGTAAGTCATTTGTAAAAACCGCAGATGGTAAACTTCAATCTGTTTTGGGATGGCTAGAGGCAGATATTTCTTTTAAAAATAATACAAAGACTATAAAATTATTTATAATCCCATCTATTTCTCAACGACTCATTTTGGGATTAGACTTTTGGAAGTCCTTTAACCTATGTCCAGAGTTTATTGGGTCTGCAAATATCATTGCCTTAAACAATCCATCGAATAGTCCGTCTGATTTGAATAGTATGTCTGATGTTTTGTCTGACTTTGCAAAAACTACTAACCACATAGAAGAAAACTGTTATCCACTTGATAATGACCAGAAAAAACAGCTAGACTCTATAATTAGTTTATTTCCTAATTTTGACAAACAAGGTCTTGGTAGAACAAAATTAATAGAACACAAAATTGATATAGGTAATGCTTCTCCTGTAAAACAGAGATTTTACCCAGTGTCACCAGCAGTAGAGAAGCTTATGTATGGCGAAATAGACAGGATGTTAGCTTTAGGGGTTATTGAACCATCTTCATCTCCTTGGAGCTCGCCAATGAGGTTGGTGGTCAAACCTAACAAAGTACGTTTGTGTCTGGACGCGAGAAAATTAAATATGGTAACCAAAAAAGACGCGTACCCTTTACCAAATATTGGTGGAATTTTGGCAAGGCTCCCAAAAGCGAACATAATCTCGAAACTAGATTTGAAAGACGCTTACTGGCAAATTGGTCTGGACGAAGTTTCTAAACCTTTAACGGCTTTTACAGTCCCCGGAAGACCATTGTATCAGTTTGTGGTGATGCCGTTCGGGTTATGTAACGCCCCACAAACCATGTGTAGATTAATTGACGAACTTATACCCCCAGATTTAAAAAATTCTGTTTTTGGCTATTTAGATGACCTGATCACAGTTTCAGAAGATTTTGAGTCACATATTGAAATTTTGGTAAGAATTGCATCACAATTTAGGAAGGCAAACCTGACTTTAAACGTGCCAAAAAGCAAATTTTGCGTAACTAAAACGAATTATTTAGGGTTTGTAATAGGTGACGGAGGTGTAACAACTGATCCCGAAAAAATAAGTGCGATAGTCAATTGGCCTATTCCTAAAAATCTCAAACAAGTGAGAGGATTCCTTGGATTGGCGGGATGGTATCGCAGATTCATTGAAAACTTTTCCACTGAGGTGTGGCCAATTACAAATGTTTTGTCAACGAAAAAGAAATTTACTTGGACGCCTGAAGCTCAAACTGCCTTTAAAAAAGTAAAACATCTACTTACAACTGCTCCTGTCCTGACAAATCCGGACTTTTCGAAAAAGTTTTTCCTGCACTGTGACGCGAGTGATTATGGCATTGGCGCAGTTCTGGTGCAATTGGATGCTCAAGGTGCAGAAAAGCCCATTGCATACATGAGTAAAAAGCTTAATGCAGCGCAACGTAATTACTCCGTCACAGAGCGTGAATGCTTGGAAGCTCTGGAAGCAATCCAAAAGTTTAGATGTTATTTAGAAATGCAGGAGTTTGAAGTTATAACAGACCACTCGAGCCTACTATGGTTAATGAAACAACCAGATCTTAGTGGACGACTAGCCCGTTGGGTATTTAAATTGCAGCCTTACAAATTTTCCATAAGCCACAGAAAAGGAAAAGAAAATATAGTACCAGACGCCTTATCCAGAGTACCGAGTGATACAGTTAATGCCTTGGAAATTGTTGAGCCTGAAGTAGACTTAAACTCGCCCTACTTTGAAGACCAAGAATATAAGGATTTGAAAAATAAAATAATTCAAAATCAAAATAAATATCCTGATGTTAAAGTGGAAGATAAGTATGTTTATATACGTACTGAACACTATAGTGGCGATGAAGAGCAAGAAAATTCATCTTGGAAGTTATGGATACCGGTTAGACTTCGAGAAGCTACTATAAAAAGAGCACATGATCCACCTACTTCGGCACATGGAGGGATGATTAAAACATTGGATATATTGCGAAGAAATTTTTATTGGCCTGGTTTAATTAAAGATGTAAGAAATTATGTCAGAAATTGTGACACATGTAAGGCAACTAAAGCACCAAATTTTACAATGAAACCGCCTATGGGAAATCATACAATATCGGTGAGGCCTTTCCAACGATTATATATTGACCTTTTAGGACCTTATCCGAGGAGTAAGTCAGGTTTCGTTGGCTTATTGATTGTATTGGACCATCTCACTAAATTTCACTGGTTATGTCCTCTTAGGAAGTTTACATCGGTAAATATTTAGAACAAAACATTTTTCATATGTACGGTGTTCCAGAGGTCATAATTAGTGATAATGGCAGCCAGTTTAAAGCCAATGAGTTGAATGCATTCTTTACCAAATATGGCATAAAACATACCTATACGGCATACTACTCCCCCCAAGCAAATGCGTCCGAAAGGGTTAACCGATCACTTATTGCCGGAATTAGGTCATATTTGAAAAAAGACCATCGACTTTGGGATGAGCAGGTCAGCGCTATTAGTTGTGCACTCCGAAACTCATACCATCAAGCCATTAAGATTTCTCCCTATCATGCACTTTTCGGTTTTGACATGATAACACATGCTTCTTCTTACGAACTTCTTAGAAAGCTCGAACTGTTAGATGAACCATCTGCTAAGATTTCTCGTGACGATCACCTTCAACTAATTAGGCAAAATTTAAAGAAGTATATAAAAGAAGCCTTTGACAGAAATGAAAAACAGTACAACTTACGCACAAGGCCACAAACGTTTTCGATAAATCAAGAAGTTTTTAGACGTAATTTTGCGCAAAGCAATATGGAGAAAAACTTTAATGCCAAATTGTGCCCAGTGTTTGTTAAAGCTAGAATTCGCGAGAAAATCGGAAATCACTACTATGTCTTAGAGGATTTACAAGGAAAACTTGTTGGTACATATCACGGCAAGGACATTCGACCATAAACGACCTCTTTCAAGCTATTTTTCTTACGTAAACTGGGAAAATACCTAGTTTTGTAATGGACGTTTATGTCCAGAAACAAAATTTTACACTTACTCTATTTTCTAGCAGCGCATAATTTTTCTATGCCCACAAATCCAATTATTCCTGGTGGTATGTTAATTTGCCCTCGAATAGCCTGGTACTAAATATATGTTTTTTAACCACATATTTGCTTATATTTATTCTTAATTTTAATTATTGAAAAAATTTTCTTAATAACTAACACGTTGTGTTCATCATCATATGGTTTTAATTATAATGTTTTGTTTTGGTTTGTCTTTTCGTATTTAAGTGTTGATTGAGTATAAACTGATCAAGTAGAAGAGTTTTGTCTGAACTAAACGATGACAGGGTTGGGAAAATTTATTCATGCCTACTAAGTTGAGTTATTAACGAGCGAGTTAAAAATTAAATTTAAACTTTGCCAGTTTGCAGAATAATCTGAAAATTAATATTTAAGATTATATATAAAATTTAATTAAAATTATTAGTTTGGAAATTTCATCATTACTGTATTTTTTTCTGCATGAAGAGATGAATCAGTATGCATGAACATGATTTAAGTCTTGTGTCATCTGGTAACTTTAATGTTACTATAAAAATTGACAAATAAATGTCAAGTTTATTAAGTTTTCTTTGACTAAAGGTTTCTTTTGTCAAAGATAAAGTTTTAAAGATCCTTTTTCCTGTGGTAGCCGAATCGACAAGTTAAAAATCTTTAATTTATCGGATAAAAATCAAGTTTATTCAATAACATCCTTTTATAATTGATTAAAAGAGCTAATACAATTTCTCTAAATAAATCTAAATTATTTAGAAACAGGTAACTTTAAAACTAATTAAACCCATTTAGATAATTGACTTTTAACTTTTAAATTAAAGGAAAAGGGAGCACGCACAAAGAAAACTGGTCAATTTAGAAATTTTTTTGTTTAAACTTCTGAATATCATTTCTAAATTGATGACCATTAATACATATGATTCGAAGACTATTTAGCAGGTAATCTCATTTATTTTCGTTAAAATAAAATATTTGAAGTTAATAACATTTCGATATATTCCCTTTTGTTAAATAATTAGACGTCACTCAATACTTTTAAGTACTTTCCCACAAAACTTGTCTGGAAATCCTCTTCCAGGGGATTCCTCCTGTTACTGATGCGTCACCAGACAAGCGTGCTTCTTTATACTGCAACTAACATGCTTTCTTCAAACTCAACCTGATCAACAACAACAATAGCAGAAAAAATTAATTAAATACCAACAAAACCAACCTAATTATCAAAAACATTCCCAACTCTCTGTACTCAACTAAACAAATGAAATAACCAAAACAGTAATTCCCAAACAGTGATACCCAAATACAACTAGCTAAATCAATGATATGTGATTAGTGGCAAACGTTCTGAAAAGGGTGATAAAAACCTAACAACTCTCCATAAAATCTTAAAAAACATAAATTATGAAATTTACAAAAAAATCAAATTTTATTTAATATTTAAAATTATTAATTTAATAACTAAGATTGAGAACAAAAGGAAAATTGCAACTAAAATTTAGTTTGAAAAATTTAAAATGTTAAAAAATTGTTTAAAATCAGTATTCGCCAAATTTTGATAAGAAAACAACCAAAATGGTTGCACCCTACCCTTTGATTTATCGGTTTTAGATAAAATTTGAAAAAAAACCCAACTTATAATACAATAAATAAAAAAAAAAAGAAGATCCCAACTACCTAAAATTAACTAAATTTTAAAGTAATGAACTAATAAAAGAAAAAAAACTTAAATATTTACAATTACAAATTAGAAAAAAAAATTGTATAAAAAAATATAGTAAATTAAGTTCAAACGAAATATCCAAAACATAAAAAAACACATGCAAATGAAACCCATTAAATAACCTAATAATATCCAAAGAATAAGGCAAGAACATATTGCAAGAAAATATTTTACTTTCCAGCCTATAGCGCACCTCGAATTCATGGAGAAGGCCTTCTACTGTTTTTTTCGATTGGTGAGTAAAATTGTAATCTTTTAATTAATTCTTGCAATATTATAAACCAACAAACAACTGGAAAAAATTTTAGTAAAGAAAGATCAAACATGTTGTAATTTAGTTTTGTGTCTAACAACAGTAGTAACGAGAGATCAAACAGATTGTCATTTGTTTATTCTCTACTTATTCCTCTATACATGTCGTGACCTACTTTTGATTACAACCAAACCAACATATTTACACAAACATGTATAAAATGATCAGCTGTTGAACAATAAGTTCAATAAACTTTACTAAATTTTTTTTCATTTGTCTCTTTGTTCTTTTCGTTTAAAATTTGCACCATGGGTCAAGATACTCATTATTTCGGAAAATTTTGTATTGTTTATGAATAGTATTAATGATTTTTTTTTGTAAAAAAAAAAGAAGTATATTGGTAATTAATTTTGTAATAATAGTTAAATATTCTGGTTATTGTAAGATAGCAATAAAATTTAATCTTTTTAAATGATTTTTTTTTTTTAAACTTATCTTATATGACACATAATTATATATTTAGTATTTTCGATCGCTAGTAGTATGTATAATTTGAATTTTAGAATAATAAATATGAATACAAAAATGTATAATAATAATAATAATAATAACAAAGAAGAATACACATACATTTGTAAAACATAAGTAAACTTTTCGTTGTAACTCATAATATCTGTGGAGTTTTGACAAAAGAACCTAACTCGAGATCGGACAATTTTTCACTTTTTAAACCATATGTATAAGTTTTAAAAGCGCATCTTTCTGTCTTTTCAGCGTGTTTCTAGATAGTGTAGATCGGAAGATATAGGACCCCCCAAATCAACCTATCTCGCAATTTTTACAATCTGCTTTTGACAAAAGAACACATATCGAAATACGCTGCAGGGAACAAAGAGAAATATCATAACGTAATTTTTACAAAATAACCTATTTGAATATGGGTTTCCAATAATTTACTAAAATTATTTTGACAAAACAACCTATTTGCAGTCATGTTCTTTTATCAAATTTATAAACGAAAATAACACGTTCCCTTCTAAAGTTAAGTTCTTTTAATAGCCATTTGATCATTAGCATTCATTGTGACAAAACAACCTATGTTAACATGAGTGCTTTAGTGAAGTGGGAATTAATGAAATAAGAGGAACCTATATCAAATCAAGTGCTTTTGTCGTGTGAATGTGTAACAAATTAAGACGTTTTTAATGAAAATATGTTGTTTCCTAATATTGAAAAACAAAAATAATTTACAGAAGAAGACAAAAAAAAACAAAGGTTCCAAAGTTTTGGAGGAGCAGTGACTCTCTCCCAAGTGAATACATTGACTACAAGAATTATAGATTTACAAGATTACGGCAATTATCAGCATTTTTATAGGTACCTACATCACGGCTCCAAAAAGTTTGTCAATTTGTATGGAATTTTCAATGATTTTAGAATTTCCGACTTTTCCAGAGGGTGCCGTGTTTATCGAAGGAATTGCACCTTTGTTCAACTGCCGATATTTAGAAGATCATCATACTATAGAATTAATTGATTACAAGTTTCTGGTTGTTGGACACACGCATATGGAATGTGACACGGTTCATGCCCAAATAGAAAAAAAGAAGAAAAAATCTGTGAATTCCATGCATCACCCACATGACTGGGCTACTTTAATAGCAACTACAAATCACAAATACAATGCAATTTAGATGGAACAAGATCAATACTTTGACTTTGGTAGTATATTAAAGAACAAATGCACGTGGAGAAATACTAATACATTAGAAAAACGTGATTTACAGTCCGTTCTGCCATTTATAAATGCAGAGTTTCATAATTTTTACACTAACTTGCACGTTGAAGGTGAAGTACAATTGGAAGATGATTAGGATATTGACGAATATGATTAGCTGTAGACTGAATTATTCTTTAATTTTTCTGAATAATAAAAATTAAAGCAATTTAATATAAATGTGAATTAGAATATATTATAATATATTAACTATTTCGTATTTGTATTTTTAAATTAATTAATTTCAACTTTTCTTTTTCGTACCTAAAAATACATGTAATTGGTCTAATAGAAAGCATAACTTTTTATAATATTCGTTTAAGATAAACTGAATTCTATTTAAGAAGACAACATATGTCACTGAATTTTTCTTATTTCATTTTAATAAAAGCACTAGTCCCGACAAAGGTTGCGAAATATTTGTTACTTTTCAGTATGAAAAAAGAGTTTATCTAGAGAAGGGTTGATTTTTCGATCAAAAATTATTTTGACAAAACAACACATCTCGGTTTTTGGACATTTTCTCGGCAACATTTGTATCTGGAAGAAAGATGCAAATTGTATAATAAAGGTATTTAAATTCTCCACCATAAAAATAGGTTACATTTGCTTAGATATGTTCTGGGACGATTCTGTGACCCTATAAAAGTGTTTTTTGGTCCTCCTGTAAAATTCAGTTTTTCGACATTGGTTGTTTTGTCAAAATTCCACAGATATGTAATAAGAAATATGTTAATTCCCAAATTCTATTTCTCAAAAAATTGTGAGTTAAATAGACGATGTTTAAGAGTAGATCTTGGACAATAAAACATTGCTGATGAAGCCCTTGGCAGGGCAGAAAATGCATTTCAGTGTGCCATTTGTCTAAGAAAAATATAATTTTCATAATGGTATTCTTCGAGTTACTTATTAATTAAAAACGAACTCAAGCCTAATTAAGAATTTTCTCTAATATATAAATATAAAAAGTTCGAAATAATATTCTCTAAAAATTAACAAACACACAAGGCCAGTGCAAAAAGTTGTCATCCCATCTCCGGTGTTTCATAGTTACAAAAACAACAAAGAATCTACCATAAAGGAGAAATGACAACAACAACATAATTTGCTGATTTGTCAACCGACGGTGGACGCAGCAAAAGTAACAACAAATTTGTAGTAATACAAAAATGTATAATAATAATAATAACAAAGAAGAATACACATACATTTGTAAAACATAAGTAAACTTTTCGTTGTAACTCATAATATGTAATAAGAAATATGTTAATTCCCAAATTCTATTTCTCAAAAAATTGTGAGTTAAATAGACGATGTTTAAGAGTAGATCTTGGACAATAAAACATTGCTGATGAAGCCCTTGGCAGGGCAGAAAATGCATTTCAGTGTGCCATTTGTCTAAGAAAAATATAATTTTCATAATGGTATTCTTCGAGTTACTTATTAATTAAAAACGAACTCAAGCCTAATTAAGAATTTTCTCTAATATATAAATATAAAAAGTTCGAAATAATATTCTCTAAAAATTAACAAACACACAAGGCCAGTGCAAAAAGTTGTCATCCCATCTCCGGTGTTTCATAGTTACAAAAACAACAAAGAATCTACCATAAAGGAGAAATGACAACAACAACATAATTTGCTGATTTGTCAACCGACGGTGGACGCAGCAAAAGTAACAACAAATTTGTAGTAATACAAAAATGTATAATAATAATAATAACAAAGAAGAATACACATACATTTGTAAAACATAAGTAAACTTTTCGTTGT
The DNA here is from genome assembly GCA_916048285.2 of Bellardia pandia. Lineage (NCBI taxonomy): Eukaryota > Metazoa > Arthropoda > Insecta > Diptera > Calliphoridae > Bellardia > Bellardia pandia. Next base: position 417,117 of record CAJZHU020000023.1, read on the forward strand.
AACTCATAATATGTAATAAGAAATATGTTAATTCCCAAATTCTATTTCTCAAAAAATTGTGAGTTAAATAGACGATGTTTAAGAGTAGATCTTGGACAATAAAACATTGCTGATGAAGCCCTTGGCAGGGCAGAAAATGCATTTCAGTGTGCCATTTGTCTAAGAAAAATATAATTTTCATAATGGTATTCTTCGAGTTACTTATTAATTAAAAACGAACTCAAGCCTAATTAAGAATTTTCTCTAATATATAAATATAAAAAGTTCGAAATAATATTCTCTAAAAATTAACAAACACACAAGGCCAGTGCAAAAAGTTGTCATCCCATCTCCGGTGTTTCATAGTTACAAAAACAACAAAGAATCTACCATAAAGGAGAAATGACAACAACAACATAATTTGCTGATTTGTCAACCGACGGTGGACGCAGCAAAAGTAACAACAAATTTGTAGTAATACAAAAATGTATAATAATAATAATAACAAAGAAGAATACACATACATTTGTAAAACATAAGTAAACTTTTCGTTGTAACTCATAATATGTAATAAGAAATATGTTAATTCCCAAATTCTATTTCTCAAAAAATTGTGAGTTAAATAGACGATGTTTAAGAGTAGATCTTGGACAATAAAACATTGCTGATGAAGCCCTTGGCAGGGCAGAAAATGCATTTCAGTGTGCCATTTGTCTAAGAAAAATATAATTTTCATAATGGTATTCTTCGAGTTACTTATTAATTAAAAACGAACTCAAGCCTAATTAAGAATTTTCTCTAATATATAAATATAAAAAGTTCGAAATAATATTCTCTAAAAATTAACAAACACACAAGGCCAGTGCAAAAAGTTGTCATCCCATCTCCGGTGTTTCATAGTTACAAAAACAACAAAGAATCTACCATAAAGGAGAAATGACAACAACAACATAATTTGCTGATTTGTCAACCGACGGTGGACGCAGCAAAAGTAACAACAAATTTGTAGTAATACAAAAATGTATAATAATAATAATAACAAAGAAGAATACACATACATTTGTAAAACATAAGTAAACTTTTCGTTGTAACTCATAATATGTAATAAGAAATATGTTAATTCCCAAATTCTATTTCTCAAAAAATTGTGAGTTAAATAGACGATGTTTAAGAGTAGATCTTGGACAATAAAACATTGCTGATGAAGCCCTTGGCAGGGCAGAAAATGCATTTCAGTGTGCCATTTGTCTAAGAAAAATATAATTTTCATAATGGTATTCTTCGAGTTACTTATTAATTAAAAACGAACTCAAGCCTAATTAAGAATTTTCTCTAATATATAAATATAAAAAGTTCGAAATAATATTCTCTAAAAATTAACAAACACACAAGGCCAGTGCAAAAAGTTGTCATCCCATCTCCGGTGTTTCATAGTTACAAAAACAACAAAGAATCTACCATAAAGGAGAAATGACAACAACAACATAATTTGCTGATTTGTCAACCGACGGTGGACGCAGCAAAAGTAACAACAAATTTGTAGTAATACAAAAATGTATAATAATAATAATAACAAAGAAGAATACACATACATTTGTAAAACATAAGTAAACTTTTCGTTGTAACTCATAATATGTAATAAGAAATATGTTAATTCCCAAATTCTATTTCTCAAAAAATTGTGAGTTAAATAGACGATGTTTAAGAGTAGATCTTGGACAATAAAACATTGCTGATGAAGCCCTTGGCAGGGCAGAAAATGCATTTCAGTGTGCCATTTGTCTAAGAAAAATATAATTTTCATAATGGTATTCTTCGAGTTACTTATTAATTAAAAACGAACTCAAGCCTAATTAAGAATTTTCTCTAATATATAAATATAAAAAGTTCGAAATAATATTCTCTAAAAATTAACAAACACACAAGGCCAGTGCAAAAAGTTGTCATCCCATCTCCGGTGTTTCATAGTTACAAAAACAACAAAGAATCTACCATAAAGGAGAAATGACAACAACAACATAATTTGCTGATTTGTCAACCGACGGTGGACGCAGCAAAAGTAACAACAAATTTGTAGTAATACAAAAATGTATAATAATAATAATAACAAAGAAGAATACACATACATTTGTAAAACATAAGTAAACTTTTCGTTGTAACTCATAATATGTAATAAGAAATATGTTAATTCCCAAATTCTATTTCTCAAAAAATTGTGAGTTAAATAGACGATGTTTAAGAGTAGATCTTGGACAATAAAACATTGCTGATGAAGCCCTTGGCAGGGCAGAAAATGCATTTCAGTGTGCCATTTGTCTAAGAAAAATATAATTTTCATAATGGTATTCTTCGAGTTACTTATTAATTAAAAACGAACTCAAGCCTAATTAAGAATTTTCTCTAATATAATAATAAATATGTTCAATATGACTGGATAAATTTGTTTGTTTGGTCTTCTTATTTGTGAAATGTGAGGAAGATAATGTTCAAATACCAATTAGGGGTTCTATAAAATTTTAATTGCCCGTAGAACTATGGCTGGTGAGGGTTTTGAGGCAGACGTATCCAAAAACATCCGGATGACGTATATTTATAGGCAGAGATATCCACTATAATTTTGGTATTTAAATTCTTACAATTATAACTAAATTTTGGGGCTTGTTTTTTTTTTTGGTTTAGTTATATTATTCCAGTAATATATTAGTTTTTTTAGTTTACCGGGAGTCTATAATAGAGCATGTAAAATGTATCAGAGTTAGTAAAATAGGACACGAACTCCCCCACCCGACTGTTAGCTAGTATATCAATGGCTCCCATCGTCCTGATTGAGCTAGCTTCTGTTAAAACTATGACTCATAGAAGAAAAAAAAAACACAATTTATTGAGAACAGATTTGCTTTAGGGTAAAAATTGAAATCCAGTAAGAAAAATAGTATTACTTTCATTCTATATTTTTCCCCATGTAGATTCACACGGGATCCTTATATATTCTTTTATTGAGTTTAGTTTATTCTAATCGCACGCATTTGCGTTTTGATTTCTATCGCGATTCATATCATTTTTACATTACACCATGCCCGTCTGTATGTCTGTCTGTCTGGATGTTGAAATCAGTTTTTTGAAGTCCCAAGATATATTTGGGATCCAAACCTTCAATAATTCTGTCAGAAGTGCTTTCGAGAAGTTTGCTATTTAAAATCAGCAAAATCGGTTTAGGTCAACCAGAGTTATGAACCAATATGTGAGACCACCTCCATAAAAATTTGATATTTTTCGTCCATTTTATTGCAATATTTTGAAATATATTGCAGATAATACCATGAAATTTTGTATACGTTGTTTGTACTATAAAAGAAGAAAGTGTGCGGAAAATAGTAAGAATCGGTCCATGATTTCTTATAGCCCCCATACAAATATATATATTCCCGAAATATGGCTTAATGATAAATAAATGCCTATAAAATTGGAATATCAAGACAAAATTCAGCAAAAATAAGTTTTATACAAAAAGAAATCGCAAAACGAAATTTTTTTTTAGTTCGGTCCATGTTTGACCATAGACCCCATATAAAGCCCACTTCCAAAATTCACTTAAATACGTATAAAACAGATATAAATAATGGCAAACGGCTAAAATTTGACATAAATAATCTTTAGAGGCAAATAAATTGTTGTATGAAATTTTATGGTGGTCGGCCCAGAATTCGTCATAGCTCCCATACAAGGACCACATCTGAAAAAGACATTTATCCATATATATATTGTAAAAAAATCGGTACCGACTCAAAACTTTGCACAGATCATTTACATATATACAAAAATCATCCCACACAATTTTGTGAATTTCGGTCCATTTTTAACCGTATGCCCCATATAAAGCCCTCTTCCGAAAATCACTTTAATACTCATAAATCTCTTATAAATAAGGGTACCAATCCAAAATTTTACACGGCTCATTTACATACATGCCTAAGTCAAACTGCTGGATTTTGAGAATATTGGCCCATATTTCACTATATCCCCCACATAAGGTCCACTACCGAAATCCACGTTAATCTATATCTATATATATAAAAGTGAATGTGTGTCGTTATGTTTATTATTATTAGTTTGAAGTCTATAGACGGCTAAACGGCTGAACCGATTTGCTTGAAATTTTCACAGTATATTTCTGTATGTCTGGAAGGAAATTTTTTTTGGAAATTTTAAGTGGGCGTGGTACCTCCCATACAAAGTTAATTTTAAAAATCACCGATTTGCTTGAAATTTTCACAGTATATTTCTGTATGTCTGGAAGGAGCTATAGGCTACTTTTTTTTTGGAAATTTTAAGTGGGCGTGGTACCTCCCATACAAAGTTAATTTTAAAAATCACCGATTTGCTTGAAATTTTCACAGTATATTTCTGTATGTCTGGAAGGAGCTATAGGCTACTTTTTTTTTGGAAATTTTAAGTGGGCGTGGTACCTCCCATACAAAGTTAATTTTAAAAAATACGGGTAGCGAAGCACACCGGGTTTTAGCTAGTACTAATATATATCTTAAATATACCGTTTTTATGTTGAAATTCGACGTGAAATATCCTCATATGCATGAAAATAACTGTTCCAAAATTTAAGAAGATCGGCCCATAATTTGTCATAGCTGCCATATAAGAACCATTTTCAAAAAACAAATAAATTCGGGTCAAAAAATATTCTTTTCGGATTTAACCCATATTCGGTCCATATTTTATAATCATGATATATATCGTTGGAAAGGTATTTTTAATACCTTTTATTTAATGTATTACAAATTATCAGATACCCAGTAGTTCCCGAGATATAGGCCTATATATTTTCAACTTTACGGGCCCGCCCCCTCGAAAATAGGCGTGATCGCCAACAAATTTTTTTTTTGCTGGCATCTCCTCTAAAAGCCCTATTTGATGAAGTTTTTTTTTTTTTTTTGAGCAAAGTCACTAAAACCGAATTGTACCCCTTTTTATACCCTTCACCATCATGAGAAGGGTATATATAAGTTTGTCATTCCGTTTGAAACTTCCACAATATAATTTTCCGACCCTATAAAGTATATATTTTCTGGATCCTTATAGATAGACATGTCGATTAAGCCATGTCCGTCTGTCTGTCTGTCTGTCTGGATGGAGGTTGAAATCAATTTTCTGAGGTCCCCAGATATCTTCGGGATCCAAATCTTCAATAATTCTGTCAGACATGCTCCAACTTAGTTTGCTATTTAAAATCACCAAAATCGGTTTAGGCCAACCAGAGTTATGGACCAATATGTGAGACAACCTCCATAAAAATTTCATATTTTTTGTCCATTTTATTGCAATATTTTGAAAAATATTGCAGATAATACCATAAAATTTTGTATACGTTGTTTTTATGATAAAAGAAGAAAGTTTGCGGAAAATAGTAAGAATCGGTCCATGATTTCTCATAGCCCCCATACAAATATATATATTCCCGAAATATGGCTTAATGATAAATAAATGCCTATAAAATTGGAATATCAAGACAAAATTCACCAAAAATAAGTTTTATACAAAAAGAAATCGCAAAACGAAATTTTTTTTTAGTTCGGTCCATGTTTGACCATAGACCCCATATAAAGCCCACTTCCAAAATTCACTTAAATACGTATAAAACAGATATAAATAATGGTAAACGGCTAAAATTTGACATAAATAATCTTTAGAGGCAAATAAATTGTTGTATGAAATTTTATGGTGGTCGGCCCAGAATTCGTCATAGCTCCCATACAAGGACCACATCTGAAAAAGACATTTATCCATATATATATTGTAAAAAAATCGGTACCGACTCAAAACTTTGCACAGATCATTTACATATATACAAAAATCATCCCACAAAATTTTGTGAATTTCGGTCCATTTTTAACCGTATGCCCCATATAAAGCCCTCTTCCGAAAATTACTTTAATACTCATAAATCTCTTATAAATAAGGCTACCAATCCAAAATTTTACACGGAGCATTTACATACATGACTAAGTCAAACTGCTGGATTTTGAGAATATCGGTCCATATTTCACTATATCCCCCACATAAGGTCCACTACCGAAATCCACGTTAATACTAATATTGTAACGAACACAGTGTAAAATACACTCTCAAGTGCTAGAAGAACTAACACTCGATTCTGTTGGAACTGATACACGAAACTCAAAAGTCTCGAGTAATTCGTATTAGCAATGAAGTAACAGGGATAGGACTGCGGGAGCCTTTGAATGCTAGCTTCAGTGGTGTGGGGGGGTTCGGTCCTAACCTATATACTCACAGTTGTGTTACAAAATCTTTATTTTAGACTCCCTATTTTTAAATGTTACGGTGTTAGGGCCAGAATGACTAGAATCTTTATATATGATGTTGCCCCAATCTAGTCAATATTATAAATGAGAAAAAAAATTGGTTAATTCTAATGGTGTCAGTTTGAACTCCTTAATATTATCTCTCTCAGATGTTCCAGAGAGACTCAGCCTCATTACCCTCACCTACCATAGTTTCAAGGCTTAATTATTATTGAAACCCCACAGTAAAAAGTAAATAAATGTCTTACACCATTCCCTTATTCATGTTGAAGGAAAACACCCTTATAATTTTCTAATCAGCAATTCATAATGCTTAACAAATAAATTTATTTAACTATATTCAAACTTTATAATAATTTTGTGTTAAAATTGTAACGATATTCATTATTCACGTAAATATCTTAACCATTACTTTACTGAACGAATTGAAAAATAATATCATAATATCAAATTATATAGAAATGGGTTAATAATAAACATAAGATAGATTAAGTATTTGGCAATTAAGACAGTGATGTTCAGCCCATACAACAATTGTTTGAAAAATTTACACACATTTGTTATGCTCTTTTAAAAACATTCATTCACTCGTCGTTCAGCAAGCGATGATAACACATCAGTGTTGGTATTTGAGAATTTTCAATTAGTGCCAAGTTCAAGACTAAAACGGGCCAAAACGGGTTGAAAAGGGCCAATTTTTTTTATAAATTAAATACAAAAAAAAAAAAAATTTATAGAGTAAATAAAATTTTATTTTTTTTTTTTAGTTTTTATTTAACATAAAGATACAATTCAGTCCAAAAGTAATAATAAAAATTAAGTTTTATAAAATTAACAGCCTTTTTCATTCAGTTACGATTAGTAAATTAAATAATATACATATTTGATATGTAATTTGTAAAAAATTGTAAAAATTAGGATTCTTAAAAGGAACAAATTGGTACCTTTTGGTGTTTTTGAAATTAATTAAATTATAGTAAAAATTATAAAAAAACATATTTTTTTTTAATTTTAGAAAAAAAAAATTAAATTTTATTTTTAATTTATTTTTAACAAATTTTGACAATATTTCGAAATGAAATGAATGAAAAAGGGCCAAAACGGTTTTTTGTGGGGCCATTGACCATTCAATAGTGCCAAAAATGGCACTATTGTGCCACATTTCCCAACCGTGTAACACATGCGACGGATTATCGTCATTTTTTCAGAAATTTGTTAAGCATTGTTGTTGCTTCTTGTTGATCGAAGCACAGCAAACACACGCTATTCAATTACAATTGAAAACGAAAAATAAAAAACTGGTTTAGATAGACTTATTTTTGTTTTTTATCAAAATAACTGTTCTAAAATTGGTTTTCGATATTGATAATTGTTATTTACGGTCCCTGATATTGTTTCATAAGGTGTTTACATTTGGAAAAAATTCTTTACTTTTTTCTGATTTTAAGCGTTTGACAATATGTTTGCTGTGCAAAATCTCTCACAAATACATCTACATTTTATTTTTGAACATCACTGAATTAAGAAAAGTTAAATTATGTATAAGAGAAGCAAAAACCAGAGAAATATTTATCAAAGCATATTCCATGAAAAGTTTTCGGACGATGCCGAACTGAGGTTAGGTGCCGTATAACTCGTGTGAAAGGTTTCCAAATAGCTAGATAATATATCTGTATCAACTACTACTCTACCATAAAATACTTGTTTTAGAAAAATAAAATATAAAAATAGTTTCTTTGAACTTTTTGTAAAAAATATAAAAAAAATAAAAAAATATTTTTCAGTCTTGAAAAATATTAAAAAGAAAAAACATTGTTTTAAATTGGTGACCCCGACTTCTTCACGCAAGATGCCCAGACATGCTGAAGATTCCGCAGCAGAACCTGTTGTAACTACATCAACGGTAACACTTCGTATTCCACGATTTTGGAAAGAAAATCCAGCAATTTGGTTTGCTCAGTTGGAGGCACAATTTGAGAACCATAACATAAGCAATGAAAACTCGAAATATTTTGCAGTTTTACCGGAACTAGATCCAGAAGTCCTTTGCCAAGTCAGTGACATAATTATAGAACGCCCAAACGATGCCTACACAAAAATAAAACAGCGCCTCATTGACCATTTCTCCATTTCTGAAGAGAAGCGCATAAAAACTCTGTTAAATGAATTACCAATTGGTGACAAGAAACCAAGTTTTTTACTACGCGAAATGCGTAGTCTAGCCAACGGTGGTGTCAAAGACGAGTTTCTCCGCACTATGTGGCTTCAGCGTTTACATCCTCAAACTCAAGCAATTTTAGCCACTTCCTCAGAACCTTTGGACAATTTAGCTACTATGGCCGACAAAATTGGAGATATTTCTTGTTCATCCTCAAACAATATTGCTACCATTCAAGGTACAAATGAAATTGGTGAGTTACGTGAACAAATTTCGGCCCTAACGAACGCAGTAAAAAATCTTCAAACTTCTCGAAACCGTCGTTCAACACGCTCTAATTCCCGTAATAGATCACGAAGATCTCGTAGTTCATCAGAACAGGTATGCTATTATCATCGTAAGTTTGGAAACAATGCTAGATGTTGTCGCGAACCATGTTCGTACAGTACACATTCGGAAAACTCCCAAGGCGGTCACTAAATACAACTAGTGACCGAAGCCAAGCAACAAATCGTCTATTTATTTTCGACTCCCAACTTCAAAAACGTTTTTTGATTGACACTGGAGCTGACATATCAGTTTTACCTTTGTCAAACCAAAATTTGAAGAAACGTCCAGAAAATTATAAATTATTCGCCGCTAATGGAACACCAATCAATACGTATGGAGATGCTATCCTATCCCCAACACTTGGTTTAAGAAGAAATTTCTCCTGGAAATTTATTATCGCCGACGTTAATCATCCAATAATTGGGGCAGACTTCTTACAACATTACGGTTTGCTTGTAGATCTTAAAAAGAAGAAATTAATTGACAACTCCACAGGACTTCATACATCTTTTATCGTTAAAAAGACAAATCATATCGAAATTAAAACCCTTAACACCAAGATTCCATATCATGATTTGATTGCTCGTTTTCCAGATATTACAAATCCTTCAACAACATCTGTCAAACAAAAGCACAATGTACAACATATTATTGAAACGAAAGGACAACCTGTAATATCAAAAGCACGACGCCTAGCTCCAGAACAATTAGAAATAGCAAAACGTGAATTTGCGTTTATGATGGAACAAGGTCTGTGTTCTCCATCCAAAAGCAGTTGGTCCAGTCCATTACATATGGTTCCGAAAAAGAATGGCCAATGGCGACCATGTGGAGATTATCGAAGACTAAATGCCATAACAGTTCCTGATAAATATCCGCTACCACATATCCACGATTTCGGATTTGGATTGAATGGTAAGAAATTTTTTTCTACAATAGACCTAGTACGTGCCTACAATCAAATTCCTGTGACTCCAGAAGACATTCCAAAAACTGCCATAATAACACCCTTTGGACTGTTTGAATTTCATTACATGACATTCGGGTTATGTAATGCAGGCCAAACCTTTCAAAGATTCATACATGAAGTTTTGCGTGGACTCGACTTTTGCTTTAGCTATTTGGATGATGTTCTAATCGCATCCAAATCAGATGAAGAACATTACCATCACCTAGAATTAGTATTTCAACGATTTAACGAATATGGTATAGTGATTAATCTATCAAAATGTAATTTTGGCCAATCAGAAATTCAATTCCTTGGCCACATGGTTAACAAAGACGGTATATATCCGCTGCCTGATAAAGTTGCTGCGATTATGAATTACCCGAAGCCCACAAATGTAAAAGAAGTTCGTCGTTTTGTTGCTATGATAAACTTTTATCGTAGATTTATTCATCATGCTGCTGAAACTCAAATACCTCTTCTTGAATACCAAAAAGGCAATAAGAAAAATGACAAAACTCTAATAGTTTGGACTCCCGAAGCTGAAAACGCTTTTAACAAATGTAAAGCGGAATTAGCGAATGCTACACTTCTTTCACATCCAATGGATAACAAACCAATTTGTGTAATGGTCGACGCATCCGATCATGCTATTGGTGGTGTATTACAACAACAATCCGAAGATGGCTGGCTTCCCCTTAGTTTTTTTTCTAGAAAGCTCACAGAAACCCAAAGAAAATACAGCACCTATGATAGAGAGCTTTTGGCTATCTACACCGTAGTTAAATATTTTCGACATATGCTGGAAGGCCGTCATTTCATCATATTCACGGATCACAAGCCCCTAACGTTTGCATTTAAGCAAAATCCTGAGAAAGCTTCTCCCCGACAGTTTCGTCAACTCGATTTTATATCACAGTTTTCAACAGACATTCGTCATATTAGTGGTCATGCAAACACAATCGCAGATACACTTTCACGGATTTCTACAATCGATGTCCCAAAATCTATTGATTACGAACAATTAAGCAAGAGTCAAGAAGATGATACAGAACTTCAATCGCTCTTAAAAGATAATTCAACTTCCCTTATTTTAAAGTCCATAATAATTTTACAGGATAAACCAGCAGTCATTTGCGACATTTCAATAAATAAAGCAAGACCGTTTGTGACGTCAAATTTTCGCAAAAGCATATTCAATTCACTTCATGGCTTGTCACATGGTGGCATTAAAGTAACTACAAAACTAATACAAGATCGTTTTGTTTGGCCGAATATGAAGAAAGACATACACACTTGGACCCAAAATTGTATAGAGTGTCAGCGTTCCAAAGTAAATCGACACACACATAGTCAAGTCGGTACATATCCCACAACTTCTGAACGTTTTTCCCATATCAATATAGATTTAGTTGGCCCATTACCTTCTGTCAATGGTTATTCGTACTTGTTAACTTGCATCGACAGATTTACTAGATGGCCTGAGGCCATACCATTAGAGAATATGACAGCACGAAAAGTTGCTGAAGCTTTATACAATGGTTGGATATCTCGTTTTGGAGTCCCTACTAATATAACAACTGATCAAGGTCGTCAGTTCGAGTCCAATTTGTTTAAAGAACTCGCACTTATCCTTGGTAGTAAAAGAATAAGAACAACAACTTACCATCCATCGTCCAATGGCATGATAGAACGATGGCATCGTTCTCTAAAAGCTTCCCTAATGTGTCATAATAACAACAATTGGCTAGAAGTACTTCCTACTGTACTTATGGGTCTTCGTTCAAGTATTAGAGAAGATGTAAATGCAACACCTGCAGAACTTGTATATGGTAAAACTATTCGTCTACCATGCGACCTACTTCAAAATTCTACAGAATTTTCACCAAATAATGATTTTGTGCAAAATCTTAAAACTCAAATGAACATGATTAAACCAGTGGATGTAAAGCATAAATCTAATAAATCAGTATTTATTCACAAGAATTCAGAAAGTTGTGTTTTCGTTTTTGTTCGTAACGATGCACAGTGGGGCCAAATGCATGAAAAGTGACGATTAATTCATAGAAGTCGTAATTTAAAAAAAAAATATTTTTTATTAATGGATATTTATAAATACATAAAAAACCAACATTTAAAAAAAAAACAGAGTGAAAAAACACATTTTTTAACCCTTTATGGGCCATTTTGTGTTCTGTAAAAAATCCTCTTTTTTCACATTTTTTGCTGTAACTTTGGAACGGTGCGCTATAAATTATTCAATTAAATTGCAAATTAAAGCATACTAAATGTACTTTAAGTAATAAGTAATATTTTTAAAAATAATAAGGAATAAATATTTTATATGTATTTCTATTAGAAAATTTTTAAATTAAAATCATACCTTTTTTCTCGAAATTTTAAAATTTTGCTCAAAAATGAAACATTTGAAAATCTAATTGTTTTTTTATTCATAAATAACCATAAACACACTATTTAAAAAAAAATTAATTAAATTCGGTTATTCTATTTTTTTTTTCTTTTTGAAAACAACAATATTTTATTATAATCATTATTACCTTCAATGTTAGTATTTACTTCACATTCAATTTCATAATCATAAATTAATTCGTTACAATAATCTTAATCTTAATCTCCATCTTCATCTCCATCTTCATCATTGCTATTTTGATTGCTGTGAAGTACAAGCAACTCCAATGCAGATTTTGGCATTAGCTCTTTTTTCTTTTTAGAACTATTGTTCGTGCTTGTTATAAACGGATCTGAACTTAAGAGAAATCTATTAAAGATATCTTCCATTGTTTTTCTCGACTGCATTTACGGGCAAAATTCTCCCTATAACTTTTAAAATCTTTATTTCTGGCTTCCTGAGACTCTTCGGTTAGCTGACCAATTGGCAATGGCGATAATGATATAATTTCAGGCCCATGAATAAAATATTTGTGAAGAGTAGGAGGCATATAGTACCATGGATATTTTTTCACAAATAGCCTGGCAGTGTTATTAGCGAAGTTTGTAAATTTTTCAATGTTGACCTCAATACCACTAGAAACTACAATTAATATTGTGTGCATATCTTTGATCAACTCTAAATCAATATTAGTAATTTCAGCAGATACTTCTGCATTCTTAAAAAAACGTCTTGCAGTATTCCCGTCATTAGAGTTACCAAAACCAGGTTTTGGTTGATCAATGATCAATCCCGTTCTCTTTTTAAATTCGCGTTGGATACGACTTTTAGTTTCAGCAATAATTTTTTTTTCTTCGTCACTTCTTGCCTGCCATTTTTGAATTGGAAGTTTATATGCCAAGTGAATAAGACATTCAAAAAATCTTATCCAGCCATGTAGGACAGACAAACCGAACTCCATGAAGTCTACGTTGGAATCTCTAGAAATCATTTGTTCAATATTGTTGAACTCCTTGCTGGTAGCGCCACATATGTAGCACTTTTGTGTGGACTTTGTGTCTGTAATCGCGTTACACACTTTACCGTCAATCATAACGAGAATTAGTTTGTGGTTCACTTTTATCTTTCTTTCTCCAACTGATATTACTGTATCGATAAGAGCATTTTTTTCTGTCTCCACTCTTTCTCTTTCTGTTTTAATACTGTTGACCGTTTCTTTCATAAATTCAATTTTTAATGGCCTGCAAAACCTAGTTGAAGACGGTCGAGGATTATGCCAAATGATTTTGTTTTTACAAACTAATTTTAATGGTACAATTGACGTAATAAATACAGAAGAATCAGAATTGTTGGAGATGATATTATTTCCTTAACAATTTTCGACTCATCTATTTTTCCAGCAGCTCTCAAGCTCATTTGTGTGGCGTAAGCCAAAACAGGCAAAGAAATTTGATCTCTTATGTCTTTACATTTCTTAACTTTTGTATTTTCTTTGCACTCTTCAAATGAGAGATCATTGCGACCTCTTTTTTGTTGTGGTTCTGGTGGTGGACTGAATGAGATTGAGGCATCCAGCCAATTCTTATTATTTTTTACAAAAATTTCATTCTTTCTATGACATTTTTGCCACCGAATCTCATAGCTAGAGCAAAAATTATGAAACCTTGTCATAAAATCTACCATATCCGAAGAGTCGACACGTTTTATTACTTCCCATCTCAAAAGTTTCAATTTATCCTAAAGTGATTTAGGTTCTGCACTCCTCATAAAATTATGCAACTCATGACGAAGAATGAAAATTGTTTTGGGACATGTTCCTAAAATTAATAACATTTCTATTCGTTTAAAATTTGCAAAAAGTAATTCCTTTAACCCTGTACCGAATAATTTACACTTTCACAACACTTTAAATATGTAACATCACATCACAAAACATTGACAGCTAAAACAATAAATAAACGTGTCAGTACCGAATCAATAATACCCTACGGATGGATAGAAATTCTTAAAAATGTATTATCATTATATTAGTAGATTGATATCACCAGCTTAAAACAAAATTAAAACTTTACTCGTATGATGCATGCATATGACCAACAGTTATTATGTAGGACTCAAATAAATGACAATAATAAATAGGGATGGGAGCGTGACCTCCTTCAATTTTTCAAAATAGTGCACTTGTGCCATATACAATTTTCTAATAATTTAAAATTAACAAATGTTTAAGTGAAATTCATTTAAATGTCATAAACACATGTAAAATAATTTAATTAGTTTTATTCATAGTAAATAAACCCAACATACGCAATCACGTGAGCATGCGTGAATTAAAGTTACTCACGCCCCCATCTCTAATTGACAACACATTTTTTTTAGCTACAATAACAACTACTATAACGAAAATAATGACAAAACAAAGTAAAAACAACTTGATGTTTTGTTTTGTTTTTTTTTTTCATATTTGTGGATTTTTAGCATCTTGAGTTATTTCACAAAAACAAGCATAACTCAAAAATCGCAAAAAATCGCAAAAAAATATTTTGGGGTTTATTAGTTGAGATCTGATATTATAACACTATATAGACGATTTTACGCAAGCTCACGAACAAAGTTGTTGAAACTCCATATATAAATCAAAAATAGCCCATTTTTGGGCTAATTTTATTTTATTAACATTTAATATTTTTAAAACATTTATTTAAACAAAAAAACATGTACTATATAGTAAACTACCTGAAGTTGACGGTTCCATTATAAAAATTTAACTTTTAGAAGTATTAATAGAAAAAATTATCAATTGAAATATCAAAATTTTCACTTTTTTTCAATATGCACAAAAAAAATAACAATTATTCAACTTTAAGTGCTCACTTTAACTAAAGCAAACAACTTAGGCCCATTATTACAACTTAACAATAGTTAAAGGTATGATGTTATCGGACTGATAAGAAGTATTTGGTTATTATAAGTTTACTTTAATCTAAAACCGACCGATAAGCTAAAGGGAAGATCATCTTGCCTTTAAATTTTATAGTGAGGTATGTATTTGAAGTTGCCATATGTTCTGGAAAAAATGTCAACTTCATGAAAAATAAAATAATTTTAATTTTGTTATGCCAATAAATACTTTAATAAACAAAAATGGAAAGCAGACGTTTGATTTATATTTTTTTACACACAAATGTTTTCACAAACACAAACAATTTACTGTTTCTTGTCAGTATTTTATCAAAAGTAATCGGTTTCTCACTGGTATTGCCATATTTTAGAAAAAAAATAATTCTATTTTACAAGGAAGTTGTAATAACGAAAAATTTTAAAGGTCACTTTATTCCTCACTTTAATTAAAGTTACCTTTTACTATTAAGAACATTAGAGGCAAGTTGTAATAATAGCCCTTAAAAGTATAATTTTTGCAATTAGTGATGCAGAATTTTATCCACTTTCACCCGGTACCAAACACGATCATGAATTTTAAAGTTCATATTTTGAATTAATCGCCACTTTTCATTCATTTGGCCCCAATGTGCGATGCTGTAAAGAAACCTCTTCAACAGCCTTATGATGGTCCTTATCGAGTTTTAAAGAATATGAATCCAACAGCGCCGATTACAAATAAATCAAGAATTCCAAAAAGAGTCAAATTTTCGAGAGTTAAATAACAAACTCTCTGGTGGGGGAGTATATGTGGCAACTACTACTCTACCATAAAATACTTGTTTTAGAAAAATAAAATATAAAAATAGTTTCTTTGAACTTTTTGTAAAAAATATAAAAAAAATAAAAAAATATTTTTCAGTCTTGAAAAATATTAAAAAGAAAAAACATTGTTTTAAATATCTATAGAAAGTTTCCATAAATATCATTTTGAATTTACAAAAAAATAATCAATATTACCTCTTTTTTCTGTAGTAAATAAAGTTTAATGTTTCTGCACAGTGTTGCCGCCAATTTGTTAAATACTGCACTTAACCTTGTTTTCTTTATGTTAATTTTAAAGTTTAAGATATTTTCCAATTTAGTGATATGTATGGTTCAGATGTGTATAAGAAAAGAACTCCTAGCTTCTAGTTTCGTGACCATTACACCTCGTTATGTATAAAAACCACACTTGCAAAACAGAAGTTACCAAAAGAAAACGGTGTAATAAAAAGTAGTAGAGTAGTAGGTGTAATTTAGTGTTGGTAAACTCATATCACTAATATGATCATTACTATATGATATAATAAAACATTGCCCTTAACGTACCATTGTGAAATTTATTACGAACTATATTTTTTTGATTATTAAAAGAATTATAATTACAAAAAAAAAAAATACTTGGTGTTGTGGGTATTATTTATCCCAAGAATTATTTAAGCGATTTTTTTGTTTCTTTTGTTTTAGTTCAGCCACACACCTTTATTAGTAATTAGTAGTATCATACTTCTTTGATATTTACAACTATGTAATCCGCTCAGTGAATGAGAAGTAAGTAAACAAACAAAATTAACTTATCAGCTGTAGCAATTTATTAAAAATTAATTTAATAAAAACAAAATTGTGGGACACAATTAAACTTTTATTAATAAATTTCGAATCTGACTCAATTATTTAAGGTAATGATTGAGCCATATATATACACGCGTATAAGAGAATTGTTGGTGTAGAAATAGGTAAGTTAAATTTAATATTTCAAGTGATAATGATCATTAACTTTTTGTTTGATTTGATTCTGCAGTTCTAGATATCAGCCTTGCTGGATGATTTGCTTGGGAACAAAGTATGTTGTTGTGTTACTCCCAAATCTTTCTAATTATTCCTTTCCAGTCATATTATAGATTTTTTTTTTTTTTTTTTTGCATTTAATTATTTATTGAATCTTCATATTTGAAATGACAATAAGTATTCAAATCTTAATACTAAAAAGAAAATAATATGCCCAGCCAGTGCTAGACAAAAATTTTTATGATACTAAAAAATTTCACATCAACTAATCCAGTCATCTGTTTTGCGCTTGAGTTAAAGCAAGGGTATCCCTCCTTCTCAACCGATTATGGCCACTAAAGTTAAGGATGTCTCGTGCAAGTGGGTTTGGATGGTGTTCAAGTTTGCTGACATACTTTGACACATATTTTGTAAATTCGACTTTTACTAATGGCACGCCTAGATCTTTGTGGATTCGAGAATTTTTAACATACCATGGTGCTGCAGTAATTATACGTAGAATTTTATTTTGACCCCTTTGAATTTTTTCAATGTTGGATGCTGAGGCAGTACCCCATAATTGAATTCCATAGCACCAGATTGGCTTTAGTATTGCATTGTACAACAAAAGTTTGCAATCCAATTTCAATGTAGAGTTTCTGCCGATTAGCCAATTAAGTTGCACTGCTTTTAATCTCATTTGTGTAAGTTTCGCTTCAATATAAGACTTCCAAGTTAAACGGCGGTCGAGGTGAATGCCGAGGTATTTGACTTCATTGTGTTGCGGGATAATTTGATTATTTATTCTGATGAACGAGCAGGTATCTTTTCGCAATGTGAAAGTTATATGAATACATTTCTGTTCGTTAACCCTGATTTTCCAAAGCTCTAGCCAATTCTCTAGTTTATAAACATAATTCTGCAAATTCTGTGATGCAACTTGGTGGTCCTGATGGACGCTGATAAAGGCTGTATCGTCTGCAAAAGTTGACGTATGGATTTTGGGGTCTGACGGCATGTCGGAGGCATATATCAAATATAAAGTAGGACCCAGTATGCTACCCTGTGGCACACCTGATTCAATTGGCTGAGCGGTACTTAAAAAATCACCTTCTTTGATTTTAAATTTGCGACCGTATAAATAACTTTCCATGAGTTTATGGGTGTTAGCAGGCAGAGTTAATTTAATTTTGTGCATTAAACCGTCATGCCAAACTTTGTCGAACGCTTGGGACACATCAATGAAAAGGGCGGAGCAGTATTTTTTATCTTCAAACGATCCTCTTATCACATTTACCAATCTGTGAGTTTGTTCGATGGTACTGTGTTTAGCTCTGAATCCGAATTGATGATTTGGAATACATTCAGTGTCATTCAGAATTGGAGTCAACTTAGTCATTAACAATTTTTCGAACAGTTTAGAAATTGTCGGCAGTAGGCTAATTGGCCTATATGACTCCACTTTGGTGTGGTCCTTCCCTGACTTAGGAATCATGGTAATCATAGATACCTTCCAATCTGCAGGATAGTATTCAAGGCGTAAAATAGCGTTGAAGATAAAGAGGATAATTCTTCTTGCTACACGAGGTAACTCCACAAGCATTTTATTGCTGATTTTATCCATACCTGGAGCCTTTCTAAGGTTCAGAGTACCAATAGCGTTTTGGACATCCCGAAAGTTTAGTCTTAGGGGTACAGGAGGCCTTATAACAAGTGGTGGCAAATCAGATTCGTTATTATTTGAGTTGTTTATAGTAAACACATTTCTCAAATGGTTAACAAATAATGTCCCTTTCTCGGAATCATTTCTAGCCCAGTCACCAGTCGGATTTCGCAAAGGAGGTTTTCCTCTCACTGGTCTTTTTAAACCTCTTGCCGCCCTCCATAACGAGTAGTCAGATTGTGGGGTACTATCAAGACCTTCCAAGTAAGATCTAAGTGAGGCCGTTCTTTGGGTTTCTAAGAATTGTCTTAGTATATCTCTGCATACCCGTAGCCTAGCTTTCAGTTCAGGAGACCTGTGAATTTGCCACTCTCTTCTAACTCTTCTTTTTTCTGACAGGAGATGATCGAGTTCAGCGAAATAAGTTCTATTTGTCCCACTTCTGCACTCAACGTCGTATGTGGAGGCGTGATGTACAGCTCTTCGTATGCCCTCAGTAAACTTGTCAATCGACCCATCAATATCCTCGGTAGTTCTCAACACTACATTTTCCGTGCAGTGGGAACTTAAATACTTTTTATACTTTATCCAACTTACTCTGGTTTTAGATATGTCCCGAAATGGAGAGCCATTCCCTTGAAGAAAACGCATTGAAATAATAGAAGGAGAGTGATCTGAAGACAAGTCTAATGAAGGCTCCACTTGTATCGATTCTACAGGGATATTTTTCACTACTCCGAAGTCAATAACATCGGGAATCTTCCGTCGGTCCGTCGGCCAGTAGGTGGGATGCCCGCTTGAGAGTACATCTAATCCCATTTTGGCAATGGTGTTGAAGAGTTCACGACCCTTCGGGGTCACCAGACGTGAACCCCAAAAAGTGTGTTTGGCGTTAAAGTCACCAGCAACTAAAAATCTAGCTCCAAGGGAATTGAAGAAGCTGTAGTATTGGTGTTCTTTTATTGAAAATCGAGGCGGCGAATAAATTGATGATAAAACAAAATTGTATTGACAGAATTCAATACAAATGTTTGTTGCTTGTAGGTAATCCTCACATATGTTGTTCATTAAATAATGTTTTATTCTGTTCTTTATAAGAATTGCCGAACCTCCACATGCTCTTCCGCGGGGATCTTTAGTATCATACAACACGTAGCCATTAATTTTGAAGTACGCTGTCGCCGTCAAGTGAGTTTCAGCAATCATCATGACATCAATCTGCTTATCCATCAGGAAGTGTTCCAGTTCGTTTTTATGTTGGCGGAGGCCGTTCGCATTCCAAAAACAAATTTTTAAACAAATCATTTCTTTAAAATGGCTTGTAAGATAGTGGATTGCATTTTCAGCATTTCCTGCATCATGGATGTCATAGTGGTCGTAAAAGTGTTCATGGTTTGGACAAGTGTCTGCAATGTAGTCTCTAGAGTGTTAATATTAGGCTCGTAATATTGTGATTTAGGTGCCTGCTCCAAACCTGGCATAATAGATTTAACCACGTTAGCGTAAGAAACTTGTCTAGAACTAGGCGCGTTTACATGACTAGTGGACCGTAACAATTGCGGGAAATTGTCACTCGATGCCAAAATAGGCTGTTGACGATGATCAGGTAATACTGACGTCTTGTTGGTACTTATGGCTTTCAAATGAGTGTAAATTGGACAACCTCTATAATTTGCGGTATGATTACCTCCGCAGTTACTGCATTTTTTTATTTTTACGTCAGTTTTGGACTTATTACATTGAGCAGTTGGATGTAGTTCCCCACACGCAACACAAACAGACGGCAATTTACAGTATGCTTTGGTGTGGCCAAATTCTTGACAATTAACACACTGGACGGGTCCAATGCGCTTATGCGGTTCCTCCACGGTAATTCTACGATGCAGAAGATAAATGAGATTGTAGATTGGATGGGACTCGTTTTTCTTTAAGACAACATCTCCAGGTTCCAATTCTACCCTGAACATGGGCTGAGGGATCTTTTCACGGTTTCTGATATTCACTACGCTCTTGATTTTGAACCCTTTGTCCATTAAACCGGTCTTTATTTCCGCAGGATCAACACATGGGTCTATACCCTTTAGAACGACTTGGAGTCCTTTTGCGCTTTTGAGCTGGTAGGTATAGAAGTCCCTAGTCTCCCTCTCCAACTGGTTGGACAATTTTCGAAAATCATCTTCCCTATTCACTTGGATCTTTGTCTCGCAGATATTTCCATGTTTAATTGAGGTTACACTAAACATGTTTTCACCTATTACCGAAACAATTCCTTGTACCAATTTACTGGAAGTCGGCTCTCTCAGATAAATTGGTGGGGGCTTAAACGTCTTCTTAGGAAGTTCAGGCTCATCCGTCTGGAGGAGAGCAAACCTATTTTGATTATTACTCACGGTCTTAGGAGCTTTTGAATTTGATGACACTTGAGCAGACGTCGGGCTCCTCTGTCGCTTGAGAACGGTGATGTACTTATCCATACCTACTTGTTTTTTTGGTTTGACTGCACTGTTTGATGAAGATGATGTTTTTTCATCTGTTGAAATCACTATATTGGGCGAACAGGAACGACGCCGTTCCACGGCTCTTGTAGTGAGAAGATTCTCCACAGATTTTTTTATGGATTCTTCCTCAGAGACCCATTTAGTTTTTCTAGACGAGCTAAGCTCTTTCTCAGAATTACATCTGAGAGGAACACTCATACAATTTTTATGCGATTTTTAGTGTTTTTTTTTTTAATTACCGATATTACCGTAGATTTTTTTTAACCTATTACGAGTTATTTTTTCACTTTTTTGTTTTATTTCAACCTATTGCACTTTTTCACCTATTACGATTTTTTCACCGAAAATTCAGCCGCACTAAAAGTAACACGTCCGAACAGTTCGATGAGACGAGACTCTAGATAAGTGGTTCATTTGCTAAGAATTATGTATAAACGTTTATTCGAATTGTTTTCTTTTTCTTTTCTTTTCTAGTGGGTAAATTGCCAAACATTGTTTCACGAACTCAATACACAATTTTACTAGATGTCATATAATATATAACATAATATATACTCATACATATATCATAAAATTAATTTATAATTAAAAAGATTTTATATGCAATTGTTCACTTTATATTTTCTTTTTATATAAGGGTGAGCAACTATTTTTCGTGTATGTAGTATAATAATGAAATGCATTATATTTAAAACGACCATTACAATATATATCTTAAATATACCGTTTTTATGTTGAAATTCGACGTGAAATATCCTCATATGCATGAAAATAACTGTTCCAAAATTTAAGAAGATCGGCCCATAATTTGTCATAGCTGCCATATAAGAACCATTTTCAAAAAACAAATAATTTCGGGTCAAAAAATATTCTTTTCGGATTTAACCCATATTCGGTCCATATTTTATAATCATGATATATATCGTTGGAAAGGTATTTTTAATACCTTTTATTTAATGTATTACAAATTATCAGACACCCAGTAGTTCCCGAGATATAGGCCTATATATTTTCAACTTTACGGGCCCGCCCCCTCGAAAATAGGCGTGACCGCCAACAAATTTTTATTTTGCTGGCATCTCCTCTAAAAGCCCTATTTGATGAAGTTTTTTTTTTTTTTTTGAGCAAAGTCACTAAAACCGAATTGTACCCCTTTTTATACCCTTCACCATCGTGAGAAGGGTATACATATATAAGTTTGTCATTCCGTGTGAAATTTCCACAATATAATTTTCCGACCCTATAAAGTCTATATATTCTGGATCCTTATAGATAGCGAAGTCGATTAAGCCATGTCCGTCTGTCTGTCTGGATGTTGAAATCAGTTTTTTGAAGTCCCAAGATATATTCGGGATCCAAACCTTCAATAATTCTGTCAGAAGTGCTTTCGAGAAGTTTGCTATTTAAAATCAGCAAAATCAATTTAGGTCAACCAGAGTTATGAACCAATATGTGAGACCACCTCTATAAAAATTTGATATTTTTCGTCCATTTTATTGCAATATTTTGAAATATATTGCAGATAATACCATGAAATTTTGTATACATTGTTTGTACTATAAAAGAAGAAAGTGTGCGGAAAATAGTAAGAATCGGTCCATGATTTCTCATAGCCCCCATACAAATATATATATTCCCGAAATATGGCTTAATGATAATGATAATGCCTATAAAATTGGAATATCAAGACAAAATTCAGCAAAAATAAGTTTTATACAAAAAGAAATCACAAACCGAAATTTTTTTTAGTTCGGTCCATATTTGACCATAGACCCCATATAAAGTCCACTTACAAAATTCACTTAAATACATATACATAAAACAGATATAAATAATGTTAAACGGCTAAAATTTGACATAAACACTCTTTATAGGCAAATAAATTGTTGTACCAAATTTTATGGTGGTCGGCCCAGAAATGGTCATAGCCCCCATACAAAAATCTTCCCGAAATATTGCTCTATTATACATAAATTCTTATAAAATTGGAATATCAAGACAAAATTCAGAAAAACTAAGGTCTGTGCAAAAAGAAATCGCAAAACGAAATTTTTTTTAGTTCGGTCCATATTTGACCATAGACCCCATATAAAGTCCACTTCCAAAATTCACTTAAATACACATAAAACAGATATAAACAAGTAAGAGTGCTATATTCGGCTGTGCCGAATCTTAAATACCCTTCACCTAAGCGTAATAAGAAATACAGAAACTACACTAGACTAGAATATCCTAATTCTGTGTTTTCTATTCAGTCTATAAAACGTATTTATATATTTACAAACATTTATTTATTTAATTTTAATGTATTTATTGCAATGCTTTAGGCGAGACCATGCCCCTTTGTCCACTTACATAGTCAAGAATTTATTATTTCGTAAGAATATCCTGTTGTGAAAATTTAATGACGATCGGTCCAGTAGTTAAGACTATATTACGATGTTTAATTTTCCTAAAAAGGGGCGTGGTCCCACTCACTTTTCTCCTGGTACGCATTCCTAATTATGCCAATACCATATGTACCAAATATCACCGACGTACGTCAAAAAATGCCCAAAATATGGCGGCTTAAATTTGTGGGTTATATGGGCGGTGCCACCTCCGTTTGTACAATCAAAACTTCATATAGCCTATTATTCCTTCCAGAGTCACAGTAACATGCTGTAAAAATTTCAGGCAGATTGGTCCAAGGGTTTGGCCTCCTATTAAGCACAAACATACAGACACACATTCATTTATATATATATAGATTAAAAGCAATATAATTTAAGGTAAAATGGGGCGAAAAATGGGGATTTGGTAATAAAAAAATTTATGTAGTTAAAAAGTATGTATATAAAACTTTAGGTAAATACATATTACAAAAAAAGTATTTTGTATAGCAAACATTGTTAGTGGTATAAGTAAGTATCTGAATTAAAAAAGGGGGCGATGAAGTAGGCGTGGTTCATAGTTATATGGCGACGTTAACAGTATTAAGAGCAATATACTACCAAATAAAAAAAAAATACGTTGGAATGAACAAATTTGTATAGAGAACAAAAAGTATAAAACTTTCAAAAATTTGGCGTAAAAAGGGGCGTGAAAGGGGCGTGGCTTAAGAAATCTTTATTTTTACCTCGCCTGGAGTATATAACGTGTATACAATTTGAAGTAAATCTGTTAAAAACTATATGGGAGCAATTACATAATTTTTAAAAAGTGGGCGTAAAAATGGGCGTGGTCAAAAAAAAGTACCCTATTAATCATACCAGAGTCCCAGTTAAATGCTGTGAAAATTTCAAAAATATCGGTCCAGAGGTTTGGTCTCCAATTACAATATTTTAAAAAAGTGGGCGTAAAAGTGGGCGCGGTAAAAAAAAGTACCTTACCTCGCCTGGAGTATATAATGTGTATACAATTTGAAGTAAATCTGTTAAAAACTATATGGGAGCAATTACATAATTTTTAAAAAGTGGGCGTAAAAATGGGCGTGGTCAAAAAAAAGTACCCTATTAATCATACCAGAGTCCCAGTTAAATGCTGTGAAAATTTCAAAAATATCGGGCGTGAAAGGGGCGTGGCTTAAGAAATCTTTATTTTTACCTCGCCTGGAGTATATAACGTGTATACAATTTGAAGTAAATCTGTTAAAAACTATATGGGAGCAATTACATAATTTTTAAAAAGTGGGCGTAAAAATGGGCGTGGTCAAAAAAAAGTACCCTATTAATCATACCAGAGTCCCAGTTAAATGCTGTGAAAATTTCAAAAATATCGGTCCAGAGGTTTGGTCTCCAATTACATAATTTTTAAAAAGTGGGCGTAAAAATGGGCGTGGTCAAAAAAAAAGTACCCTATTATTCCTTCCAGAGTCACAGTAACATGCTGTAAAAATTTCAGGCAGATTGGTCCAAGGGTTTGGCCTCCTATTAAGCACAAACATACAGACACACATTCATTTATATATATATAGATCAAAAGCACTATAATTTAAGGTGAAATGGGGCGAAAAATGGGGATTTGGTAATAAAAAAAATGTATGTAGTTAAAAAGTATATAAAACTTTAGGTAAATACATATTACAAAAAAAGTATTTTGTATAGCAAACATTGTTAGTACTACTGTATATTTATTTACGTCAAAAAATGCCCAAAATATGGCGGGTTAAATTTGTGGGTTATATGGGCGGTGCCACCCCCGTTTGTACAATCAAAACTTCATATATCCTATTATTCCTTCCAGAGTCACAGTAACATGCTGTAAAAATTTCAGGCAGATTGGTCCAAGGGTTTGGCCTCCTATTAAGCACAAACATACAGACACACATTCATTTATATATATATAGATTAAAAGCACTATAAATACAATTATATGTATGTAACGTATGGACTCCATATAATGGAGTAATACGTTATAAAAAAATAATAAACTAACCAGACCTCATCTGCCGATTATTTATTTGTTGTACAGATAAATACAATCAGCTGACTGAATGCTGTTCATATTTGTTATGTGGCAATACCTTGAGTTTTTGTAAAAAAATTAAATAGATTTTAGAAAAAATGTTTAATAGAGGAATAAACATTAATTTGATAGAGGATGAACTCGAAGAACATGAATTCCAAGTGAATGTTGAAAGAGTTTATCATGCCAGACCGACCTAACTACCATGGATATTATTTATTTTTTAAAATATTTGTTTTTTTTTGATTTTATTTTTTGTTATTTTTTCACAGTTGGAAAACAGCTGATGTATGTCATGGCTAAACCCGGTGTGCTTTGCTACAAAATAAATAAATAAATATTTTAGTTTTTTAAGAAATTCTTAATTTCTATAATTTAAGGAAATAATATATAATGTAATATAAATTTCCAAAAAAAATTAAAAAAATCTACAATTTTTGAAAAATTAAAAAAAAATTATTTAAAATATAGTAATAATTCGTACTATTCATAATCAGAAAGAAAATTTAAAAAAAAGTGTTTAAACTGAAGTTATACATTTGTTAAGAAATTCTTAATTTCTTTAATTTAAGGAAATATATAATATAATATAAATTTCCAAAAAAAAAAATTTAAAAATTTAAGGCATCGCTATGCCTTTAACATTCTTTGGCATTCTTTAAATTCCTCAGTTTTGTTTGCAACAACAACTCTCATTATAAATACGTCCACCGTACCGCTGGTTTCCAGGGAGAATTCTTGCATACATGCTAGAATATATAACCCACTTATATGGATCGTTTTCGCACTACGTTTACTCTATGTGATAATACGCATCCGCAGAGACGTCGAACAGTGCGCACCGAAGAAACAATTGCCGCTGTAGAGCAAAGTGTTGAAGAGGACCCGAATTAATGGAGACCGGTATAGAGCCATGATAACCGACTATTTTGTTCCCGAATTGGATGGCATGAATGTGGATGAGTTGTGGTTCCAACAAGACGGCGCTACATGCCACACAGCGCACGCCACAATCGATTTATTGAAGGAAACATTCGATGAGCGCATAATTTCGCGGAATGGACCTGTCAATTGGCCACCAAGATCGTGTGATTTGACACCATTGGATTATTTTCTTTGGGGATATGTGAAGTCGCTATGCCCCTTTGTCCACTTACATAGTCAAGAATTTATTATTTACTTAATTTAATAATAATAAAATCTATCTATATATATAAAATTCAATGTATGTATGTATGTATGTATGTAACGTATAGACTCCAAAACGGCTGAGCCGATTTTGATGAAATTTTCACAGCATGTTACTGTGACTCTGGAAGGAATAATGGGGTACTTTTTTTTTACCACGCCCACTTTTACGCCCACTTTTTTAAAATATTGTAATTGAAGACCAAACCTTTGGACCGATATTTTTGAAATTTTCACAGCATTTAACTGGGACTCTGGTATGATTAATAGGGTACTTTTTTTACCACGCCCATTTTTACGCCCACTTTTTAAAAATTATGTAATTGCTCCCATATAGTTTTTAACAGATTTACTTCAAATTGTATACACATTATATACTCTAGGCGAGGTAAAAATAAAGATTTCTTAAGCCACGCCCCTTTCAAGCCCCTTTTCACGCCAAATTTTTGAAAGTTTTATACTTTTTGTTCTCTATACAAATTTGTTCATTCCAACGTATTTTTTTTATTTGGTAGTATATTGCTCTTAATACTGTTAACGTCGCCATATAACTATGAACCACGCCTACTTCATCGCCCCCTTTTTTTAATTCAGATACTTACTTATACCACTAACAATGTTTGCTATACAAAATACTTTTTTTTTGTAATATGTATTTACCTAAAGTTTTATATACTTTTTAACTACATACATTTTTTTATTACCAAATCCCCATTTTTCACCCCATTTCACCTTAAATTATATTGCTTTTAATCTACATCTATATATATAAAATTCAATGTATGTATGTATGTATGTATGTATGTATGTATGTAACGTATAGACTCCAAAACGGCTGAGCCGATTTTGATGAAATTTTCACAGCATGTTACTGTGACTCTGGAAGGAATAATAGGGTACTTTTTTTACCACGCCCACTTTTACGCCCACTTTTTTAAAATATTGTAATTGAAGACCAAACCTTTGGACCGATATTTTTGAAATTTTCACAACATTTAACTGGGACTCTGGTATGATTAATAGGGTACTTTTTTTTTGACCACGCCCATTTTTACGCCCACTTTTTAAAAATTATGTAATTGCTCCCATATAGTTTTTAACAGATTTACTTCAAATTGTATACACATTATATACTCCAGGCGAGGTAAAAATAAAGATTTCTTAAGCCACGCCCCTTTCACGCCCCTTTTCACGTCAAATTTTTGAAAGTTTTATACTTTTTGTTCTCTATACAAATTTGTTCATTCCAACGTATTTTTTTTATTTGGTAGTATATTGCTCTTAATACTGTTAACGTCGCCATATAACTATGAACCACGCCGATTTCATCGCCCCCTTTTTTAATTCAGATACTTACGTATACCACTAACAATGTTTGCTATACAAAATACTTTTTTTGTAATATGTATTTACCTAAAGTTTTATATACTTTTTAACTACATACATTGTTTTATTACCAAATCCCCATTTTTCGCCCCATTTCACCTTAAATTATATTGCTTTTAATCTATATATCTATATATATAAAATTCAATGTATGTATGTATGTATGTATGTATGTATGTATGTAACGTATAGACTCCAAAACGGCTGAGCCGATTTTGATGAAATTTTCACAGCATGTTACTGTGACTCTGGAAGGAATAATGGGGTACTTTTTTTTTACCACGCCCACTTTTACGCCCACTTTTTTAAAATATTGTAATTGAAGACCAAACCTTTGGACCGATATTTTTGAAATTTTCACAGCATTTAACTGGGACTCTGGTATGATTAATAGGGTACTTTTTTTTTACCACGCCCATTTTTACGCCCACTTTTTAAAAATTATGTAATTGCTCCCATATAGTTTTTAACAGATTTACTTCAAATTGTATACACATTATATACTCTAGGCGAGGTAAAAATAAAGATTTCTTAAGCCACGCCCCGTTCACGCCAAATTTTTGAAAGTTTTATACTTTTTGTTCTCTATACAAATTTGTTCATTCCAACGTATTTTTTTTATTTGGTAGTATATTGCTCTTAATACTGTTAACGTCGCCATATAACTATGAACCACGCCTACTTCATCGCCCCCTTTTTTTAATTCAGATACTTACTTATACCACTAACAATGTTTGCTATACAAAATACTTTTTTTGTAATATGTATTTACCAAAAGTTTTATATACTTTTTAATTACATACATTTTTTTATTACCAAATCCCCATTTTTCGCCCCATTTCACCTTAAATTATATTTCTTTTAATCTATCTATCTATATATATAAAATTCAATGTATGTATGCATGTATGTATGTATGTATGTATGTATGTATGTATGTATGTAACGTATAGACTCCAAAACGGCTGATCCGATTTTGATGAAATTTTCACAGCATGTTACTGTGACTGTGGAAGGAATAATAGGGTACTTTTTTTTACCACGCCCACTTTTACGCCCACTTTTTTAAAATATTGTAATTGGAGACCAAACCTCTGGACCGATATTTTTGAAATTTTCACAGCATTTAACTGGGACTCTGGTATGATTAATAGGTTACTTTTTTTTGACCACGCCTATTTTTACGCCCACTTTTTAAAAATTATGTAATTGCTCCCATATAGTTTTTAACAGATTTACTTCAAATTGTATACACATTATATACTCCAGGCGAGATAAAATTAAAAATTTCTTAAGCCACGCCCCTTTCACGCCCCTTTTCACGCCAAATTTTTGAAAGTTTTATACTTTTTGTTCTCTATACAAATTTGTTCATTCCAACGTATTTTTTTTATTTGGTAGTATATTGCTCTTAATACTGTTAACGTCGCCATATAACTATGAACCACGCCTACTTCATCGCCCCCTTTTTTTAATTCAGATACTTATACCACTAACAATGTTTGCTATACAAAATACTTTTTTGTAATATGTATTTACCTAAAGTTTTATATACTTTTTAACTACATACATTTTTTTATTACCAAATCCCCATTTTTCCCCCCATTTCACCTTAAATTATATTGTTTTTAATCTATATATATATAAATGAATGTGTGTCTGTATGTTTGTGCTTAATAGGAGGCCAAACCCTTGGACCAATCTGCCTGAAATTTTTACAGCATGTTACTGTGACTCTGGAAGGAATAATAGGATATATGAAGTTTTAATTGTACAAACGGGGGTGGCACCGCCTATATAACCCAAAAATTTAAATCCCCATATTTTGGGCATTTTTTGACCTTCATTCGTCAATGATATGTGGTACATATAGTATTGGCATAATTTGGAATACGTACCAGGAGAAAAGTGGGTGAGACCACGCCCCTTTTTAGGAAAATTAAAAATCGTAAAATATTCTTAACTACTAGACCGATCGTCATTAAATTTTCACAATAGGATATTCTTACGAAATAATAAATTCTTGGCTATGTAAGTGGACAAAAGGAGCATTGTAATAAATACATTAAAATTAAATAGATAAATGTTTGTAAATATATAAATACGTTTTATTTTATTTTATGACGAGGGGGGGTAGCGAAGCACACCGGGTTTAGCTAGTCTATATATATAAAATTCAATGTATGTATGTATGTATGTATGTATGTATGTAACGTATAGACTCCAAAACGGCTGAGCCGATTTTGATGAAATTTTCACAGCATGTTACTGTGACTCTGGAAGGAATAATGGGGTACTTTTTTTTACCACGCCCACTTTTACGCCCACTTTTTTAAAATATTGTAATTGAAGACCAAACCTTTGGACCGATATTTTTGAAATTTTCACAGCATTTAACTGGGACTCTGGTATGATTAATAGGGTACTTTTTTTTTACCACGCCCATTTTTACGCCCACTTTTTAAAAATTATGTAATTGCTCCCATATAGTTTTTAACAGATTTACTTCAAATTGTATACACATTATATACTCTAGGCGAGGTAAAAATAAAGATTTCTTAAGCCACGCCCCTTTCAAGCCCCTTTTCACGCCAAATTTTTGAAAGTTTTATACTTTTTGTTCTCTATACAAATTTGTTCATTCCAACGTATTTTTTTTATTTGGTAGTATATTGTTCTTAATACTGTTAACGTCGCCATATAACTATGAACCACGCCTACTTCATCGCCCCCTTTTTTTAATTCAGATACTTACTTATACCACTAACAATGTTTGCTATACAAAATACTTTTTTTGTAATATGTATTTACCTAAAGTTTTATATACTTTTTAACTACATACATTTTTTTATTACCAAATCCCCATTTTTCACCCCATTTCACCTTAAATTATATTGCTTTTAATCTGCATCTATATATATAAAATTCAATGTATGTATGTATGTATGTATGTATGTATGTATGTATGTATGTATGTAACGTATAGACTCCAAAACGGCTGAGCCGATTTTGATGAAATTTTCACAGCATGTTACTGTGACTCTGGAAGGAATAATGGGGTACTTTTTTACCACGCCCACTTTTACGCCCACTTTTTTAAAATATTGTAATTGAAGACCAAACCTTTGGACCGATATTTTTGAAATTTTCACAGCATTTAACTGGGACTCTGGTATGATTAATAGGGTACTTTTTTTTTGACCACGCCAATTTTTACGCCCACTTTTTAAAAATTATGTAATTGCTCCCATATAGTTTTTAACAGATTTACTTCAAATTGTATACACATTATATACTCCAGGCGAGGTAAAAATAAAGATTTCTTAAGCCACGCCCCTTTCACGCCCCTTTTCACGCCAAATTTTTGAAAGTTTTATACTTTTTGTTCTCTATACAAATTTGTTCATTCCAACGTATTTTTTTTATTTGGTAGTATATTGCTCTTAATACTGTTAACGTCGCCATATAACTATGAACCACGCCTACTTCATCGCCCCCTTTTTTAATTCAGATACTTACGTATACCACTAACAATGTTTGCTATACAAAATACTTTTTTTGTAATATGTATTTACCTAAAGTTTTATATACTTTTTAACTACATACATTGTTTTATTACCAAATCCCCATTTTTCGCCCCATTTCACCTTAAATTATATTGCTTTTAATCTATCTATCTATCTATATATATAAAATTCAATGTATGTATGTATGTATGTATGTATGTATGTAACGTATAGACTCCAAAACGGCTGAGCCGATTTTGATGAAATTTTCACAGCATGTTACTGTGACTCTGGAAGGAATAATGGGGTACTTTTTTTTTACCACGCCCACTTTTACGCCCACTTTTTTAAATTATTGTAATTGAAGACCAAACCTTTGGACCGATATTTTTGAAATTTTCACAGCATTTAACTGGGACTCTGGTATGATTAATAGGGTACTTTTTTTTTACCACGCCCATTTTTACGCCCACTTTTTAAAAATTATGTAATTGCTCCCATATAGTTTTTAACAGATTTACTTCAAATTGTATACACATTATATACTCTAGGCGAGGTAAAAATAAAGATTTCTTAAGCCACGCCCCTTTCAAGCCCCTTTTCACGCCAAATTTTTGAAAGTTTTATACTTTTTGTTCTCTATACAAATTTGTTCATTCCAACGTATTTTTTTTATTTGGTAGTATATTGCTCTTAATACTGTTAACGTCGCCATATAACTATGAACCACGCCTACTTCATCGCCCCCTTTTTTTAATTCAGATACTTACTTATACCACTAACAATGTTTGCTATACAAAATACTTTTTTTGTAATATGTATTTACCTAAAGTTTTATATACTTTTTAACTACATACATTTTTTTTATTACCAAATCCCCATTTTTCGCCCCATTTCACCTTAAATTATAGTGCTTTTAATCTATATATATATAAATGAATGTGTGTCTGTATGTTTGTGCTTAATAGGAGGTCAAACCCTTGGACCAATCTGCCTGAAATTTTTACAGCATGTTACTGTGACTCTGGAAGGAATAATAGGCTATATGAAGTTTTGATTGTACAAACGGGGGTGGCACCGCGCATATAACCCACAAATTTAAGCCGCCATATTTTGGGCATTTTTTGACGTACGTCGGTGATATTTGGTACATATGGTATTGGCATAATTAGGAATACGTACCAGGAGAAAAGTGAGTGGGACCACGCCCCTTTTTAGGAAAATTAAACATCGTAATATAGTCTTAACTACTGGACCGATCGTCATTAAATTTTCACAACAGGATATTCTTACGAAATAATAAATTCTTGAATATGTAATTGGACAAAGGGGCATGGTCTCGCCTAAAGCATTGCAATTAAATAAATAAATGTTTGTAAATCTATATATATAAAATTCAATGTATGTATGTATGTATGTATGTATGTATGTAACGTATAGACTCCAAAACGGCTGAGCCGATTTTGATGAAATTTTCACAGCATGTTACTGTGACTCTGGAAGGAATAATAGGGTACTTTTTTTTTACCACGCCCACTTTTACGCCCACTTTTTTAAAATATTGTAATTGGAGACCAAACCTCTGGATCGATATTTTTGAAATTTTCACAGCATTTAACTGGGACTCTGGTATGATTAATAGGGTACTTTTTTTGACCACGTCCATTTTTACGCCCACTTTTTAAAAATTATGTAATTGCTCCCATATAGTTTTTAACAGATTTACTTCAAATTGTATACACATTATATACTCCAGGCGAGGTAAAAATAAAGATTTCTTAAGCCACGCCCCTTTCACGCCCCTTTTCACGGCAAATTTTTGAAAGTTTTATACTTTTTGTTCTCTATACAAATTTGTTCATTCCAACGTATTTTTTTTATTTGGTAGTATATTGCTCTTAATACTGTTAACGTCGCTAAATATATATATATACCCCTATACCATATGTACCAAATATCACCAATCAGGCAGATTGATCCAAGGGTTTGGCCTCCTATTAAGCACAAACATACAGACACACATTCATTTATATATATATATAGATTAAAAGCAATATAATTTAAGGTGAAATGGGGCGAAAAATGGGGATTTGGTAATAAAAAAATGTATGTAGTTAAAAAGTATATAAAACTTTAGGTAAATACATATTACAAAAAAAGTATTTTGTATAGCAAACATTGTTAGTGGTATACGTATAACAATTTTAAAATTTCATCAAAATCGGCTCAGCCGTTTTGGAGTCTATACGTTACATACATACATACATACATTCAATTTTATATACCAAATTCAGCAAAAATAAGTTTTATGCAAAAAGAAATCGCAAAACGAAATTTTTTTTAGTTCGGTCCATGTTTGACCATAGACCCCATATAAAGTCCACTTCCAAAATTCACTTAAATACGTATAAAACAGATATAAACAATATAATTGGTTGTAGCTAAACCCGGTGTGCTTTGCTACCCCCCCTCGTCATAAAATAAAATAAAACGTATTTATCTATTTACAAACATTTATTTATTTAATTTTAATGTATTTATTGCAATGCTTTAGGCGAGACCATGCCCTTTTGCATGTTAAAAAGTATATAAAACTTTAGGTAAATACATATTACAAAAAAAGTATTTTGTATAGCAAACATTGTTAGTGGTATACGTAAGTATCTGAATTAAAAAAGGGGGCGATGAAGTAGGCGTGGTTCATAGTTATATGGTATATATATAAAACGTATTTTTTTTATTTATTTATTTAATTTTAATGTATTTATTGCAATGCTTTAGGCGAGGCCATGCCCCTTTGTCCACTTACATAGTCAAGAATTTATTATTTCGTAATAATGACGATCGGTCAATCGTCAATGTTATATCTGTTTTACACGTATTTAAGTGAATTTTGGAAGTGGACTTTGTATGGGGTCTATGGTCAAACATGGACCGAACTAAAAAAAATTTCGTTTTGCGATTTCTTTTTGCATAAAACTTATTTTTGCTGAATTTGGTATATAAAATTGAATGTATGTATGTATGTATGTTTTGCGATTTCTTTTTGCATAAAACTTATTTTTGCTGAATTTGGTATATAAAATTGAATGTATGTATGTATGTATGTAACGTATAGACTCCAAAACGGTCAACCAGAG
The DNA here is from genome assembly GCA_916048285.2 of Bellardia pandia. Classification (NCBI taxonomy): domain Eukaryota; kingdom Metazoa; phylum Arthropoda; class Insecta; order Diptera; family Calliphoridae; genus Bellardia; species Bellardia pandia. The sequence continues at coordinate 451,791 of CAJZHU020000023.1, forward strand.
TTATGAACCAATATGTGAGACCACCTCCATAAAAATTTGATATTTTTCGTCCATTTTATTGCAATATTTTGAAATATATTGCAGATAATACCATGCAATTTTGTATACGTTGTTTGTGCTATAAAAGAAGAAAGTGTGCGGAAAATAGTAAGAATCGGTCCATGATTTCTCATAGCCCCCATACAAATATATATATTCCCGAAATATGGCTTAATGATAAATAAATGCCTATAAAATTGGCAAAATTTATATTATATATAAATAAATACGTATAAATTAATCAATCTTCTATCTATCTATCTATATATATAAAATTCAATGTATGTATGTATGTATGTATGTATGTATGTAACGTATAGACTCCAAAACGGCTGAGCCGATTTTGATGAAATTTTCACAGCATGTTACTGTAACTCTGGAAGGAATAATAGGGTACTTTTTTTTTACCACGCCCACTTTTACGCCCACTTTTTTAAAATATTGTAATTGGAGACCAAACCTTTTGACCGATATTTTTGAAATTTTCACAGCATTTAACTGGGACTCTGGTATGATTAATAGGGTACTTTTTTTGACCACGCCCATTTTTACGCCCACTTTTTAAAAATTATGTAATTGCTCCCATATAGTTTTTAACAGATTTACTTCAAATTGTATACACATTATATACTCCAGGCGAGGTAAAAATAAAGATTTCTTAAGCCACGCCCCTTTCACGCCCCTTTTCACGCCAAATTTTTGAAAGTTTTATACTTTTTGTTCTCTATACAAATTTGTTCATTCCAACGTATTTTTTTTATTTGGTAGTATATTGCTCTTAATACTGTTAACGTCGCCATATAACTATGAACCACGCCTACTTCATCGCCCCCTTTTTTTAATTCAGATACTTACTTATACCACTAACAATGTTTGCTATACAAAATACTTTTTTTGTAATATGTATTAACCTAAAGTTTTATATACTTTTTAACTACATACATTTTTTTATTACCAAATCCCCAATTTTCGCCCCATTTCACCTTAAATTATATTGCTTTTAATCTATATATATATATAAATGAATGTGTGTCTGTATGTTTGTGCTTAATAGGAGGCCAAACCCTTGGACCAATCTGCCTGAAATTTTTACAGCATGTTACTGTGACTCTGGAAGGAATAATAGGCTATATGAAGTTTTGATTGTACAAACGGGGGTGGCACCACCCATATAACCCACAAATTTAAATCGCCATATTTTGGGCATTTTTTGATCTACGTCAATGATATGAGGTACATATGGTAGTGGCATAATTAGGAATACCAGGAGAAAAGTGGGTGGGACCACGCCCCTTTTTAGGAAAATTAAACATCGTAATATAGTCTTAACTACTGGACCGATCGTCATTAAATTTTCACAACAGGATATTCTTACGAAATAATAAATTCTTGAATATGTAAGTGGACAAAGGGGCATGGTCTCGCCTAAAGCATTGCAATTAAATAAATAAATGTTTGTAAATCTATATATATAAAATTCAATGTATGTACCTATGTATGTATGTATGTATGTATGTAACGTATAGACTCCAAAACGGCTGAGCCGATTTTGATGAAATTTTCACAGCATGTTACTGTGACTCTGGAAGGAATAATAGGGTACTTTTTTTTACCACGCCCACTTTTACGCCCACTTTTTTAAAATATTGTAATTGGAGACCAAACCTCTGGATCGATATTTTTGAAATTTTCACAGCATTTAACTGGGACTCTGGTATGATTAATAGGGTACTTTTTTTGACCACGCCCATTGTTACGCCCACTTTTTAAAAATTATGTAATTGCTCCCATATAGTTTTTAACAGATTTACTTCAAATTGTATACACATTATATACTCCAGGCGAGGTAAAAATAAAGATTTCTTAAGCCATGCCCCTTTCACGCCCCTTTTCACGGCAAATTTTTGAAAGTTTTATACTTTTTGTTCTCTATACAAATTTGTTCATTCCAACGTATTTTTTTTATTTGGTAGTATATTGCTCTTAATACTGTTAACGTCGCTAAATATATATATATACCCCCTATACCATATGTACCAAATATCACCAATCAGGCAGATTGATCCAAGGGTTTGGCCTCCTATTAAGCACAAACATACAGACACACATTCATTTATATATATATATAGATTAAAAGCAATATAATTTAAGGTGAAATGGGGCGAAAAATGGGGATTTGGTAATAAAAAAATGTATGTAGTTAAAAAGTATATAAAACTTTAGGTAAATACATATTACAAAAAAAGTATTTTGTATAGCAAACATTGTTAGTGGTATACGTATAACAATTTTAAAATTTCATCAAAATCGGCTCAGCCGTTTTGGAGTCTATACGTTACATACATACATACATACATTCAATTTTATATACCAAATTCAGCAAAAATAAGTTTTATGCAAAAAGAAATCGCAAAACGAAATTTTTTTTAGTTCGGTCCATGTTTGACCATAGACCCCATACAAAGTCCACTTCCAAAATTCACTTAAATACGTGTAAAACAGATATAACATTGACGATTGACCGATCGTCATTATTACGAAATAATAAATTCTTGACTATGTAAGTGGACAAAGGGGCATGGCCTCGCCTAAAGCATTGCAATAAATACATTAAATACATTGAATGTGAGTGCATGAAGATAGCAATGGTTGGGAGGGTTTCGAGCACAAAAGGGGTAATGTCATCTATCTCCCTTTATTTACTTCACAAAGTTAATTTTTTTGTTTTGTGTTTTGTTTTACTTTAGTTTTCTCTTTATATTATTTTTTTGTTCAAGTTATCAATATTGGAGTTATTTAAGCTACCTATATCTTTTAAATTTTGTAACGTGCATTCTATTTCATTTGAAAACAAGTACACCACCCCATTCTCCCTGAGCACAGCCGGTTATAAAGGTAGCTAAAAGTTTTCGGGAAGTAGGATTATGAATCGTCCGTTAATCTCGAAAAATAAGATTGTCTAATTAAATAAATAAATAAAAAAAATACGTTTTATATATATACCATATAACTATGAACCACGCCTACTTCATCGCCCCCTTTTTTAATTCAGATACTTACGTATACCACTAACAATGTTTGCTATACAAAATACTTTTTTTGTAATATGTATTTACCTAAAGTTTTATATCATTGATGGACATTTCACCAAACAATTGTTTATAATCAACGCCCCCTTTTTCTTATGCTCTTCAGTTTAGTCGCTCAAAAGACAGATTTTTTTCCAATTACAGTCGGTAATATAAATGAAAATGTAAACTTTAGTCGCTCAACAGACTTTGGCGAATGCACATGTTAGCTTGATGCTTAAAGATTTTTTACAATTTCAGTGGTTGATATAAATGGCAATGCAATTAAAAGATTATTTTATGATAAACAATGCGTTTGGAAACGTACAATGTCTTTTATGTCATCAAATATTTAAAAAATATAAAAAAAAAATTTCGGACCTAAAATTAATATGTAGTAAACAACGTAATAAAATTAGTTCTATGTCTTTGAAACATATACTGCTCTTACGAAACTCTCATGACAGCATTAATGTAGACGATTTCGTTTAATTTAATTCCTCATACGAAAATCTTTGTGTCAACTTTTGCTTGTCACAGTACTTTGAATAACTCTCACATTATCTCACTAATACAAGTGTAAAACGATTTTGTCCACCTCTGTTTTATATACTTTTTAACATGCAAAAGGGCATGGTCTCGCCTAAAGCATTGCAATAAATACATTAAAATTAAATAAATAAATGTTTGTAAATAGATAAATACGTTTTATTTTATTTTATGACGAGGGGGGGGGTAGCAAAGCACACCGGGTTTAGCTACAACCAATTATATTGTTTATATCTGTTTTATACGTATTTAAGTGAATTTTGGAAGTGGACTTTATATGGGGTCTATGGTCAAACATGGACCGAACTAAAAAAAATTTCGTTTTGCGATTTCTTTTTGCATAAAACTTATTTTTGCTGAATTTGGTATATAAAATTGAATGTATGTATGTATGTATGTAACGTATAGACTCCAAAACGGCTGAGCCGATTTTGATGAAATTTTAAAATTGTTATACGTATACCACTAACAATGTTTGCTATACAAAATACTTTTTTTTGTAATATGTATTTACCTAAAGTTTTATATACTTTTTAACTACATACATTTTTTTATTACCAAATCCCCATTTTTCGCCCCATTTCACCTTAAATTATATTGCTTTTAATCTATATATATACTAGCTAAACCCGGTGTGCTTCGCTACCCCCCCTCGTCATAAAATAAAATAAAACGTATTTATATACATATTTACAAACATTTATCTATTTAATTTTAATGTATTTATTACAATGCTCCTTTTGTCCACTTACATAGCCAAGAATTTATTATTTCGTAAGAATATCCTATTGTGAAAATTTAATGACGATCGGTCTAGTAGTTAAGAATATTTTACGATTTTTAATTTTTCCTAAAAAGGGGCGTGGTCTCACCCACTTTTCTCCTGGTACGTATTCCAAATTATGCCAATACTATATGTACCACATATCATTGACGAATGAAGGTCAAAAAATGCCCAAAATATGGGGATTTAAATTTTTGGGTTTATATAGGCGGTGCCACCCCCCGTTTGTACAATTAAAACTTCATATAGCCTATTATTCCTTCCAGAGTCACAGTAACATGCTGTAAAAATTTCAGGCAGATTGGTCCAAGGGTTTGGCCTCCTATTAAGCACAAACATACAGACACACATTCATTTATATAGATTAAAAACAATATAATTTAAGGTGAACATGGGGGGAAAAATGGGGGATTTGGTAATAAAAAAATGTATGTAGTTAAAAAGTATATAAAACTTTAGGTAAATACATATTACAAAAAAGTATTTTGTATAGCAAACATTGTTAGTGGTATAAGTAAGTATCTGAATTAAAAAAAGGGGGGCGATGAAGTAGGCGTGGTTCATAGTTATATGGCGACGTTAACAGTATTAAGAGCAATATACTACCAAATAAAAAAAATACGTTGGAATGAACAAATTTGTATAGAGAACAAAAAGTATAAAACTTTCAAAAATTTGGCGTGAAAAGGGGCGTGAAAGGGGCGTGGCTTAAGAAATTTTTAATTTTACCTCGCCTGGAGTATATAATGTGTATACAATTTGAAGTAAATCTGTTAAAAACTATATGGGAGCAATTACATAATTTTTAAAAAGTAGGCGTAAAAATAGGCGTGGTCAAAAAAAAGTAACCTATTAATCATACCAGAGTCCCAGTTAAATGCTGTGCAAATTTCAAAAATATCGGTCCAGAGGTTTGGTCTCCAATTACAATATTTTAAAAAAGTGGGCGTAAAAGTGGGCGTGGTAAAAAAAAGTACCCTATTATTCCTTCACAGTCACAGTAACATGCTGTGAAAATTTCATCAAAATCGGCTCAGCCGTTTTGGAGTCTATACGTTACATACATTACATACATACATACATACATTGAATTTTATATATATAGATAGATTAAAAGCAATATAATTTAAGGTGAAATGGGGCGAAAAATGGGGGTTTGGTAATAAAAAAATGTATGTAATTAAAAAGTATATAAAACTTTTGGTAAATACATATTACAAAAAAAGTATTTTGTATAGCAAACATTGTTAGTGGTATAAGTAAGTATCTGAATTAAAAAAAGGGGGGCGATGAAGTAGGCGTGGTTCACAGTTTATATGGCGACGTTAACAGTATTAAGAGCAATATACTACCAAATAAAAAAAATACGTTGGAATGAACAAATTTGTATAGAGAACAAAAAGTATAAAACTTTCAAAAATTTGGCGTGAAAGGGGCGTGGCTTAAGAAATTTTTTAATTTTACCTCGCCTGGAGTATATAATGTGTATACAATTTGAAGTAAATCTGTTAAAAACTATATGGGAGCAATACATAATTTTTAAAAAGTGGGCGTAAAAATGGGCGTGGTCAAAAAAAAGTACCCTATTAATCATACCAGAGTCCCAGTTAAATGCTGTGAAAATTTCAAAAATATCGGTCCAGAGGTTTGCTCTCCAATTACAATATTTTAAAAAAGTGGGCGTAAAAGTGGGTGTGGTAAAAAAAAGTACCCTATTATTCCTTCCAGAGTCACAGTAACATGCTGTGAAAATTTCATCAAAATCGGCTCAGCCGTTTTGGAGTCTATACGTTACATACATACATACATACATACATACATACATTGAATTTTATATATATAGATTTACAAACATTTATTTATTTAATTGCAATGCTTTAGGCGAGACCATGCCCCTTTGTCCACTTACATATCAAGAATTTATTATTTCGTAAGAATATCCTGTTGTGAAAATTTAATGACGATCGGTCCAGTAGTTAAGACTATATTACGATGTTTAATTTTCCTAAAAAGGGGCGTGGTCCCACTCACTTTTCTCCTGGTACGTATTCCTAATTATGCCAATACCATATGTACCAAATATCACCGACGTACGTCAAAAAATGCCCAAAATATGGCGGCTTAAATTTGTGGGTTATATGGGCGGTGCCACCCCCGTTTGTACAATCAAAACTTCATATAGCCTATTATTCCTTCCAGAGTCACAGTAACATGCTGTAAAATTTCAGGCAGATTGGTCCAAGGGTTTGACCTCCTATTAAGCACAAACATACAGACAACACATTCATTTATATATATATAGATTAAAAGCACTATAATTTAAGGTGAAATGGGGCGAAAAATGGGGATTTGGTAATAAAAAAAAATGTATGTAGTTAAAAAGTATATAAAACTTTAGGTAAATACATATTACAAAAAAAGTATTTTGTATAGCAAACATTGTTAGTGGTATACGTAAGTATCTGAATTAAAAAATGGGGGCGATGAAGTAGGCGTGGTTCATAGTTATATGGCGACGTTAACAGTATTAAGAGCAATATACTACCAAATAAAAAAATACGTTGGAATGAACAAATTTGTATAGAGAACAAAAAGTATAAAACTTTCAAAAATTTGGCGTGAAAAGGGGCGTGAAAGGGGCGTGGCTTAAGAAATCTTTATTTTTACCTCGCCTGGAGTATATAATGTGTATACAATTTGAAGTAAATCTGTTAAAAACTATATGGGAGCAATTACATAATTTTAAAAAAGTGGGCGTAAAAATGGGCGTGGTCAAAAAAAGTAAACAATTAATAATACCAGAGTCCCAGTTAAATGCTGTGAAAATTTCAAGAATATCGGTCCAGAGGTTTGGTCTCCAATTACAATATTTTAAAAAAGTGGGCGTAAAAGTGGGCGTGGTAAAAAAGTACCTATTATTCCTTCCAGAGTCACAGTAACATGCTGTGAAAATTTCAAAAATATCGGTCCAAGGTTTGGTCTCCAATTACAATATTTTAAAAAAGTGTGGGCGTAAAAGTGGGCGTGGTAAAAAAGGTACCCTATTATTCCTTCCAGAGTCACAGTAACATGCTGTGAAAATTTCATCAAAATCGGCTCAGCCGTTTTGGAGTCTATACGTTACATACATACATACATACATACATTGAATTTTATATATATAGATGTAGATTAAAAGCAATATAATTTAAGGTGAAATGGGGTGAAAAATGGGGATTTGGTAATAAAAAAATGTATGTAGTTAAAAAGTATATAAAACTTTAGGTAAATACATATTACAAAAAAAGTATTTTGTATAGCAAACATTGTTAGTGGTATAAGTAAGTATCTGAATTAAAAAAAGGGGGCGATGAAGTAGGCGTGGTTCATAGTTATATGGCGACGTTAACAGTATTAAGAGCACTATACTACCAAATAAAAAAAATACGTTGGAATGAACAAATTTGTATAGAGAACAAAAAGTATAAAACTTTCAAAAATTTGGCGTGAAAAGGGGCTTGAAAGGGGCGTGGCTTAAGAAATCTTTATTTTTACCTCGCCTAGAGTATATAATGTGTATACAATTTGAAGTAAATCTGTTAAAAACTATATGGGAGCAATTACATAATTTTTAAAAAGTGGGCGTAAAAATGGGCGTGGTAAAAAAAAGTACCCTATTAATCATACCAGAGTCCCAGTTAAATGCTGTGAAAATTTCAAAAATATCGGTCCAAAGGTTTGGTCTTCAATTACAATATTTAAAAAAGTGGGCGTAAAAGTGGGCGTGGTAAAAAAAAAGTACCCCATTATTCCTTCCAGAGTCACAGTAACATGCTGTGAAAATTTCATCAAAATCGGCTCAGCCGTTTTGGAGTCTATACGTTACATACATACATACATACATACATACATACATACATACATTGAATTTTATATATATAGATAGATAGATAGATTAAAAGCAATATAATTTAAGGTGAAATGGGGCGAAAAATGGGGATTTGGTAATAAAACAATGTATGTAGTTAAAAAGTATATAAAACTTTAGGTAAATACATATTACAAAAAAAGTATTTTGTATAGCAAACATTGTTAGTGGTATACGTAAGTATCTGAATTAAAAAAGGGGGGCGATGAAGTAGGCGTGGTTCATAGTTATATGGCGACGTTAACAGTATTAAGAGCAATATACTACCAAATAAAAAAAATACGTTGGAATGAACAAATTTGTATAGAGAACAAAAAGTATAAAACTTTAAAAAATTTGGCGTGAAAAGGGGCGTGAAAGGGGCGTGGCTTAAGAAATCTTTATTTTTACCTCGCCTGGAGTATATAATGTGTATACAATTTGAAGTAAATCTGTTAAAAACTATATGGGAGCAATTACATAATTTTTAAAAAGTGGGCGTAAAAATTGGCGTGGTCAAAAAAAAAGTACCCTATTAATCATACCAGAGTCCCAGTTAAATGCTGTGAAAATTTCAAAAATATCGGTCCAAAGGTTTGGTCTTCAATTACAATATTTTAAAAAAAAAGTACCCTATTAATCATACCAGAATCCCAGTTAAATGCTGTGAAAATTTCAAAAATATCGGTCCAAAGGTTTGGTCTTCAATTACAATATTTTAAAAAAGTGGGCGTAAAAGTGGGCGTGGTAAAAAAAAGTACCCCATTATTCCTTCCAGAGTCACAGTAACATGCTGTGAAAATTTCATCAAAATCGGCTCAGCCGTTTTGGAGTCTATACGTTACATACATACATACATACATACATACATACATTGAATTTTATATATATAGATGTATGTATGTATGTAACGTATAGACTCCAAAACGGCTGAGCCGATTTTGATGAAATTTTCACAGCATGTTACTGTGACTCTGGAAGGAATAATGGGGTACTTTTTTTTACCACGCCCACTTTTACGCCCACTTTTTTAAAATATTGTAATTGAAGACCAAACCTTTGGACCGATATTTTTGAAATTTTCACAGCATTTAACTGGGACTCTGGTATGATTAATAGGGTACTTTTTTTTACCACGCCCATTTTTACGCCCACTTTTTAAAAATTATGTAATTGCTCCCATATAGTTTTTAACAGATTTACTTCAAATTGTATACACATTATATACTCTAGGCGAGGTAAAAATAAAGATTTCTTAAGCCACGCCCCTTTCAAGCCCCTTTTCACGCCAAATTTTTGAAAGTTTTATACTTTTTGTTCTCTATACAAATTTGTTCATTCCAACGTATTTTTTTTATTTGGTAGTATATTGCTCTTAATACTGTTAACGTCGCCATATAACTATGAACCACGCCTACTTCATCGCCCCCTTTTTTTAATTCAGATACTTACTTATACCACTAACAATGTTTGCTATACAAAATACTTTTTTTGTAATATGTATTTACCTAAAGTTTTATATACTTTTTAACTACATACATTTTTTTATTACCAAATCCCCATTTTTCACCCCATTTCACCTTAAATTATATTGCTTTTAATCTACATCTATATATATAAAATTCAATGTATGTATGTATGTAACGTATAGACTCCAAAACGGCTGAGCCGATTTTGATGAAATTTTCACAGCATGTTACTGTGACTCTGGAAGGAATAATAGGGTACCTTTTTACCACGCCCACTTTTACGCCCACTTTTTTAAAATATTGTAATTGGAGACCAAACCTCTGGACCGATATTTTTGAAATTTTCACAGCATGTTACTGTGACTCTGGAAGGAATAATAGGCTATATGAAGTTTTGATTGTACAAACGGGGGTGGCACCGCCCATATAACCCACAAATTTAAGCCGCCATATTTTGGGCATTTTTTGACGTACGTCGGTGATATTTGGTACATATGGTATTGGCATAATTAGGAATACGTACCAGGAGAAAAGTGAGTGGGACCACGCCCCTTTTTAGGAAAATTAAACATCGTAATATAGTCTTAACTACTGGACCGATCGTCATTAAATTTTCACAACAGGATATTCTTACGAAATAATAAATTCTTGAATATGTAAGTGGACAAAGGGGCATGGTCTCGCCTAAAGCATTGCAATTAAATAAATAAATGTTTGTAAATCTATATATATAAAATTCAATGTATGTATGTATGTATGTATGTATGTATGTATGTAACGTATAGACTCCAAAACGGCTGAGCCGATTTTGATGAAATTTTCACAGCATTTAACTGGGACTCTGGTATGATTAATAGGGTACTTTTTTTGACCACGTCCATTTTTACGCCCACTTTTTAAAAATTATGTAATTGCTCCCATATAGTTTTTAACAGATTTACTTCAAATTGTATACACATTATATACTCCAGGCGAGGTAAAAATAAAGATTTCTTAAGCCACGCCCCCTTTCACGCCCCTTTTCACGGCAAATTTTTGAAAGTTTTATACTTTTTGTTCTCTATACAAATTTGTTCATTCCAACGTATTTTTTTTATTTGGTAGTATATTGCTCTTAATACTGTTAATACTATGTTTCCACGACGACTTGAATCACCTGCTTCGCTCTCTGAATCATGTTTATGAATCAAGCTGTTTACATGACCAAAAAACTAGATTCGATTTGACAATAAACAAACAGAATAAAAAACAAGTAAGAGTGCTATATTCGGCTGTGCCGAATCTTAAATACCCTTCACCTAAGCGTAATAAGAAATACAGAAACTACACTAGACTAGAATATCCTAATTCTGTTTTCTATTCAGTCTTAGTGCAAATTTTATTAGTATTTGATATATTGTTTGAAAGACAATTTTACGACCAACATAATTTATGTTAAATATTTTGAAATGTTGTCTAATTTTTACCATTTTAATTGATTTAATTATCAATTCTTACCATAATTTACAGAGTCTGTCTGATGTTCCTAATAATCTTCAGTGTAATTTAACAAACAGAGTATAAAAAAGGGGTACAATTCGGTTTTAGTGATTTTGCTCAAAAAAAAAAAAAAAAACAAAATGAAATAGGGCTTTTGGAGGAGATACCAGCAAAAAAAAAATTTGTTGGCGGTCACGCCTATTTTCGAGGGGGCGGGCCCGTAAAGTTGAAAATATATAGGCCTATATCTCGGGAACTACTGGGTGCTTGATAATTTGTAATACACTAAATAAAAGGTATTAAAAATACCTTTCCAACGATATATATCATGATTATAAAATGTGGACCGAATATGGGTTAAATCCGAAAATAATATTTTTTGACCCGAATTTATTTGTTTTTTGGAAATGGTTCTATATGGCAGCTATGAAAAATTATGGGCCGATCTTCTTAAATTTTGGAACAGTTATTTTCATGCATATGAGGATATTTCACCTCGAATTTCAACATAATAACGGTATATTTAAGATATATATTAGTATTAACGTGGATTTCGGTAGTGGACCTTATGTGGGGGACATAGTCAAATATGGACCGATATTCTCAAAATCCAGCAGTTTGATTTAGGCATGTATGTAAATGATCCGTGTAAAATTTTGGATTGGTACCCTTATTTATAAGAGATTTATGAGTATTAAAGTGATTTTCGGAAGAGGGCTTTATATGGGGCATACGGGTAAAAATAGACCAAAATTCACAAAATTTTGTGGAATGATTTTTGTATATATTTAAATGATCTGTGCAAAGTTTTGAGTCGGTACCGATATTTATACAATATATATAGGGAAAAATGTCTTTTTCAAATGTGGTCCTTGTATGGGAGCTATGACCAATTTTGGGCCGACCACCATAAAATTTAGTACAACAATTTATTTGCCTATAAGGAGTATTTATATCAAATTTTAGCCGTTTAACATTATTTATATCTGTTTTATACGTATTTAAGTGAATTTTAGAAGTGGACTTTATATGGGGTCTATGGTCAAACATGGACCGAACTAAAAAAAATTTCGTTTTGCGATTTCTTTTTGCATAAAACTTATTTTTGCTGAATTTTGTCTTGATATTCCAATTTTATAGGCATTTATGTATAATTGAGCAATATTTCGGGAAGATTTTTGTATGGGGGCTATGACCAATTTTGGGCCGACCACCATAAAATTTAGTACAACAATTTATTTGCCTATAAGGAGTATTTATGTCAAATTTTAGCCGTTTAACATTATTTATATATGTTTTATACGTATTTAAGTGAATTTTGGAAGTGGACTTTATATGGGGTCTATGGTCAAACATGGACCGAATTAAAAAAAAATTTCGTTTTGAGATTTCTTTTTGTATGAAACTTATTTTTGCTGAATTTTGTCTTGATATTCCAATTTTATAGGCATTTATTGATCATTAAGCCATATTTCGGGAATATATATATTTGTATGGGGGCTATGAGAAATCATGGACCGATTCTTACTATTTTCCGCACACTTTCTTCTTTTATAGTACAAACAACGTATACAAAATTTCATGGTATTATCTGCAATAGTTTTCAAAATATTGCAATAAAATGGACGAAAAATATCAAATTTTTATGGAGGTGGTCTCACATATTGGTTCATAACTCTGGTTGACCTGAACCGATTTTGCTGATTTTAAATAGCAAACTTCTCGAAAGCACTTCTGACAGAATTATTGAAGGTTTGGATCCCGAGTATATCTGGGGACTTCAAAAAACTGATTTCAACAGACAGACAGACAGACAGACAGACAGACAGACAGACAGACGGACATGGCTTAATCGACTTCGCTATCTATAAGGATCCAGAATATATATACTTTATAGGGTCGGAAAATTTTTTTGTGGAAATTACACACGGAATGACAAACTTATATATACCCTTCTCACGATGGTGAAGGGTATAAAAAGGGGTACAATTCGGTTTTAGTGATTTTGCTCAAAAAAAAAAAAAAAAACAAAATGAAATAGGGCTTTTGGAGGAGATACCAGCAAAAAAAAAATTTGTTGGCGGTCACGCCTATTTTCGAGGGGGCGGGCCCGTAAAGTTGAAAATATATAGGCCTATATCTCGGGAACTACTGGGTGCTTGATAATTTGTAATACACTAAATAAAAGGTATTAAAAATACCTTTCCAACGATATATATCATGATTATAAAATGTGGACCGAATATGGGTTAAATCCGAAAATAATATTTTTTGACCCGAATTTATTTGTTTTTTGGAAATGGTTCTATATGGCAGCTATGAAAAATTATGGGCCGATCTTCTTAAATTTTGGAACAGTTATTTTCATGCATATGAGGATATTTCACCTCGAATTTCAACATAATAACGGTATATTTAAGATATATATTAGTATTAACGTGGATTTCGGTAGTGGACCTTATGTGGGGGACATAGTCAAATATGGACCGATATTCTCAAAATCCAGCAGTTTGATTTAGGCATGTATGTAAATGATCCGTGTAAAATTTTGGATTGGTACCCTTATTTATAAGAGATTTATGAGTATTAAAGTGATTTTCGGAAGAGGGCTTTATATGGGGCATACGGGTAAAAATAGACCAAAATTCACAAAATTTTGTGGAATGATTTTTGTATATATTTAAATGATCTGTGCAAAGTTTTGAGTCGGTACCGATATTTATACAATATATATAGGGAAAAATGTCTTTTTCAAATGTGGTCCTTGTATGGGAGCTATGACCAATTTTGGGCCGACCACCATAAAATTTAGTACAACAATTTATTTGCCTATAAGGAGTATTTATATCAAATTTTAGCCGTTTAACATTATTTATATCTGTTTTATACGTATTTAAGTGAATTTTAGAAGTGGACTTTATATGGGGTCTATGGTCAAACATGGACCGAACTAAAAAAAATTTCGTTTTGCGATTTCTTTTTGCATAAAACTTATTTTTGCTGAATTTTGTCTTGATATTCCAATTTTATAGGCATTTATGTATAATTGAGCAATATTTCGGGAAGATTTTTGTATGGGGGCTATGACCAATTTTGGGCCGACCACCATAAAATTTAGTACAACAATTTATTTGCCTATAAGGAGTATTTATGTCAAATTTTAGCCGTTTAACATTATTTATATATGTTTTATACGTATTTAAGTGAATTTTGGAAGTGGACTTTATATGGGGTCTATGGTCAAACATGGACCGAATTAAAAAAAAATTTCGTTTTGAGATTTCTTTTTGTATGAAACTTATTTTTGCTGAATTTTGTCTTGATATTCCAATTTTATAGGCATTTATTGATCATTAAGCCATATTTCGGGAATATATATATTTGTATGGGGGCTATGAGAAATCATGGACCGATTCTTACTATTTTCCGCACACTTTCTTCTTTTATAGTACAAACAACGTATACAAAATTTCATGGTATTATCTGCAATAGTTTTCAAAATATTGCAATAAAATGGACGAAAAATATCAAATTTTTATGGAGGTGGTCTCACATATTGGTTCATAACTCTGGTTGACCTGAACCGATTTTGCTGATTTTAAATAGCAAACTTCTCGAAAGCACTTCTGACAGAATTATTGAAGGTTTGGATCCCGAGTATATCTGGGGACTTCAAAAAACTGATTTCAACAGACAGACAGACAGACAGACAGACAGACAGACAGACAGACAGACAGACGGACATGGCTTAATCGACTTCGCTATCTATAAGGATCCAGAATATATATACTTTATAGGGTCGGAAAATTTTTTTGTGGAAATTACACACGGAATGACAAACTTATATATACCCTTCTCACGATGGTGAAGGGTATAAAAACAGAATCTACAATTTGTGGAAAATATTTTTGTTAATGGACAAAAAAACTGAATGGAAATTAGTTAGCTTATTTGAAAAAAACATACATTCGTACGTATTTACTTTCTTTACTTCCAGCAACAAGAAAATAATTTGCTTTGTTTACAATAATATAAAATTTTTACAGCTAGTGCAGATAAACTTGCGATAAATATTAGAGAAGAGTGCAATTTTTCGTGCTTCGCAAGTAGATTCAATATGAATCTACTTGATTCGCTCTTAAAATTTTGTATGGTGAAGCAAGTTGTTTCGCACATGATTGGGATGTGAAGCCTGAATAGAGAGCGAAGCATGTGCCGTGGAAACATAGTATAACGTCGCTAAATATATATATATACCCCTATACCATATGTACCAAATATCACCAATCAGGCAGATTGATCCAAGGGTTTGGCCTCCTATTAAGCACAAACATACAGACACACATTCATTTATATATATATATAGATTAAAAGCAATATAATTTAAGGTGAAATGGGGCGAAAAATGGGGATTTGGTAATAAAAAAATGTATGTAGTTAAAAAGTATATAAAACTTTAGGTAAATACATATTACAAAAAAAGTATTTTGTATAGCAAACATTGTTAGTGGTATACGTATAACAATTTTAAAATTTCATCAAAATCGGCTCAGCCGTTTTGGAGTCTATACGTTACATACATACATACATACATTCAATTTTATATACCAAATTCAGCAAAAATAAGTTTTATGCAAAAAGAAATCGCAAAACGAAATTTTTTTTAGTTCGGTCCATGTTTGACCATAGACCCCATATAAAGTCCACTTCCAAAATTCACTTAAATACGTATAAAACAGATATAAACAATATAATTGGTTGTAGCTAAACCCGGTGTGCTTTGCTACCCCCCCCTCGTCATAAAATAAAATAAAACGTATTTATCTATTTACAAACATTTATTTATTTAATTTTAATGTATTTATTGCAATGCTTTAGGCGAGACCATGCCCTTTTGCATGTTAAAAAGTATATAAAACAGAGGTGGACAAAATCGTTTTACACTTGTATTAGTGAGATAATGTGAGAGTTATTCAAAGTACTGTGACAAGCAAAAGTTGACACAAAGATTTTCGTATGAGGAATTAAATTAAACGAAATCGTCTACATTAATGCTGTCATGAGAGTTTCGTAAGAGCAGTATATGTTTCAAAGACATAGAACTAATTTTATTACGTTGTTTACTACATATTAATTTTAGGTCCGAAATTTTTTTTTTATATTTTTTAAATATTTGATGACATAAAAGACATTGTACGTTTCCAAACGCATTGTTTATCATAAAATAATCTTTTAATTGCATTGCCATTTATATCAACCACTGAAATTGTAAAAAATCTTTAAGCATCAAGCTAACATGTGCATTCGCCAAAGTCTGTTGAGCGACTAAAGTTTACATTTTCATTTATATTACCGACTGTAATTGGAAAAAAATCTCTCTTTTGAGCGACTAAACTGAAGAGCATAAGAAAAAGGGGGCGTTGATTATAAACAATTGTTTGGTGAAATGTCCATCAATGATATAAAACTTTAGGTAAATACATATTACAAAAAAAGTATTTTGTATAGCAAACATTGTTAGTGGTATACGTAAGTATCTGAATTAAAAAAGGGGGCGATGAAGTAGGCGTGGTTCATAGTTATATGGTATATATATAAAACGTATTTTTTTTATTTATTTATTTAATTTTAATGTATTTATTGCAATGCTTTAGGCGAGGCCATGCCCCTTTGTCCACTTACATAGTCAAGAATTTATTATTTCGTAATAATGACGATCGGTCAATCGTCAATGTTATATCTGTTTTACACGTATTTAAGTGAATTTTGGAAGTGGACTTTGTATGGGGTCTATGGTCAAACATGGACCGAACTAAAAAAAATTTCGTTTTGCGATTTCTTTTTGCATAAAACTTATTTTTGCTGAATTTGGTATATAAAATTGAATGTATGTATGTATGTATGTAACGTATAGACTCCAAAACGGCTGAGCCGATTTTGATGAAATTTTAAAATTGTTATACGTATACCACTAACAATGTTTGCTATACAAAATACTTTTTTTGTAATATGTATTTACCTAAAGTTTTATATACTTTTTAACTACATACATTTTTTTATTACCAAATCCCCATTTTTCGCCCCATTTCACCTTAAATTATATTGCTTTTAATCTATATATATATATAAATGAATGTGTGTCTGTATGTTTGTGCTTAATAGGAGGCCAAACCCTTGGATCAATCTGCCTGATTGGTGATATTTGGTACATATGGTATAGGGGTATCTATATATATAAAATTCAATGTATGTATGTATGTATGTATGTATGTATGTAACGTATAGACTCCAAAACGGCTGAGCCGATTTTGATGAAATTTTCACAGCATGTTACTGTGACTCTGGAAGGAATAATGGGGTACTTTTTTTTTACCACGCCCACTTTTACGCCCACTTTTTTAAAATATTGTAATTGAAGACCAAACCTTTGGACCGATATTTTTGAAATTTTAACTGGGACTCTGGTATGATTAATAGGGTACTTTTTTTTACCACGCCCATTTTTACGCCCACTTTTTAAAAATTATGTAATTGCTCCCATATAGTTTTTAACAGATTTACTTCAAATTGTATACACATTATATACTCTAGGCGAGGTAAAAATAAAGATTTCTTAAGCCACGCCCCTTTCAAGCCCCTTTTCACGCCAAATTTTTGAAAGTTTTATACTTTTTGTTCTCTATACAAATTTGTTCATTCCAACGTATTTTTTTATTTGGTAGTATATTGTTCTTAATACTGTT